>CM068374.1:397783917-398383917 GCA_034769895.1 Magicicada septendecula | reverse complement strand
ACTTATTACACGTAATAACTTACTCTCATCTAGGCAAACTAACCTAGAACCAAAACGTATATTTTGTCACAGAGAAACACTTCTGTCCTAAAATGATCTTTATAAGTGAAATCGATAATAAGTTTTTTCAATTTTTTTCACTTTCCAGTTCATAGTAGTAATAACTAATAAATTAATAATAATATTTCAATAGTGCAACATTACAAGCACATGTTTACAATCTTAGCTTCACCAGACATCAGAATACCGTACAATAGTATTGGCTATCGTATTGAGATTATTAATTTTAAATTTTGTTCTTTTTAATCATAATAAATAAGTAAACATTGTTATTTATTAACACATCTTTATATCTTGTATCATGTATCTTAAAAGAATTCACGAAAATTGGTAATACAACTGACCAAAGTGAACATAACCTAGTTCACCATATTATCGTACATTGTAACAGTGTTACCAGCCTTGAGCTGAAGAAATCTCAATATTTATTTAATTTGTTGTTGTTTTTTTAAAGATATCAATGTTAATTGTTTTAAAGGAGTTTTGCTAAATTTCACTACTGTCAATAAAATCCTCAATTTATTACCAGTGGATATAGAGCATTCATTTCTATAAAATAGAAGTAAATAGCTTATTTTTAGAAACAATTATTTCACAAGGTGGCGGCAATATTTAAATCATTGATATTGTATTATTCAATTTACAGTTGAATATCTGAATTGTTTTATTTAATGTGCATTTTTCGATATTCAAACGGAATATCTGTGTGTTGTAAATGTACAGTGAGCGAAAGTCACCCATCGAGAAGATTGAAGATATTCACGGATGGTAAGTGGGGAGGTGAACACAGCGAATTATTAGTGATTTTAATACTCTTTTAAACACGAACTTTAACTTCTAATTACCCATTGCTAATTAGTTATACTAAATATTAAACAACCATATGACAACATGAGAGGCTACAACAACAACAAAAACACTTCAATTTAAAATTAAACCAATTAATTAACAACCATTAAAGTTGTATTATTACAATATATATTTAAAATTTCTAATTAATTTACCTCAAGTTGTTTTTCCCTTATTTGGGACATGTTTCGGGACACTTTAGTGTTCCCATCCTCAGCCTTCTTAATTTTGAATTTTGTGGAGTACTTGTTTTGTTTGGTTGTTGGTATTTAAACTGGTATTATTGTGTGTGATTGTGGTATATATATTAGCTCTTTGTGTATTTTCGATATTGAGTGCTTTGAAAATTGTGTCATGTTCTGTATTGATTTGTATTTGTTCAGGTATTAGTTTGTGTTTTATATATTTGTAGTTTCCCATATGTTCATTATGGTGCCTTTGTGTGGTATGTGTTTTATTAATGTCATGTTGGTTATGTCTGGGAATTCATTGCTTGTGTGGCCAAATTATATTGATATATTTCTGGTCTTCTGTGTGCGTTTAGATGTTCAAAATAATATTTTTTCAGTTTTTTTTTTTTTGTCCTATGTAACATTTATTGCAATCTTGGCATTCAGTTTTGTATACAACATTAATTGTTGTATTATCTTTGTTGTGTGTTGTATTATATATATTTTACTACAAAAAAATTTACGGAATAAAAATGGCAACTTTTCATGTAATCTGACTTCTTTTGTTAAAATAACCAAGTTTAGTAAAATTTAGAATTAAAATTGTTTAATCAGCCGCCATTAAAAATATTTTTAAGCTTAACATTTTAGTTTCTTTAGTATCTACAAGAAACAGTACACTTAATTTGTTAACTCCTCATCTCATTCCATGCAGCAGTAATAATGTTTATTGTATATATAAATGGAAAATGAAGCATTCTTTTCACATATATTTCTATTCGACAATTTTCCTTCAGTGTAACGAGAAGAAGCATTTCTTGAAGTCTGGGACCTTCTTTTGGGAACAAATCCTGTATAACTTAAAATATAAACACATATCACACACAATTATTTTTTATTTTTATTATTTGTAATATAGTTACTTTCTTTTTGCAAGTATTAGATTTTAGAATCTGTAGGATATTTTGCAGAGCCAAAGATTTGTGTTATCAGAGACCAGTGGCAAATACATAAGGGAGTTTGTCTATATTAGGAACAATATTGTACAAATAATTCATTAATTTATAAAGCTGATACAGAGGGGGGGGGATAAAAATACTAACCATGCACCAGAAAACTCTTACCAAAGAAGATACCAAAAGAAGTATGGAAACCTAGCAAAACAAAATACAGACTAAGCTTAATAAATGAACACACACTACTAATTTGAAGCCATTAACTTCTTCGGAAATGTTAAAAAAAATCTATAACCTCTTTCAAATATAATCTCTTTGGATAATTAGTCACATACAGTAGAAATTATACTCTATATCTAATTAAAAACAAACACAAGAACGAAAACACACACACACACACACACACACACACACACACACACACGTATGACAAGCAATGCAATAACCTTATTTCTAGGACCTTATATTTTAAATTATAAGCACATTTGCAATTATAGACATGTATACAAAATTTCATTTCTATTGGCAGTTAATTATAGTATATTATAACCAGAATACTCTGTTAACATAATATGCAAATATGCACACACACACACACACACACCCATCTAAACAACATTTGTTATAGTACAGTAAAATTGAAAGTTAAGGGCATATGCGCAGAAACCAATTTATGGATGGACGAGTCCACTTTGAAATTGTGAATGGCGGGAGGGTAATGGAGAATCAGCTGCTATACAAGTGAAGGTGTTGCCAACTTGCATGTGATGTTTTAGTTACCCGTACGTTGTTAGTTACTGTGTGACGTGCTATCTCAGTCTTGCATTTGTTATTATTATTTCAATCTATTATGAATTGTATCGTTGTTTTACAGTCACTCATTTTTATTATTTATTTAATTTCTATTGGTAGTTTTTATTCTGTAATTACGTATTATCATAATTATTTGTGTTATCATCCAGTAACAAGATTTGTTAAAATGGATACTTCTCCTTCAACTAGCAAAGACAGGAAAGTTATTCATAGTCAAGCATGGGAAGTAATAATCAAGCATGGGAAGTAATAATAAACAGTTTTTTGTTGTCCAGGATTAAAAAGATTCTTGCAATTAAATTAATACAAAGAAGGCATTCCTTTATGTAATGATAAACTGTAGAGATAGTCGAGTGTAATTAAGCGAGTGGAAGTGTACAGTTTGCAAATTCCATTGCGATAAGAACGGTCAGAAAGGCTGTAGTTTTTTACGTCTCAGCAGTACACAATGACAGAACCAGACAACACTCAGATATGTTTATAAAACATTCTGATATGTACCAGCAACAAATTCTGATACGTGAGAACAGTACATATCATTTGCTTGATTTGTATAGTAATACAATTACAATATTATTATTATTATTTGATTTACGCTGGAAAAAACAAACATATAATTCTTTTTTTAAAGCCAGCTGTGTGACTGTACACACACACACACACACACAGATTCGTGGTGACACATTTACAAACAAACCTCAATAGTCGCGAGGTTTTGGTACTATTAGAAATGATATTCATAGGCTCGCTGCAACAATCAATTCTCTTCTCACATCTCACAGCGACTCCCTCCACATCGCCTTTCCCCTCTGACCGTAAGTGTTTCGTGCATTTCCATGCCCTTAATTTTCAACTTTGCTTTACATATATTCACTTCATTACAAACAGTTTAAAACCACCTCAGATAAAATGATTACATTCAAATAAATGACATTTATGCCACCAAATGTATGGTAAATCAAACCACACAGAGGGAAAAATGGTCTCAAACATCTAAGACGATATATAAACATTAGAAATCACAAACATTCAAGTTATATTTTACAAATATTATGACAATCAATTGAAACAAACGTGTGATTATCTCTTATGTCAGTGACACTAAATACATTTAAATTCAAGCTGTAATGGAAAGACCACTGAAACTATAATTGCCCAAACAAGTTATTAAAAAAAAACTATTTTGTAGCAAAACAAACATTTTACTCTGAGCTCTTTTGCAATCACATCCTTATTGGTCAGTCTAAGGCACTGAACACATGCTGAACAACAGCGCCATATATTTCTCTACACTTAGATGTAGCATCTTAAGCCGCTAGCCTATTTATACAATATACTCTCTACTCATAACAAATTTCTAAAAGGAGATGAGACTTATTGCTTAAAACTGATGTTGAAAAAACTACTGAAACATGAGGAATGACTTTTTAAAGTAAGTTTATAGAAAACAGAGCATCAAGTTGCCAACTCAGGTACAAATTTTCTTGTACTCATGTAGGGGTAAAACAAGTCAAAATTTCAAATACCTATAAGCTCCTGTTGATAAGAGTAGTTTGTAAAAGAGTGAAATATGACAAAAAATTTAGCACAGTTCTTTGTTATAGGATAAAAGGATATAGTACTTCCTTATAGTGCAAATTGCAACATTTCTGGCAATTATCTTACCTACAGCTATCAGAGAACACTTCTAAATGTTGATTTAAAGAAGCTGACCAATGTAGAACTTGATTCTTAAAATGGACATAATCTCAATATTTGAACAGAAAATGAATGAACAACTAAGAACCATTATGAGTGCAAAACAGATCCTGGAAGAACGAAGAGAGACAAGGTTACTGTCTCTCAAAGATAAAGACCACAACAATCTTAGAATGAAGAATACAGGAATGCTCTGGGTACTCAGAATTAAAAAAAATGGAACATACCTTAGATAGAAGGGTTAAGGGAAGATGAATAAGAAAGTACATCTATAAGCTGTTTGTAGTTATTATTGCTAATTTAACATACAGTAGCAATTTTTCACGTGCACATGTGGGCTTGCATATACACACAAAACAGCTGTTTAAACCCATTAGCTTGGCCATATCACTTGTTTTTGGAAAGTACTATACATTACGTGGGATCAGTCTGGTCACTGAAAGTACCATGTTGTCGCAAATTAAAATAATGGTGATGAATATGCAAATATTTGTATAATGACTTTAACCACAAATCACTTATAATTCAGAATAACAAATATTTGTCACTGCAAAACAGTAAACACTTCAATAGTTACATAAAGTGTAATATGATCAAACAATAATTCCCACTCATAAGATACTCGAGAACAAATTAAACAAAAATAGTATATTATTTATTAATGCATGACGTATTTTAACTTTAGCTAATATTATGATATTATGAAACAAATATGTACTGCACTCGTGAAATTATAGCAAGAACTGCTATAGCGAAAGGGGCATTTAATGAGAAGAAAAGAATGCTGTGTGGCAAAATTAATAGGAATTTAAGAAAAAGGTTGGCCAAATATTGTGTGGAGCGTTGCTTTATATGGTGCAGAGACATGGATACTGAGGAATGAGGATGTGAAAAGATTAGAAGCATTTGAGACGTGGGTTTGGCGAGCAATGGAAAAAATGAGGTGGGTTGATAAAGTAAGGAATGATGAGGTTTTAAGAATAGTGGAAGAGAAGACTCCTGAAGGTAATAGAAAATAGGAAAAGGAATTGGTTAGGTTATTGTTTAAGAAGGGACTGCTTGCTTACAACTGCCATGGAGGGTGTCATAGAAGGAGGAAACACAAGAGGGCGTAGAAGAATGAAGTTAATAGATAGCTTTAAAAAGTGTGTTACAAAGAAATGAAAAGACTGGCATGCGATAGGACAGCTTGGAGAGCTCTTACCATCTGAATACCTACCTTAGGACAGAACACCAAATATGAAGCAAATTACTCAAGAAGTTCTCGGTCTCGTCCAATAGGTCACTTTGCTGGTGTTAACAATGCTTTGCATTCACACAGAACATCTACTACAAGAAAAAAGGCAGTCTGTCAGTTTTCTTCAAACATCATTTAAAGCAGGCCAGTAAGTGTACAGTAAACTTCGGAATTGGGTGACATGATAGCCGCGGATAATACACAATGGCAGAAAGTAATGAAAATTGTTTGTTAACCTTAGCTGTTTATTTAAAGTACAGCAATGCAGTAAAATACTAATACACAAGTTGTACTGATGAATTTTCTTATGTGCATCATCTACATTGAGTATTTCTGAAGTTACTACCTATATACGTACATACGTATAGGCCTATAAAAAAATCCAAGTGAACGTCTCCCATGTTTTCATATGCAGCAGGGATTAGATTCAGGAATGAATTACCGCAAACGTATGAATTGTAAATGTCAGAAAAATACATGTTGGTGAAGTCATTACTAACCTCTCGGAAAACAACACAGATGGTATTCAACATCAATTTATTTACATCCGTTAACTACGTCAGTAGAGTACAACTTTCAATTATACCGCGTAAACAAAAAGACCAGCAAACTGAGAAAATTACATGTTTCTAGTAAATGCTCCCACAGTCGCAGTAAAGTACACATGGCTAGATGACTCATGGTAGCAATAGGTGTCGAGCGACAAACAATACTGTACCTGTCATTGAACGGGGACACACTCCGTACTTCAGATACACCTTTACATAACTTAAATAGTTCTGAAACAATATTGTTAATGGTAGTTAATTAAGCTTTATTGTTCAGCTGAAAATGATTTATGTTTTGTTAAAAAAGTCAGGTGTTTACTGTATTTTTAAAATGGATTTTGTTTAAAATTATCTTAAAAGTTGGGTTACCGCTAAAAAAAGATTTATTCCAAGTTGATAAAAGTTAATGACGGGAACACTATGACTTCATTTTCAACGTTAAAAAAATGAAGTGATGAATTTAAACAAGGATATGTAGCAAAGATGATGCATATTTAAAACATCCAACAAAATTAACCTCAGAAGAAACTGTTAAGCATACAACATTGTTTTGTATGACCACTGAATAAAAGATTGTGAAAAGAGAGTGGACGCCACAGGCATCTTAAAAGGCATGGTATACTGCATACTAACTGATTTTTCATGTATGAAAAAGCTATAGTACAAGGTGGGTGCTCATCTGATAACATGCAATCAAAAATGTGTGAATTAAAAGTTAAGAAAATTTAAATCACTTTAAGAGATATGCAACACATTTTACGCAATGATTTGTTACTACAGATTAAACTTGTATTCATCATTATATGTTTGAAACAATGGACAGAGATCGGTTGGCATGCATCAAAGAAAGCAAGGACAATTCAATCAGCTGACAAGGATGTGACAGTTTTTTCCACATCTAAAGGAAATCTACTGACTGATGATCTTGTTAAAACAAAAATAAAAACAGCTGAATATTGTTCTTATCTTGCGGATAAACTGGATGAAAAAATTCATTAAATGGCCCGAAATAACCACAAAATTGTATTTAATTAGTTTAACAACTAACTGGTTTAGTTAATGGAAAATTCGGGATGCTGTATGAATTGGTGTAACATCCAGCTTGTTTACCAGATCTTGCTGAAGAAATCTGTAAATGCCTAGTGTTCTCATGAAATGAAGAGGTAATAGTAGTACTGAAGGGTATTTTGCAGATTTTTTGTAAAGCCAATAAAGTTGTAAGATAATAGCAGTTGGAGTATCGCTGCAAAAATGTATTATTGTTAAAGAAGAATATGTTAAAAAAATATAATTTATTTTAGACAGAAAAATTAGTTTATTCAATAAGACACCAAAAAATTATTTGACCACATTTGTACAATAATGTCTTCTCTTGACAAATTAAAAAAATCCATTCATGCTCAACCATCAAGACACCATGGTTGTATTCATCAAAACATACATAGCCTGTTAGTTTTTATTACAAAACAAGTTTAAAGGCCACTCATTTTATTCTATTAGTGTATTATTTATAACTAACTCTTTACCATGAGAAGTGACTGCAGTGCAATAAGCCGCCAAACACCATAATATAAAATTCTCTCAAATGAAAGTTAAAAAAAGTTTGTCCATGAGATGAACTATCTACTTAGACTCATCATTTCAGAAGTGTTCATGTTCAGTTTTCCAACAAATGAACTCTACTCCTCCAAGTTCCTACTGTCTTCAAAATTTTAAAAGATTTGGGTGCAAAACAAAATGTTGAGCAACCTAAACTAATCGCACTAATACTGATAATTTGTTAAAAAAATGCCACTTAAAAGCAGTTATTTGAATGAAAGCAGTGTATTACACTCTGTACTTCTTACAGTGTACAACATCCTACTTTTCATTCAATGCTTGTATATCATTTTGATTTTTATCACATTAACGTGTAAAAAACTGTTACTATTTTCATATTACACGTATATTATTACTGAAATTTCCCTCAAACAATCTTCAACTTCAACTACCTGTGGAAAATCCAGATTGATGCTCTGCTGTAATCTGTTCTCCTGGTTCTTTGTCTAACTATCATCATGTACCTATGATTCAAGTAGAGCTTTGTGTAAGTGAAAATAACTCTTTACCCAATGGTAAATAATGCTTGTTTTTGTAACCAGTTAAACTAAACAATTATACCAAACAAGCTGAAAGTTATTTTTTAATTATTTTGAATATTTTAAAATGTGTTCCGTCACTGATGCATATTAATCTTTTTTAAAATCACTAAAAAATAACTTAATAATAATATTACTTCCATGTTCTGTAAGGAAATGGATGTCTGGTGATCGCGAAAAAATCGTGTTCAAGATAAGGACTGATTCTGATTGCACTACCCTCAAAACATGAAGAAAAGTCATTTTATGAAAAGTGTCTCTGTAGGAGTCTATATGTAGAATTTTTCTATGGCAAACGATAACTGCCGCAAATTCAAGCATATTGTTTTGCATATGTGCCCGAGTTGTAGAGGACTCAAGGCCTATTGATTTTGGTGAAGATTGGTTAAGGGGGAGGGGTAGTTTACCTGCAACATTTTATGTTTTAATAAGAGTAAAGTACTTAATTTTGATAAATAAAATATCCTGAAAAGAAGGTCATAATAATCCACTGTACACAGGTAGATGAAATATCTATAAATGAAAAGGGTAGCTGAAGGAGGAGGGGGTAATTTTTCAAAAATTACCTTTTCGATGTTGAATAAAGTACTTAATTTTAAAGAATAAGATACCTTAATAATTACATATAATGAAACTGTTACTCAATAAAACTGTAAATACCGTATCAAAAATGGGATTGTTCAGTTGAGGGGGGTAGCTTACTGGCAATGTTTTGTGTTTTAACTAGAGTAAAGTACTTAATTTTGATACATAAGTGCCCCAAAAATAAAGTCATATTAATCCCCTATAAAATGGTAAACTAGTTACCTATAAATGGAGAGGGTAGTTGAAGAGGGAGGGTGTGATTTTTGAAAATTACTTTGCTGCTATCAAGTAAAGTACAAGTATTTAATTTTGAAGGATAAGATACCTTAGCACCAATTACATATGATAAAACTATTACTCTATGGAAGTGTAAATATCATTAATGGTGGGGATCGGTTGAGGAGGCATGATTACCTGCGCAGTTGAGTTTCTTTATAAGAATAAAGTACCTAATTTTTATAGATAAAGTGACTTGAAAATCACATTACATTAAACGACTACCCCATAATAACAAAATTATCTATAAATAGTGTAAATAGTTTGAGGGTGGGGGATATTTTTTTAGAGATTATCGAACCGAATTCAAGTAAATGATTTTAAATATTAATCTTCGAACATGGAAGTCATGCATGGTTCTTCATACTGATTTTTTTTTTTATATGGGACTTCATTATTAACTGAACCTCCCTCCATTACCAGTGGAAAGGTATTTCAAAAGGTACAAGAGGAAGAGATGAAATGGTAACAAGTATATTAGCATTACAGAATACTACCAGATTCATCTAACACACATGACCAGACAGCATATTGTTAGCTAATTATGACTATCTCTAATACCATTTATATAAACCTATTTAATCTGTGGACATTCAAAAACGTATTATTAACATAACTGGTTTTTATGAACTTTTATTTAACACTTCAAATTCAATCCATTCAACACCAATAGCTATACGTATGATTTAGGGGACACCCCATGTCAAATCATCCAGATATGTTCACCCCACCATCTCATACTCCAACAGAATTTTTATAAAGCACCAACCAAATTTTTATTTTTTTAGCCAACCAATTACCATTTACTTCATGCTTTTTCTTTAGTTACAATATGACAACAGTCTATACTCACTTGATACAAATTTTTATCAGAACAAAAAAATACTGTTATTGATTTCAACTGAGCCTAACGGGATTATTATTGATCCACACGAAGAGTATGACTCACACCACTTACTTAAAATTTTACAATGAATTGCAACATATAAGATCTAAAGCTGTATTCAAAGATTCCTTGTCCATATAATTCTTCTTGAAGCTTTAAAACTGACTTTTTTAAATGTACGGGAACGTTTTATAAACCCTTTGTACCGTTTTTGTGCAATGTCCTCAGGATAGCATGGCAGGTTTTATTTGAAAGAGCACAAAATTAACTCTAAGGAAAAGAAAAGAAACTGATGACTTATTTCTTATTACCGATTTTATGTGTTTTTACAAATCATATTAAAACTTCAATTACCATAAACAGTACTATTATTAAACCTTTCTTAATCTTATTTCTGACCATACGCCAGAATACTTAGTGCTGTGGAATTAATATTTGCCTAATACTGGATTTAGAAAAATGTATTTACAAAAAATTTTAACAAGTGGTCTCAAAATTGTCCACAAAATACGACACAAAGCTAGTGTTTAAATCACAGCATACAATCTTTACAACCAAATTAATAACAGTGTAGTAAAATACTGTAATGGGTCTAAATGTACCTAAATATTATTGTGTAATTTCATAAATTCTATAACATGTAAAGATGAGGCCCCTTTGAGGTGACACGAGAGCCAGTAAATTTCCATAGCCTTATATGGTTATCTGGTTATAACGAAAATCTATTTATAGCCAGTGACCAACACATTAAATATTTGTTGACGAAAAACAACTCGCAGCGAGGTTGAAGAGGTGAAACTCAACCCAACGGAACGTTGTAATATTGAAGACGAGACGTACGGCGGGGAGTGGGGTGAAGCAGTTTTGAGACGCCCCAAACGGAAAATTTGTAACACTGAACGTCAATCGACATTCATCTTTTGCTGTCTGCAGCAGCAATCGCGGGTGCTTGCATACAACAGAAAATGTGAATTTATATATATTTCAAAATACAATGTGAAATTCTAACTAATATTACAAATCATCATAATAATAATCAGTGAACAGTAAAAATTTGGAGTGACAGTTTCGGCCATAAAAACGTTAAAAGTGAAAACAACAAACAGTGCACGCCACAAGGATGAAACCTACGCATCATTAAAGGAAAGTAAATATAATTAAATACTGGCATTTTTAAATTGAGCTCAATAAAATAAAAAAGAAATGTAGAAGTCTGCGTGATTGAGTGAATGAAAAAATATAGGCCTAACAAGAAGTGTTGAGTTGCGTAATTTTGATATACGTAGTAGTATTTTGATGTCGTAGTTTATTAATAATTAGTTTTACGCTTTAAGGCGGAATAAGTGTGTTCATGATCTTTCTATGTTTTCGAGAGAACATAACTAATGTTCTACTTTACTCTAAACACGCATTGTGTTAATCGTATTTGCATATTTTTCTCTGCCACTTTGATGCCCTCACAGGGACAAAATTTAATTACTCAATTAACCGATAACATTGCATATGGCGCCCGAATTTACAGGGACATTGTAAATTAAAATTGATTTACAATTTAGTCAAAAAATGGCAGAGAAAGACGCAAATACAAAGTAGATGTGGGAGCAGTGTTTAATGTTACCCAAGATAGTATGATAACTATGAGTGAACATGTCGAGAGCGTCAGTGAAATAGAGAATGTAAATGTCGGAGCTGAATGTAGTAGAAATAACGAAATAAATATATTTAACCAATTAGCGTTGGTGATGGAAATGATGTCAGGAATGAATAATAAGTTTGACCAACAAAACACGAGTTTAAATGAGTTAATAAAGTTAGAAAATAATAATTGAAACACGAGTTTAAATAAATTTAAAACTGAAATGAAATCAGAAAATGATAAGTTAAACACGAGTTTAAATGAGTTAAAGTCAGAAATAAATGAAATAAATAGTAAATTTAACAAACAAGACGAAAGGTTAAGAGACATAAATAACGAAGTTGTAAACATAAGAAGCGAAATAAAAATAAGTAATCTAAGGATGAATAAACTAGAAAATATAGGAGTTGAATTAAACCAGATGAGTGGGTGTAGTGGTGTCAAACTAATGACACGGGTAAGGTGACGAAAATGAAAATGACGAAATAACAGACGACCAAGGTGTCAATAATAAAATAACGAAAAATTACGAAGAAATAATTAACGAGGTAGGTGTTAGTTATAGAAATAAATTAACCAGTAGTAGTAAGATAGTGGAAAATGAGATTTATAAAAGTAATACAATGAAAATAAATAGTGATGATGATAATATAGGAACAGTGAGAGAGAGTGAGAGTAGAAATCAGTATTTGTAAATTAGAGAGAGAATATGAAGAGAATTATTTTGTGAATATAGGGCAGAGGGTAGATTTTCCCCAGGTTTATTGTAAAACAAGATGTTTACAAATGTTTTTGAAGGGCAAGAGTCCCTTAGAGGAAAATAATGTGTTTTCAAGTAGTCCCTTAATTTTTAGTAGGCGTTTTTACGATTTAATACCCTCTGTACGGAATGATAGAAAAAGTATGAGATGGTGTTATGATAAAAGGTATGTTGATAGGATGATAGAGACATTTAAGGTTAGTAGAAGGTATAAAGAATTAATAGAGAGGTTAGATATTGAGAGAGTTAGTGATAATAAGTACTTACCTTGTGAAATAGTTAGTGCAGCAAATGATGATAAGGTTGATGATATTGATTACTTACCTTGTGACGAAACTGGTACAGCAGTAGATAATAATAATGATGAAATTGTAATTGACCTAATTATGACAGATCATACTAAAGGTGACTTGACTATACTCGGTGGTGACAAATTATATGATTTAATAATATGGAATAATCCTGTTGGTATTGTGGAAGAATATAAGAATATGAATAATCTTTATATTGATAGAAATGATATAATGAATTTAATAAACAATGAATGGTGTAGACGTAAGACTAGATTAGTATACAATGATGGGGGGTAAGCAATTAATGTTTATGAACGGTTAACTATGTAAGTAGTGGTTTTGAATTGGACTGTTTTATGAAATGATTTGTGGTAAACGATAACAAATAATAATGTGTATTGTATACTTTTGTGTTGATATTAAATGAAATATTGTATAAGATGAATGTTAATAACAAATTAAAAAAGTTTTTGGAGAATTTAATGGTGTAGTGAATGCTAAATAATTGATAATTGATTAGTAAAAAGGTCAACTGAAATTAAAATGTAATATTTATAATTTTGTATGCAAATTTAAAGATGGATTGTTTATTTTGAGGTAATAATGTTTAATGTATAAAATCTTATGTAAAATGAATATTGGTAATAAATTTGAATTTCTGGAGAATCTAATAGTATAAGAAGTGTTAATAATTAAAGGTTGAGTAGTAACAGGTTCAATTGAAATTAAAGTTTTGGAATGTTGGAAATTTTATTCAGATGCAACTGAGATGTTTATTTTAATGTAATGAGGTTTATGTTCATTGTGAGTGTTTAATATGTTTTATTAAGTATTATGTATTGTAGGCAACTGGGCGCAACAGCTCAGGGGATGGACGGGCAATAGTGTGTGTGGAAGGAGGAATTTAAAATAAATTCATAATTTAATAAATTATAATAAAATATGTGATGATGGAGAAGGTGGTTACTAGATGTTAGTAACGAAATAGTTACTTAATAATGAGTTACATCAATAATGTAGAGTATGTAATTAATTTTCTGATGTAAACAAATGAATGATGTTGTGTTGACGAGGAGTATTTTATTTTAATGTAATAAAGAGTAATATGAATATACTTAATGATGTAATTTATTCTAATGTAACTGATTTAATGTGTTTTACCCTATATAAGGAGTTTGTTAATTTTGAAATGTGAATGGAATATTTATAATGGAAGGGATTTATATGTTGTAATGGGAATGTTTATTTAAATTTTGATGGGAATCAGAGCGATCATGTTGAATTTTGGGGTAAGAGTTAACTAGAGAAGGTTATACAGAATGTTGATAGGTAATTCTTATAATGTATTATACTTAGACTAAGTATTCATCCATATGTAGGATTTTTAAAAAGAAAAAAAACTCAGTACTTCTTAACGCAAACCAACACAGCTAAGGGGAACCAGATCAGTTAGGGATATGTTATTATACCAGGCCACTATTTGATACTTTTTGATTTCATGTTTCAGTGTCTAGTGATGCTGTGGCAGCGGTCCTGTGCTGGCCTGCGTGTCAGAGCAGGAGCGTCAAGTGCCGGTCTGGCCTTGCGGTGTTGGGATCTTGAAAGAGAAGTCCAGTAAGGTCATTCAGGTACGGTCACAGTCACTGGACCAGGGGTAAGTTAACCATAATTTTGAATAAAACGTAAGGGGGTGTGGCGACATATCTTGGCTGATCCCTTTAGAAAGTATGAGTGTCAATGAGAGCTTTTATGCTTCGGCATAAATCCTCTCATTGGGGGGGGGGGTATTGTAATGGGTCTAAATGTACCTAAATATTATTGTGTAATTTCATAAATTCTATAACATGTAAAGATGAGGCCCCTTTGAGGTGACACGAGAGCCAGTAAATATGAGCCAGTAAATTTCCATAGCCTTATATGGTTATAACGAAAATCTATTTATAGCCAGTGACCAACACATTAAGTATTTGTTGATGAAAAACAACTCGCAGCGAGGTTGAAGAGGTGAAACTCAACCCAACTGTTGTAATATTGAAGACGAGACGTACGGCAGGGAGTGGGGTGAAGCAGTTTTGAGACACCCCAAACGGAAAATTTGTAACACTGAACGTCAGTCGACATTCATCTTTCACTGTCTGCAGCAGCAATCGCGGGTGCCCCCATACAACAGAAAATGTGAATTTATATATATTTCAAAATACAATGTGAAATTCCAACTAATATTACAAATCATCATAATAATAATCAGTGAACAGTAAAAATTTGGAGTGACAGTTTTGGCCATAAAAACGTTAAAAGTGAAAACAACAAACAGTGCACACCACAAGGATGAAACCTACGCATTATTAAAGGAAAGTAAATATAATTAAATACTGGCATTTTTAAATTGAGCTCAATAAAATAAAAAGAAATGTAGAAATGTGAAAGTGTGCGTGAGTGAGTGAATGAAAAAATATAGGCCTAACAAGAAGTGTTGAGTTGCGTAATTTTGATATACGTAGTAGTATTTTGATGTCGTAGTTTATTAATAATCAGTTTTACGCTTTAAGGCGGAATAAGTGTGTTCATGATCTTTTCTAGGTTCTCAAAGAAAAATAAATAATGTTATATTTTACTTGATTTGCGTATTGTTATTTGCATTTGCCCACCATTCTCTGCCTGAGTACACTAAACGAATTCCTGGATTATACCTTACATATAATCATATTCATTTTAATAAACAATTTAATAATTAATTAACCAATAACATCGCAGCTGGTGCCCTCACAGGGACAAATTAAATTAACAAACAATAACTGATAACATTGCAATACTCACAGTAACTTAAATAATCAAGTCTTGCTGATCACACCTTGACAAACCACTACAATATACACTCACAAAATATGTTATTAACAATATAAACACAGGATCTAGATGACTGACTGGCAAATTACACAAAGCTTTAAGGAATGACACAAAGCAGGAAAATAACATAAGGAGGAAGACCAGGCATGACAGAAGAGTCTGTAACATGTGTGAGTGTTATTAAAATTGGTGACAATTCCCTGGTTTCATCACAGCATAACGTGACAAAAATATAATAATTACTGACACAAAACCCATTACATTATCACATTACACATCCTGTTTTGATTTTCTGACAAATTAAATATCCATTCTACAATTTACTAATTAACAGTATAAAGAAAATAGTTATTACTACTTTGGTATTTAATTTCTGTATTCCTTATAAAAAAAAACATATTTATGTCCAATAAAATGGTGATTACATGTAAAAAATCCAAACAGCATCAGCATGGACATTTTTGTTTAAGAACATACTTGTAGCAAAAATGGTTTGATTTATTCTAAATACATGCAATTTTGTTTACATGTTGTATCAAGTCATCTTTGATTCGACGTACTGAATCATATAATCATTTGTTTTACTGTAATTAAAACTATAGTAATTATTCTTTAAATTGGTTATTTCCATCAGAATTAATCCAACGCTTTATTGTGATTTCATGTTATAGACCTTAATTGTATTTTATTTTAATTTTTTTATCAATCAATGAAAACACACAGCTGTAACTCTTATATTTACTGCCTTATAGCACACAAAATCGTGACACAAACATAGTACACTGTAATATTGTGTCACGTTTATGTTTAAAACTCTGAACAAACTGACAATCTGAACGGTCTCTGGGCCCAATTAGTTTGAATTATATACTACAATATATATTTAAATACATATATTAGCTTCAAAATGAAAATGAAATTATTGGAAAATGTTTCGAACACAAACTATTTTCAACTTTCACTGCCTTGTAATGGTAAGGCCAATACTCCAATACTTATTGAGCAACACCGTGTGTGTGTGTGTGTGTGTGTGTGTGTGTGTGTGTGTGTGTGTAAAGACAGTGTTATAAAATGATATAAAGTGGTGACCACTCTTATTGAAGATTGTGTGTTCTATCAGTGGTAAGTGGCCTATATTTTTGTTTGTTCCAAAGTGTTCACACAGGCAATTTACACACATATGTACAATCAACATAAAAAGCTTGCAAGTAAACATATGTCAAATAATTACAGTAAGAACAAATCATGTACACACAGAAAACTGTACTTTCAAACGTGTACTCGTACTTTCATGTCTTTGGAAGTTGCCACATTACATCGTACATAGCTGGTGGAAACCGTTATCACTATACAATAAAAAATACTACCAGCATGTGAACTATTATGCAGAGAAACAAATAAAAAACTGCCAAACTAAATAACACTCTGGCCTGAGTCTTGAGTATTAGGAAAAAAAAGAAACACTTTTTGACAATTAGGACATTTGACAGAAACACCTATTAAAATTTACACGCCAGTGCTACCACAACATACAATACTGCAAACTATCATCATTCAGCACGCACACATATAAATATTTACGGTCATCCAAAGAGATCTCTCTTCAAGGCACTGAAAGCTGAAAACAGGTGCTACAAATAAAATGTATTTTTAAAAACCATACTTTTAAAGACTACTGTGGAATGTACTAAGGAAAATAAGATGTTAACTAAAGATGCATGGCTTCTACACACTACAGTTTTCAATACTGTCAATATTTATATACATACGAGATCTAACAATAAAGTTTGCAAACTCAGTGGCTTCTGTATGATGAGACAGCACTGAATGGAAACTAAGCACTGTACAAAATGGGTCTATTACATGGAAAGTACCGACAAAGATAGAAGAAAAAAATGGAAGAAAAAGATATGGATCATATTTTACAAACAACAGGGTTCCTGACTACAATAAGCAACTGATATTGAGTATCAAATATAAAGATTGATTCACACACCATGTCGAATGCTTCCAGAATGTGTTCCATCCATATGCCTCTAGTCAGTCACAATTAACTGAACCATCAACTCAGCAGCAGGACAGGACAGTGTTTTTTTATTTCTTTTTTTTTTTAGGACACACGTGAATGTTTGTAGCATCTTCACAAGTTAATCAATCAAGTTCTTGATTCATGCCACCCTCCCCAGCCCAGATGACTAAAACTGATTTATAATGATATGATGCAGGTAAACACTATATCTATCCATCCTTTTATCCTTAGAGACCTGCCTGTCCTCTAACCAAGGGGCATCTGCCTGCCCTCTGCCTGGTCTTCCTACAGGGCTGTAGGAAAGAGGCGAGTCGCACCTTTTACATAATATTTAAAATATTTGATTTCTTACTTGATTGAGTCTCCCCAGAGGACATAAATCGTTAAAATATAAAAATTAACATTTCAAGGGGTCAGAAACAAGGTAACTTAACATTTTTGTACTTTTGTTTCTAACCTCGAAACCCCACAGGCAGAAAATATTATTCTGGTGATACATCGATACTATTCATCAGATCTGGTTCCAGGTAAATTTTTCCCTTAAGGTAAGAGAAAGGCAACAGGAAAGACTGAAATGTCAAGAGCAAGACCACAAAACCAGTTCCAAAGCTGCTTTATAGGGTAGACTATGTGCAGCATCAGTTTATAGTTTCCCAAGGAAGCCACAATGACATTCATTGCAGCAAGTTCACAAACTTTATTGCCAGACCTAGTTCACAAACTTTATTCATTTTCACACAGTTGTTTCTAAAATAATATACAGGGTGGGAATAGGATGTTTTTGAACTGCGTAGTACTGAATGCATGTTGATGGGAGAAGGCTGTGGTGGGGCTCATTCTCTATCATAGCTACGCTGTGACTCTTTTGCTGTCAATTCAATGTTGGTTGACGAGGGGCCGTTCCGAGCTGGAACACAGTCCTCAGAACACAGGTCGAAAATTTTAGATCAACTGGGAACATTACGAAGAAGAAGCCACCAGGTCCTAGACTCAGTGTAATGACACCAGAGAACATAGGAAGGGTTAGAGAAGCACTGATTAGGAGCCCAAGACGATCGGGTAGACAACATGCAAGTGAGTTAGTAGCAATCAACCGTGAAACGGTCAGGCAAATTTTACACAACTGAAACAAATTGCCTTGAAAAATATCTGGCTTCAGCAAGATGCAAGATGATACTATGTCACACAACGTGAACGAATCAATGAATGTTCTTCGTCGCATGTTTTGTGAACTCCTCATTTCACGTTTTGACGATGTTCAATGGCCTCCAAGATCTCCCGATTAGTCAATGTGTGGCTGTCCTGTAGAGGTACCTCAAAATCCGTGTGTACGCTAACAAACCCCGCAATTTGGATGAGTTGAAGAATGCCATTATTCCAGAAATTGCTGCCATCCCTCAAGACATGCTGGCCCGTGTGGATTCCAGTGGAGACTTGAAAACTACATTCAAGAAGATGGGTGTCACCTTGCCAACATTATTTTTCACAATTATCATAGACCTTAACACAACTCAAATGGCATGTGTTAAGCTATAATTTTGTGTAAATAAACCGACTTGAAGTTTACAGTTTACTGAGTATTGGTTATTTAAAAACTGTCCGATTCCTGTGTGTCACCTTCTATAATCCCAAATGTGTCAACCCAATATGTGCCACCTTGTCACACAGCTTTTTCCTTAGGGACAGCTGGTGAATACGACCTACTTTCTTTATTCCCATAGGAGGAAAACTGCATATTGCATGCATAACTGCATACACAAACCTACATAAGTAGATAATATAAAGATTTCAGACTTGGTTGTTTTCAGAAATTCTTGAGGATGTCTATACACGAGCTTCACTTAGAGAATAGTACTTTCTTACTTTTAATAATATCTTAATTAAAAGAGCCTTTAGTTTTAGTTGATTTAAACGGTAAACAAAATGCTGTCAAACATTACTATTGCATCACTGCGATACACTATTTGCTACAAAGCTGCATGATGTGTTTATAGCAATATATGTATTATCTTTCGTTGTAAAACTTAGCATACACAGTATATATGTACAATAACTACACACAACCATTTTTAATATTACAGAAGGAATATTCCAAAATGTATAATAAGCTATAACAAAAATATATAAATATATTAATAATAAGAAAACCATATATTAGGTTTGATGACAGAGATTTATACGTAAAAAATATTACTATGCACAAAATATATTTTATACAAGTTCGTTCATGTTTCCTAACCTACTTGAACTTATTTATACCTTATTATGGTCTGAATATGTATAATTTAGTCACAGAATACAAATTTCAATGGCTGGGTTACTAATAACATCACAATTCACTCTGATAACTGGACTGAGGTGTAAATACTGAAATCAAACTACTGACAATTTATAGTACAATCCCACTAGTTAAGTCACAACATTCACTGTATTCTCAGTATAATTCTGTGATAAACTGACAACCCACAAAAAAATACCAGATATAAATTTTAAAACGAGGCAGCAATAACAGTTTTATTATAAAGAATCTGAGAATTCTGACTGTCATATAAGAATGAAGAAAGAAACAGTGAAGCTGCAGAAATATTATAGTTTACAGACAGCTGGAAAGTGTATGCATCTGGATTAGGAAAAGATATGATAATATCAGACAAGCACTCATTACTTCCAGCAATACACAAAAATAAACAAACCATACAAAAAAAAACTAAAAGGACCATGTGGAAGTTGTAATGACAATGGCACTGATCATGAAACCAAAGGGCTAAGTGGTTTAATCTGTGAAACATGACCATTAAGCAGCCATCAAATAACAATGAATCTCCTGGGAATGAATAACAAGTCCTCCAATAACTAATCATAATTACTGGCAAAATACTGTTGTGAATAATAAACATGAACAGAAACATAATTTCTGATTGCTTGACAGAATAAAGACTACAAACATGTTACACATGAAATTACATATTTATATGTACCAAATTTTGTTTAAGTATGCCAATAAAAGCCAGAACAAATACGTTCTTTTATCTGTTTAGTTATTCTGTCCATATGGTAGACTATAAGGCCTAGTATATCTTGTAATGCATTTTCGGTACTGTACGGTAACCTTATCTTTATTTTTAACGTAATTCCCTTCAGTTTCATAATTAATGTCTTCAATGTAATTGTCCAGACAGATCTAAACCCAATAACATTAACAACTAAATATATAGATTATTAAACCACTTAATAGTGAGACTGTACTATACAATTACATATTACTACCTCAATTTAGTTATTAATGTTCAATCACTGTACTGCTCAGAAATAAATGTGTAATTTTTTTAAATAATTTATTGTAAACAGAATAAAATTCTGTTATAACATACTGAATAAAATGAACAACTGATCCTAATCTCAACTGTCTATCATCGATGATTCTGTTACATTTTCTTGCAGTCTAGCCAATTCTTGTGAAGCTGAACTCGATGTAACTTTGGTGAACAAAGACTCGTCGTTTTGTACAGCGTAGCGAGTATCATCCAGTTCAAACTTCAACCCAAGTACAATGTTCAAAGCAGATGAATCGTAGCTATGGCAACCAGAGTAGCGATACTGCGGCTTCTTGTCGAATCGGCAACCAACAGATTGTGCACCTGCGCCACAATGTAAATCAATTAACTATTTCAGTCAAAATATATTAAATTAAACAAAGGAAAATTTACTATTTAAACGCTAAGAGAATGGAATAACCTAACTTTCTATTCTGAAAAGAAACTAGAAAATGATTACAACTACAAACTAAAAAGTACAATAAACCTGAACCAAAACCAAACCACCAAATTTAGTGTTAACACTTGGATTTCAACACCATAATTTTCTTGTGTCATTCCTTGGTAATCACCATTTTTAGCAGTACTTAAAAAAAAATCATTATTTCAACAAAATAATAAATAAAATAAACTTTAAGATCCTTCTATGGAGATTTTATGTATACGAGGTCAGACACAAAAATAACGAGACTGTTAGCATTACTAAGGAACTACTTATCATGATGTATTGTGCATGCACTGTGTTCGACTTTGTGGTGACAAGTTACAAGTCGCTCAGTTGACTCAGTCGCAGTGAGAGAGCAGTTGAATACAGCTCAACCGCTTGAGCGAGAGAGCGGTGTTTTTATATGGAGCGGAAAACGTCGGATATGAAAAGTGATCAGCGCGTTAACATAAGGTTTCTCATGAAACTAAAAAAGTCGGCAACAGAGACTTACCAAATGTTGTTGGAAGCTTATGGCGATAAATGTTTGTCGTGTGCACGTGTCTTTGAATGGCATAAGAGATTTTTAGAAGGCAGGGACTCCATGAAAGATGACGACCATCCAGGCCGACCACGCACATCAACAATCAACGAAAACGTAAAAGCTCGAGACACAATACGAAAAGACTACAGATTGAGTGTCCGTGCTATAGCTGAAATGTTGCATACGAACAGAGAAAGTGTTCGACGCATTTTAACAGAAGAGTTGAACATGAGGAAGGTGTGTGCAAAAATGGTACAGAAAGTTTTGTCAGATGAACAGAAGGAAAGGAGAACGGAACTTTGTTGTGACCTTTTGGAATGGATTGATAGAGAGCCCAGTTTTTTAAAGAGTGTTATTACAGCTGATGAGACGTGGATATTTACGTACGATCCAGAAACAAAGCGGCAATCAATGCATTGGAAAACACCATCTTCCCCAAGAGTAAAAAAGCACGCATGAGTCATTCGAAGTTCAAGGCAATGCTTATCGTTTTCTTTGATATCCAGGGCATCGTTATGGCAGAATGGGTACCCAGTGGTCAAACAGTTAACCAACAATATTATAAACAAGTTTTGGAAAAATTACATGAACGTGTTAGAAAGAAGCGCCCTGAATTGTGGAAGAATGAGTGGATCTTGCACCAGGACAATGCGCCTGCCGACAACGCGTTATCAGTCAAACAATTTTTGGCCAGTAAAAACATCACAGCCCTTGAACATCCTCCATATTCCCCCGATTTAGCACCGTGCGATTATTTCCTATTTCCCAAAATTAAGTCGGTGCTAAAAGGGACCCATTTTTCAACGGTGGAAGAGGTATAGGTGAAAACGGCGGAGCTCCTGCACAGCCTGACGGAAAGCGATATGCAGAAATGTTTTGAGCAGTGGAAGGAACGTATGCAGAAGTGTGTGGACTCAATGGGGTCCTACTTTGAAGGCGACCACCAGTAACTGTACATATCAGGTAAATAAAAGAATTACAGCATCAGTCTCGTTATTTTTGTGTTAGACCTCGTATTCATAATATTCTAATCATTTTTTATCAAACCATAATCCTCTCATCACAAAACAAAACTTTTTTATCTTCATTGTGGCAATTGTGTTTACACTCTAACAGACAACTGAATTAAATAATGAAAAACAGTCAAATTCTGAACAACAATACTAGATTCTCAATCAAACACAGGGGGAGCTGGCCGGTTATCATTATCAGTCCAATCAGTATGAACGTCACTGTCCACGATTTCGTCTCCTTGGCACCATTGGTTCTGCTTATGATTCACTTGCACACATGAAAGCCCAATATAACCAATACACTACAGGAAAAAATACTAAAAATAAAATATATATGACAATACATATAACACACTTAAGTTATATGTACGAAATTATATTTCTGTTTCATCATCAGAAGATTCATCAGATTTGCAGGTACATTCTTATCCATATCGTCAACTTCAGAATCCATTTGATGGCAATGTTCATAATGTTGTTACAGCATTATAGAACACTATGTGTTTCTCGGCTATTACAGTGTGTGTGTGTGTGTGTGTGTGATAGAGAGACTACGTACATATTGCTGCTACTCTGAGATGAAGGACAATTACGTGACACTTGTCACGCGTCTGCAATGAGACTATGCCAGACCATACCAGTCTGTGCGCACTGTGTTCAAGGCAGCAATCAATTAAGCTCTAGTGTTTTCTAGTAGTTGACGTATATTATGGGTTATTTTGGAATCTCAGGGGGTATAAATCAAGCATTCAGTGACGCTTAGTCCAGTTTAAGTGGCAATTTATTCCAGTGAGGTTCGAAGTACTGTGGCAAAGTGTTATGTTTTATAATTGTGTGGGACTCTATTAGTTGACATTATTATTATGTGTGAACAAATTAATTTGAATTACTGTATGAGTACAGCGGCGGCCCTAGCCCTTTATTAGGGTGGAGCGAGAATCCCGTTCGGCGCCCCTTGGTCGACACCTTTCAAATCAATTATAATTCAGTTTCTGTTAAGTAAAACACCAACTTTTCAAAAATCAATACGTTTATTGAATCAGAATTAAGTTGCTATTCATACTGCACTCTTGTTGCAACATAAACAAAATTACTATTAATTAGTATTTGGTATTTAACATTTGGATCAGTTTGAATAATTCTAAAACTAAAAACTAATCAGCTAACATAATAAAATAAAACAGGAACATCGATATTCTATGTAGTATTTTACATACTACTGTGATAATGATAATAAAAATAATAACAAATACTAAAATCTCTATGCACCTAATTACAAAGGGACCGTGCAAGGCCATCAGTTGTGAAGAAGACCGAGATTTTATACAAACTTGCTCGCTTAATCGTATTATAAACGTCGCTAAAAATAAATTTAAATAACATTTACCCTCCTTGCTTTGGCACTTGCAAATTTGGTAATTAAATCCATATTCGAAATGGATTGAGCAATATCATAAAATTGCCAGATTTGACAATTTATCCTGGGCCACTGTTGATCTTAAGTATGTTTTTATTAGTGTTAGTTTACTAAAACTACGCTCTCCTTTTGCGACCGTTACTGGAATAGTTTGTAGTATCCGAAGGGCAGTCCAAGCATTTGGAAATAAGTCACACCAATCATTTCTTTTCAAAACTTCAAGAACAACTTTCGGTTGTCCTTTGCCCGCGTCTGAGAAATTTTGCAAAGTTAGTATTTCTTGAGCCAGATCATGTCCGGAAACATCACTTTGTGAATTATATATCAAAATATTTTATAAATTTAAACACGACTGCTCTAATTCGTAATTATCAATGCTTCAAATCATACATAAAAGACCAACTTTCGTTAAAAGTCAAAAGCTGTCGGAAACGCATTTCCAGTGAATTAACAATTGCATCTATCAAAGGATAGAATATGGTGGTCTTAAAATTGTCTTCTGGGTCTGTTGGAGTCTCATCTAGAGATTTGTAGTCAAACCTTCTTCTTCGGTTTCGTGTTTGTTGAAAAACTGGTGGAATTTCAGCTTTTTCAGCAATTTTTTTTTGCTTTAATCACAGCCGATGTGTAACCATTATCCCTGTATTCTTTCACAAATTGACAACATTTGTCTAATAGACTCGTCGCATTTAACAAATATATTGATTCGGATTGTATGGATTTGCTAACAATATTAATTTGGTACAGTAAATAATACCAGATCACAAGTATGAGCAAAAATCCATATTGATCCGTATGCTGAGCGAGAGACCTAGCTTATGAAGCTGCGACCGGATTGGTAGCGATTTGTGGCGAAAAAGCGCCAACAAAATTTTATTTTTTTCACAATCAGATTTTGGCGCCGCTCCTCACCCGGCGCCTAGAGCGGTCACTCCTCTCGCTCTACCGCAAGGCCGGCACTGTATGAGTATAATCTTGTTGAATAACTTGTTGATTATAAATTGTACTTATTATAATTAAAGCTGGTTATTAGTGACTTCATTGGTGTCTTGTATTTTGGTTTCCACTGTATCATACGATGATCATTAGACCATCGTAACAATATACTGAATCTTCGAGTACAAAAGATACACCTTATCTGACATTTTGTTTACGTCAGAGGCTAGCGCATGCAACAGCTGAACCTGAACACTGATTACTTCACTGGTTTGTGAGAGACATCTACTGGTAAAATATCAAACTATATTATAACATCATGCTACTCAGTAAATGAATTAGCATCACGCTGCATACTCTGATCAGACAGATACAGGTAAATGCATTTAAACACACGAAAACTGACTGCCCGTATGGCATATGGCCATGATCCACTGCAGCATTTAGCACTGATCATATTACTTAGAGACAGGGTGTTGAAAATGTTTGACATCAAACAAAATAAAACACTGGTGTAGAGAGCTATATAGTCTGCTCTGACTGCCTAAACAACATCTTAACTAACATCTGTCTAACATAAGTTCCAAACTGACATTTAGAAGAAGTGGGGATTTGGCAGTCTTTGAAGCCATTCAATGCTGATGTTTAAGACACCCCTCCCATGTTAATGGGCTGTATTGCCAGTTCTAATAATCACATAAAAAACAGACCTTTGTTTTCAATGCATACAAGGCATTCTGTTTTGCAGATAGTTTTTTAAACACTCCTCTGTATTTCATCTTTTAATAATTTTTTTTGTTTGCTGTTGTTTGTTACTAATGAACAAGTCATTATTTGTTATTATTTATCAAAACATGTTATATTATTAATATCATAATTTATTATTATTAGTTAAGAACCAAAATTATAATATGACAATGACAGGCATTAGTTATGAGCAACAGCCATAAAAAGTTTTAATATAATAAACAGTTTTTGTATATTAACATTAACATAATTTTTTTTATTTTTCTACATCGTGTGAGCACTGATTTAAGCATAAGATTCTACTCACCAAGATAGAAATAAAGTGCACAAATTATGCTAGTGATTAATATAAAAAAAAATTATAGGGCCTAACTGTAGCCACCAAACAATAAATTAATTAATTAACAATTAATTAGCACAATGTCAACTTATATCAAACAGTATCTATCAATTTAAATGAATAGGATGGATCAGAGGAAAGAAAATGAGAGAGAGACACACAGAAAGGGAGAATGAGAGGAAGTTAGGAGGGAAGTAGGCGGCAGGAGAGAAAGACAGAAAATTTTCATATCGATCTATTGGGGTGCCAATAAAAAAAAGTCAGTTTACCAATTGGGAGGATACAGTCTTGAGTGAGTGAACACTGAATCCATGGAAGCATGATGTCCGAATGCACTTCTGGTGTATTGTATATCAATAGTCTTGTCGCTTCTACCATTTGTAAAAACAGGAAACTTTCTGCCGATGTGCGAAAATAGTGGAACATTCTAGGATGCGTCAGTGACGTGACTGCCTGACGCATGGACCACGCGACAATGCCACTGCCTGGTTCTTCTTTTGTACCCAGAGCCTTTGAGATTAATGGGCTAATGGATGAAGACACTAGGCGAAGATCGTTTTCCATGAAAAGTACAGCTCCAGCATGATTCAGTGCATCCTGAAAAGAAAAGTCAACTATAATTAAACGCAGTAAAATAGTGAATTGTCCACCTCCAGACTGACTTAGCTTATATAAGAATATACCTGGGATTACATACTTGGCTAATAATGGGTGCCTGAAGAAAAGTGCTGGCCACACAACCTTCTTTAAATGTTAAACGCCTCATATAAGGCAGCCGACCCTGCCCTACTGTTGATAAATGCAGCTGACCTTTCAAGATCAGTTCACAGTAATTTGTTGCCCAGTAACCCAACCCATTTGAAATTAGTTAGAACATAAAATGTATTATCTTGACATGTAATTTTAAATTAGTAAATTCGTTGATATCTGCTTTGCCTTTAGGATGCACTGGAAATTCTGATCAGCAAATTGAACACCTACGTTTATCATCCTAACCATCTACACAATAAATAGACACTGTTCTTTTGAATGGCGACTGAATGTTTTGGTTTTAGTTTCGGCATTATTGAAAAATTATTAAAAATTAAATAATTAAGAGAAATTAATATTGACGCCTTTTTGACAAAACTGAAATAAAATGAATACGAAGCCAAGATTCAATAAGCCAACACAACCTAACCAGCACTATTTCGTTAGACGTATGAATGTATATACTATCAACATCAAAATCGTGTATCAACCATAAATGATGATTTTATCATGTGTATGTAGGTTTATTCCGGTCTTTCCATCGATGAATTCAAACAAATAATTTTGAAAATCTGATTAATTAGGAACTGAAATTAACTGTGGAAAAAATGAGGGCAAAACAGAGTTTTGGACGAACTGGACTCAGACATAACCTAAAAACAAGGAAAGTCCAGGGCAAACGAGGACATACTGTTACGACATCACAGAACAATCTACGTGTTTGTCGAATGTGCCAGAAGGATCTCGCTCTAATGTGTGTGGCATACGTGCCTTTAGACGCATTCGTGAGTTTTCTCGAAGCCACCAGCCCCGCGGACTGTGTCAAGGCGGCTATGAATTACGTAGTTCACACTGGTGCTAAGATGCAATTTGGAACGTTCCGGTCTGTGACCAGAGGTATAAATACATGGCGGCAGCGGCCTTAGTTTTCAGTATAATGGCGATATATTTACAGCGCACGTTCAAGTGGTTATTAGTTAAATGTTATGTTTTATAATCAAACGGTATATTGTAATACAATTGTTTTAATATTAGTTGACATTTATTTGCATGTGAACAATTTTTATTTGATTTGTTATAAGAGATTGTGTTGTTAATTACGAACTGTTTAACTGTGAAATTTAAAGCTAGTGATTAGTGACTTAATTGGTGTCTTGTATTTTGTTTCCACTGTACCTACGACGATCAAGTAGACCGTCGTAACAGTGGTGTCAGAAGTGGGATAGAACGGTTAACAGTGGAAACAGTGGACACTTTGTACAAGACGAGGTAATTCGTAACTAATCGGTAAACAATGGATGCCAGTCAGATGATGGAAGGCTTCCAAGCGCTGCTGCGGCAAAACGGGAAGAGACAAAAGAAGAACAAAGACAAGAAAGAGAGGAAGCAGAGAAAAGACCCCGACAGGAGGCGGAAGAAGCAGAAAAACAACAGGATGAAAAACGTAGGCAGGAAAGAGAAGAGGCTGAGGAATGTCAGAAAGCACTAATGCTAGAAACAGAAGAAAGACAAAAAGAAGAACGTAAGCAGGAGGCAGAGGAATGGAAGTGTGAAACAGAAGACATCAAGGAGTTAATACATGAGCAAAAGCATACACAAGAACAAACCGATGCAGAGTTGGGTCTCCTACGAGGTGAGCTTAATAAACAAGTTACTAAAATATCGGACGTACAAGAATCAATAACATTAAAAATAGCTGAAGTAGAAAAATCTGTTTCGATTGTTGAAGAATCGATGTCTACAAAAATATCTGTCATAGAAGAATCTGTGTCAAATAAAATATCTGCAGTACAAAACTCAATGACAAATATAAAAGAGCAAATTAAAAATGAAGTTGAAAAGTTCATGAAAATACAACCAAAACAAATTTCTGAACAGACTGTACCAATGATAAAGACAGAAAATAAGTCAACAGAGAAAGTAACTTTGCCTGCAGTAGGGACAGTTCATGTCAAAGCTCCAACCTTTGATGGAAGCAGTCACTGGGCAACGTACCTCCTGTAACGTGTCCGAAAGTGGGTTATTTTATTTATTACAGTAGGGGGCATTTGTATTTTTATTTATTTCATTTTGTGTGGGATTTTATAAATTTATTGTGAAAGTTTTATTTCCCGGTGAACGTTATTTCCATTACAACAAAATACATGGCAAGTGGAACAGTGTTGAAACAAAGCAGAGGCGCAATTTCTATTGTGTAAGTCGACAAGGAATCTGCGCCCCCCTCAAATTCTCAGAAATGTGCATAAGTGTAACCACTCACGCACGGCACTACTCAAGTACGCGCTCGGAATGACGCCTTCAGCCTAAAACCAAGATGTCTAGAGAACAAATTTTTTCATAGTCTCCTTACCGATCCTCAGGAAATGCTGCTAAGGACTGCCCACTTTTAGTGACGTCAACCGTGCTTCACAAATATTGTCCACGGTCACAACACAAAAAACACCTGTGTTGAATGAACAGTGACGGAAGATACGATCATGAGGCAGTGAAGTTTCCGCTCTGCCTGAGTGTTTTGGAGGGAGGCATGTTGGTTAACGCTCTCCCCAGTCGACTAACAACCCACACCACGCGTAGTAGCTATCAGTTTGGTGCCCGGGCAAAATTTCACATTTTTTTCTTAAGTCGACCGACAAAATAACGATGTGAGTTTCCAAAACATATATAACAGTGCCTCTAGTGACGATGAATAACTATTGAACGTGATTAAATGTTACAAGCTTGGAAAAATCCGGAGAATGAAAGACTTTGGTAAACGCAGCACGTGGTCGGGTAATTCGACGCTACACACGTAATGTTACACACGAAAGACTTATGTCATTAATTTTGCATAAAAATGGGGTGTTTTTGTATTAGTAAGGGGGGTTAAGAATGTGAGTAGTGAGTGTGCAGGCTGGGCTATTTTAAAGTACGTAAGTAGTAGGAAGTAAGCATAGTAAGTAAGCTGTAATAGTTACACAATCTTTATAATATGTAAAACCTATAAATGGAAAATTGGAAATTTTATAAATGGAAAACTTATAAATTCAATATTTCTGATTAATAAACCAAAAAAATAATTTCTCTTCCAAAAAATTGAGAGTTAGATTCTTTCAAAACCTTACTTCGTTTTATGTACTGTCAGAGTTCGTCGAACGAAATGGGTTCGTCCCCGCTATACGATCCGGCCAGATCGAAGATTCAAGGTAAGTGGGAGTTTTAATCTGAATAAATAAAATACCGAAAATAATAAAGTTACAATTGGTGCCGTGACCAGGATGTAATATAACACAAAAAGGGTTGTATTACGCCGGCTTACATTTGACAGTGCATAACGAAGTACGGTTGCGAAAGCAAAATTGATTTTGTATATGTTAAAACATCAGTTGGAAAAAAGACCAATCATTGGCAGTTGTTACGTAAGAAAAAATAGATCAAATAAAAATGTCTGAGAACACAGAGAAAAATAGTGTAGTAGATTCAGTTATGAGTGAAAGTGACCTTGAGTCGCAATCGCTGAATGAAAGTGGTATGCTGACGGTGGGGCTGAGCGCTGTTACAGAAACAGCTGTCGGCGGGAATATAATCGTTCATTCCACCCCGATTGCGGCTCAAACACAACTAAGCGAAACAGAGGTTGACTCTGGGATTCAGTTGACCCCAGTGTCAGCCAATAAAAATAAACAATCAGAGGAACTAGATATAATGAGTTTCTTACGAAAAATGGACAACAAATTTGATATGCAGAATAACCAATTTAAAGAATTAAATAAGCGTTTCGATAGAATTGACGAAAAATTTGAGTCGTTTTAATACTAATGACGAGAAATTTGAGATTTTAAGTAACGAATTCAAAGAACAGAAAATAAAATGCGAACAGCAGAATATTCAAAACGAGATTAATTTTAATGAAATTAAACAACAGAATACTCAGTTGCAGCAGAGTATTAGCGTAAAATTTGATGGTTTAATAAATGATATACAAGAAAAGAATAAATGTCTTGAGAATGCCAATGAAATGATAAGAAATAATTTGAATAATGTAGAACCGAGTACGAGTAATACAAATGAAAGTTGTAATGGCAACGTTGTATTAGATAAAGAATTAATAAATAATAATGATGTTGTTGAAAATAATGAGAATAATAATGTAGTCGAAAAGTTGGTATCTGAGAGTACTAATGAAGTTGTAGAATGTGATTATGAGATGTTAATGTGTGTTAATGAGTTGGAGAGAGAGTGGAAAGAGAGTTATATTATGGGTATGAAACAGAGGGTAAATTTTTTACGAGGTAGAATGGGGGGTGAAGGAAGACCTTCACGTATATATTGTGTAGACAAGTGTGCTACAGATAATTGTTTTTTGAAGTTTTTTGCTTTTCCTGGAGAAGTCAGGAAAGGTTTAACTGAATTTGTACCCTCTGTCTGTAATACTTTTGAGAGTGTGATTTGGGGTTATGAGGAGAGAGATGTAAACAGAGAATTGTATGTTAATAAAGAAACAGAAGTGTATGATTTGAATAGATAGTATGATGAATGGGGAGAAAGTTTAGAAATATATTTGAATAATAATGATTATAATGATTTGATAAAAGTAATTAACCCGATAGTGAATGAATTTAATGACGGAGACTTAACAAAAATGCCTAACGTAGACTGGTTTAATGAGTATTCTGGTAAAATGAGTGAATTTGGTTGTTCTGGTTATGACACACAAAGTAACCATTTGTTTGTCAATAAAAATCAACAGTGTTGTATAAAAACAAGACTTATTTGGGACGATGGAGGTTAAACTGTAAAACAATAAAAGACAGTGATAAACATTATGTTTTATGGGTTTTGACATGGCAGATTTGGACAATGAAGTGCGGAAAAACTGAACAGTTATTATCTAAAGTTTGTAAATAATTGTAGTGAATTTATTTATGTGTATTGTAGAAGGTCAGCTAAACAATGTATGGATGTAGGCAAGTGATAATAATAATATAAATATTTTGCAATTTAAATAAATAAATAGAATGAATTGTGAAAACAGTAATTGACTAATGGTAATTGTTTCGATAACTCTATAATTTATATTTTCAGTAATTAATTAAATTAAACCAATTTGATATGCTTAAATATTTTGATTGATTATTTGAATGTTAATTAATTAAAATTTTTTTTAAAATGAGTTCAATTTATTTTACAAGATTTGGAAATTTGGTAATGAATGATAAATTATTTAATTTAAACTAATATTTTTGTGAAATGTTTCAGAGATGAGGTGAAAGTAATGTGAAATGGTGAATATGTTTTGTGTATATCATGTTAAATGGAATGTAAGTATAGAACTTTTACAATATGAATCATGTATAATAAACATGTTTACAGGTAACTAAGATTTTAATTCAATAGTGAGATTATTTGAAATAATTGTGTTCAATAAAAATGATAATAACAAATTTTAATAATAAATGAAAAATGATATATACTAATTATTAATAGTAAATTTTGAAAATTTTAAGAAAGTCCAATGGTAGAATGATATAAGTGAGTTAAAGGATTAGTGATGAATGAAGGTCTCATACTATAATGTTGTATATAACAATTTTATTAGTTAGCTATTAAGTTGCTATTGCGGGGGTGGCCTGTGCCCTCGTAGATAGCGAAATGGGTTGGGGGTAACAGGGAGTGTTACCTCCATCGGAGGCCAAAATGGCGAAAATGTGCGACACACCTTTTTCGTGTAAACTTAAATTTACACACTGATAGACGATCGTGTCGCACATACTAGTGATGAGTGTAACAGGCACTGAAATGAAGTTAGATTTCCCCGACTTTTCAGGCGATTACTGCCTTACCAGCACTAATCGTGGATTTGGCTAGTGGCCAGCTATGGTCATATCAAGTCCCTTGACCATAGCTGACTTGAAATTGGTATAGTAGAAATTCAATGGGGGGCGAACATTAGGGGAAATCCCGGCACTATGGAACAGCGGCTACCACTCTGCCCGCTTGGGGGCAGCAAATCCAGGTGGTAGACCCGCATTAAGGGCGCATAACTATATAACAAAGGTATGTTGGTATCTGAACCTTTTAAAATGTAACAGCGGAAGCAAAGACACGGAGAGGTAAAACTACTCCAAAATATGCCGTCTTTGTGAAAGCGAGGGGGCGCCACAGCCTTACATAATTTGCAATAGAGTGTGTGGATTGGAGGTGACTCAAATGAGTCACGAATTAAAATTTTACAACATAAAAATTTTGATAATTCAAATTTTAATCCAATAAAAATGCTTGTGCTCTGTTTAAATAACTAGCTGCTCAGACACTCAATATAAGGTGTTCATGCTATAATTTTAAATGTATTGTTTTATTATTGTACGTTAGATATAGGTGTTGATAAAAATATGTGTTTTCATTATGTGTGTATTTTTTCAACTAAGCAAATAATTAAACTGTCTGGCAGGCGGTCAACATAAATGATCAGAATCAGAAAAAGGGGAAACCAGGAGGTGAGAAGTAATGATAAATAAATATATATATATTTCATGTAATTTGTTCAAGAATGAGAGGTATTTTCATTGTGTTAGTAAGGAGATCAGCTGATCAGCAATAAAATGTCACTGATATTGGTTTATAAATGTTCCAAGTAATTAATGTTCAATGTAATGTTTTAATGTATTACAGATGGTTTAAAGTAATGATAAAAATAATTTGATAAAGTGAGAAGTAAAGTAATAATTTATGCAAGTTAACAAGAGATAGTTTTTGGGTGATGAGTATTTTATGGGACATATAGATCTGTCCAAGCTGAAAGTCAAGTTGAAATAGTAGAAATGAAGAATGTAATGTTGTTTTGAATTAATGTATATTATAGTTTTGAGAAGTATTGATGTTGACACAGTAGTTGTGGAGAATTTATGTAGATTTTTGAGTGATATATTGTTGTTTATAATTGATGTTGTTATTTTGTTGTAGTTGTAGTAAGGTAATAAGATTGAGATTTTGGGGATGGCAATTTTGTAGTAGGGGTAGTGTAATGTGGGAGTCCGCAACATAATGATAAGTTGGGACGGGATAGGTATCGATTTTAGTGAGGAGGGGCCGCCTTAGGTAGAATCCAGGGGCCAGATAACGGGAAATGAGTTTTTTTTGGGGGGGGGGAAACACGTATCCTTTGTACAAAGGGTTAGAGAGTTTTTTTTTATATATAGAGAGAAGGTGGCGATTTGAGTTCAAGGATAAGTTGGGTTTAGAGTGTTTTGATAGATGTTTTGATAGAGATGGGTGTCATGTGAGTTACAGTTGTTAGAGGTTAGAGTCATAGGGAGAAAGATTATATATGTATACAGATCAAGTAATACAGTCAATGAAATAAATAATTTAAATCACCCACAGTAATGGAGAATAAGATTGTTAAGCAAAGAGAGAGATTTATAATAAAGATATAGAATTTTAAACCAGTGACAAAACTTTGAGAGAATTGGATAATGTAAAGATATAAGGTGTTTATTTTGAATAATTTAAATGTCAATTTGCTTATTATTTATAATAATATTTTGTTATTTTAAATATTTTATTTTATTATGTGTTGTGTTTCAAGTAGGATGTTACAGATGTTAAATGTATTTTCAGATAGAGTGTACATAACATATGTAGGTCAAGGGTCTTGGACTTGACCTAGTTTCGATCAGCTGATGAGGTCATATACATACTAAGCTTGTATAGTAGGAAGTCAATTTAATTTGTTTATTCGATCAATTTAAACCCAATTTTAAACAATGTCTAAATATAAAGGAAACATTTTTCATAAATTTAAATTTTTTTTTGATTTTTAAAATTTTTTGGAAAATATTTTTTTTTTGAAATTTTAATTTTTTTGAAAAAAAAAAATTGTTGATTTTTCGCCTGCCAGCTAATGAATATTTTAAGAATGATTATTTTATTATTTGTGTGTTAACCATGTTTATTTTATTGATTTATTTTGTATTGCATTGTATTGTTAGACTCTAAGTATTCACATGTTAGGTTAAGGATATGTTTAACGATAAGAAATGTTTAAATTCGTCGCTTATTTTAAGTAAAAAAACAGAAAATATGGAAGAGAATTTTTTGATAAAGTATTTTATTTTGAATTTTTTTTCTTAGATGAAATAGTGGATTATAAAGAAGTTTTCAATGTACAATATGTAGTGTGAGTGTGTGTGAGCCCAGTATCTGCTAAAGGCAGCCCAGCTTGCAAACAAGGGGAAACATATCGGTGGAGGATCTGGCATAATCTGAGCCAGGGATTGAGGAGTTTGGGGGGTAGCATGTTAGAAGGTGAGGTGTGCTGTGGTACTTGTCTGTTCGATTTCTCGGTGTTGGGATCTCTTACGGAGAAGTCCAGTGATATCGTTCAGATACGTCCAGGGTCACCAAGCCAGGGGGGTCATGTACCCATGAGGAGTAAGAACAAGAGGGGGTTGGTGGCACCAGTTCCTCACCGGTCCTCTTCGGGGTTCTATCAATGAGATTTATTCTGTTCTGGACAGCAGAATTCTCATTGAGGGGGTATTGTAACGTGTCCAAAAGTGGGTTATTTTATTTATTACAGTAGGGGGCATTTGTATTTTTATTTATTTCATTTTGTGTGGGATTTTATAAATTTATTGTGAAAGTTTTATTTCCCGGTGAACGTTATTTCCATTACAACAAAATACATGGCAAGTGGAACAGTGTTGAAACAAAGCAGAGGCGCAATTTCTATTGTGTAAGTCGACAAGGAATCTGCGCCCCCCTCAAATTCTCAGAAATGTGCATAAGTGTAACCACTCACGCACGGCACTACTCAAGTACGCGCTCGGAATGACGCCTTCAGCCTAAAACCAAGATGTCTAGAGAACAAATTTTTTCATAGTCTCCTTACCGATCCTCAGGAAATGCTGCTAAGGACTGCCCACTTTTAGTGACGTCAACCGTGCTTCACAAATATTGTCCACGGTCACAACACAAAAAACACCTGTGTTGAATGAACAGTGACGGAAGATACGATCATGAGGCAGTGAAGTTTCCGCTCTGCCTGAGTGTTTTGGAGGGAGGCATGTTGGTAACGCTCTCCCCAGTCGACTAACAACCCACGCCACGCGTGGTAGCTATCAGTTTGGTGCCCGGGCAAAATTTCACATTTTTTTCTTAAGTCGACCGACAAAATAACGATGTGAGTTTCCAAAACATATATAACAGTGCCTCTAGTGACGATGAATAACTATTGAACGTGATTAAATGTTACAAGCTTGGAAAAATCCGGAGAATGAAAGACTTTGGTAAACGCAGCACGTGGTCGGGTAATACGACGCTACACACGTAATGTTACACACGAAAGACTTATGTCATTAATTTTGCATAAAAATGGGGTGTTTTTGTATAAGTAAGGGGGGTTAAGAATGTGAGTAGTGAGTGTGCAGGCTGGGCTATTTTAAAGTACGTAAGTAGTAGGAAGTAAGCATAGTAAGTAAGCTGTAATAGTTACACAATCTTTATAACATGTAAAACCTATAAATGGAAAATTGGAAATTTTATAAATGGAAAACTTATAAATTCAATATTTCTGATTAATAAACTAAAAAAATAATTTCTCTTCCAAAAAATTGAGAGTTAGATTCTTTCAAAACCTTAGTTCGTTTTATGTACTGTCAGAGTTCGTCGAACGAAATGGGTTCGTCCCCGCTATACGATCCGGCCAGATCGAAGATTCAAGGTAAGTGGGAGTTTTAATCTGAATAAATAAAATACCGAAAATAATAAAGTTACACTCCGCCAATCTGAAGCTGCTGCATGCGCAAATAATTGGACAGAGAAAGACGAGGCTGTTTCACTCGTTCTTGCATTAAAATGACCTGCGGCAGAATTATTACAGAAAGTGCCACCTGACAGCCAAAACACCTATGCTGAATTGATAAAAGCTCTAGAATTACGGTACGGTGATAAACATTTGCGAGATCTGTACTGCACCCAGTTGAGAGCAAGGCGACAGGATTCAGGGGAGAGCCTTCAAGAGTTTGAAGCAAGTATCAACAGACTAATTTAGACTGGCCTATCCTGAAGCACCAGAAGATTTTCGAACGAGTTTTGCGATGCAGACGTTTACTGCCAGTGTCCGAGATAACGGACTACAGCAAGTGTTATGAATGGCAAGACACCAGAACAGTGTGGACGCCCTGGTACATGCTTTGCAATTTGACGCTGCCAAATCAGCGTCTGGTTGGACAAGTCATAACTAATAAATATTTTCTTCCATAGGAAATATTCTATTTTAACCTAAATAGGCTTGTTCAAGAATTTTTTTAATGATGACACAAAAGATCAAATATTTTTTAACTTAATGTACATTTAATAACAAAGTCAGGAAATTTACCAAAACTGCATTCCAATATTTGTTATTTACAGTATGTACAGGCAAAGAAATTTAATGGAGTAACATTTTTTTCTGAATTGAACTCATAGACTCCTCTGAGAATCTGTAGGTTCTTCCAGTTGATGTGTGAGGAGACTCAACAATTGCAAGCACATGAGGAATTGGCACCGGGCAAATCTTCTCTCGTTTGGGCCATGAAATGATGGCAATGGTCCTGCAGGATGCAAAAATTGAACAGTCTTATCACCTTCTTCTTTATTTAATTCAGTGATAATTCCAAAGTACCACAGATTGTCATATTTACAAGCTACATAGCATGATGGGTTCAAATGTTCTTCTCTCACAAGTGGTGTCTATTTATTCCTTAAATTATATGTAAAGGTGGGTTTCTCATCACTACTGATCCTCCTTGCTTCCAAGTTCCCTAAAGAATCTAATGGCTTAAAGTTATGGAAACTTCTGGTTCCTGGAAGTGTTTGTACATCTTCAAAGCGTTCCACAAGGTCAGAACATATCTGATTGACAGAATCTTTAGAAATAAAATGAAAATTAACTTTGGTGATGTTGACTTTACAAAACTCAAACAAATCTGCTGGAGATAATATTTGATGTCCAAGAGGTCTTTGTAGACTTTCCTTTCGTGCTAGCTCATAAATTTAATATTTTTTAAGATAATCACGAAAAATGAATTTTTTGTTGAAAACCCGCAACTGAATTTTTGTAAACTTTTTTTTTTAATTCTTTCTTACCTTTTTATCTACCCCTATGCAAAAAATCTCATAGAAGCCACTTAATTTGAAATTTATATTTTTTTTGGCTTCAGTGACTTCTATTACTCATTTTTCAAATGACATTTTACCAAATTTCTGATTTATACAACAAGACCCCAGTGAGAAACCTAAAAAGTCATTAAAGATGTTTGTACCTCTTTTATGGTGAGAAAAACTTTATGATAAACCATTGCTAATCTGACATATCAAGTCATCAAACATTTTTTTTCTGTTTAAATAAAAATTGGCATTTGTTATTACAAATGAGAAGCCATATTAATTACTTTTGTGTTTGTTTATAATTCCCTTTCTCATTTTAGAAATAATACAGAAAATTCTCAGTTTTGTTAGTTTTATTACCAGCCATCTTAACACCAACTTTGTCATTACTTATTGCCACACTGTAAATACTTCGTTCTTGACGAGGCCTTTCGGTGTCTCCACCATCTTCTAGTCTTAAACGACCTTATTCATCTTCTTTCTATCTTCCACTTGCAACTTGCTTACATTTTCAGTTTTGTTAGTTTTATTAGCAGCCATCTTAACACCAACTTTCTTCATTGTTTAAGACCTGAAGATGGTGGAGACACCGAAAGGCCTCGTCAAGAATTATTGTATTTAGCAGTGTGGCAATAAGTAGTGACAAAGTTGTTATACAGAAAATTGTTTCTATTTTTTGCTGAATAACTATAATCACCACCAATGTATCTTCAATACACTTACCTGAAAACAGAACAAATATACGTGCTCTCAAAATACAAAATTATATAATTTAAGAATAAAATACCTGAATAATCACAGGCCGGAATGCATGCAACCGTCTTTCACTAACATGAGATGGAAATTCTCCAAGATCAAAGTCAACAACAATACAATGGCTGGTGTTGCAATAGGAGATGACCTGCAATATACACATACAGTCTATGTAATCATATAAACTGCATCTTTTAAAAAACTACAATTATTACTATTATGATCACTATTACGTTACGAAGGCATAAGCAAAGACATGTGAATCTTTTCCTACTTCAAAACGATTCTTTGACATTTTTGTGATGACATGGATAAAAGAAAAAGCATTGTCCTTTTAAAAATATGAAAAATCTTAATTCTTACTTAATTCAATTTGTAACTCCTTTAAGATAAAAAAAAGATACGTTCATAAAAAACTTTTATGTTAATTTGCACATTATGTTTGTTTATGTTCTTCACAGCACTCCCTTGCACTGCTAATGCAAGTATTTCTAGTATTTTTGCATTACTGGAATGTTTCTTAGAATTCAATTTCTCCAATACTGTATAGGCTCTATACAAAACTTTCCTTGTACTGAGTTACATTTCCCAAAACTTATTTATAAGGTAAGACAGCATCTTTGTGCATCGTTTTAATTTATATAACCTCCTGATTCCTTTCTTATCACTTCTACCATACTGAATGTCAAACAAAGTTCTTTGTTAACTGTTTGAACACGTAAAATAATCTTGATAAATAACATCCTTCCAGCAAAAAAGATAACATGATTTTTTTTTATAGCTACTGTAACAAATGTTGCACTTTTGAGACAACTGTGCTGTGGTTTCTGTGTCATAACATATGGCAATGTATCTCTCTTTTTGTTCCTCAGAGAGTGGCCATGGTTCAAATTTTCCTGATGCAAGTATGCATGTATAGATTCCCAGATAGCAACTAATGATTGTCCTTGATAATAATACGCTGTCAACTGATATCCTTCTCATCATGCTTAACTGTTGTTCTGCCCAATACGAAAATTATAAAATCACTCTCATGCACCACTTGGTCATAAATTCTGTTCCATAATCTTGTAATACCGAGTGGCCCATAAGTCAGTTGGCACTAGCAGTATGTAGACGCTCGACTGACTAGCATAGTAGTTACTTGACTTGACTAGAGCAGTAGTTCCCATAATTCAGTTGAGATTTGAGGTTATAAGGTTAGGTTGATGTTGATGTGTATGCTGTTGTTAGCGCTTGTTTGTTGTTCGTGTTCTTTGCGAGACAATGAATAGAAAACTATCTACAGAGCAGCGTGTTTTTGTACTGCAGATGTGGTGGAAACAGGATCAAAATTACAGTGATGTTGTTGAGTTATTTGTGGAACATTTTCCAAACATCGCACCTTCATCTAGAGAAGGTATTCATAAACTGAATAAGAGATTTGAACAGACTGGAATGGTAGCGGAACTTCCTCGATCAGGTAGGCCAAAAACAGTTACAACAGAAGAGAATTTAAATATCGTTGTGCAATGTTTTGTGCAGTCACCAAAGAAATCAACACGAAAAGCATCCAATGAGCATGGAATACCTCGAACAAGCCTGGAAAGGATGCAGAAAACGTTGAAGTTGAGACCATATAAGCCCACTTTACTCCAAGGCCTAAATGAAGATGATCCTGATAGGCGTACAGAATTCTGCGAATGGTACGCAATACGACAAGAAGCCGATCCACAGTTTTACAAAACCATTCTTTGGAGTGACGAGGCTAATTCAAGCTGAATGGTACAGTGAATAGGCACAACTGTATTTACTGGGATACTGCAAATCCACATGTGGTGATAGAGACAGAGTTAAATGCTCCGGGGGTTACTGTTTGGGCAGGGTTCTTTGCCGGTGGGATCTTCGGACCCTACTTTTTTAATGGTACAGTGAATGCTGAAAGTTACCTTCAAATGCTTCACGAAGTGTTGATGTAACTAGAAAACAGTCCACTTTTTGAACACCTGCAGCCAATTCGAGAAAAGTTAATATGGCAACAAGATGGGGCACCCCCTCACTATGGACTGATTGTGAGAGACTTTTTGAATGCAACGTTCGATGAATGGATTGGCAGACGGGGTCGTGTTGAATGGCCCCCACGTTCTCCTGATCTTACCCTGATGGACTTCTCGGTCTGGGGTATACTAAAAAATGCAGTGTACTCCGTGAAGATTCGTGATGTGGAACAATGAAGGATGGCATTCAATCTGAATTTGAACACCTACAGTCCCTGAATATTTCAGACATAATTTGTGCTTCAGTGCTTCGAAGATGTCAAATTTGCATAGAAAAGGATGGAGGCCACTTTGAGCATTTCTTGTAGGTCATGAAAACTATGCTATTAACTATCTGTATGCGTTATCTGTATCTGTATCCCTGCTGCACCTCTACAATAAAAGTGCTATTTGCAATTTTGTCAACTGACTTATGGGCCACCCCGTATTTTAAACAACTCGGTGAAAGTTTCCCCCAATTTACAACAAAAATTTAATGCATACATTGTTTATCAAGAGCCCACATAACATTTCATCTGGAAATCTGCGATTGTGCTCAACTTGATATTTGCTGTATAACAATAATTTCAGAGTCTATTAATATCTAATTAATCATTACCCAACATGTATGAACATAGATCACTCTGTCACAGGCCGAGGTCTGTAGTTAAATTTTCAGAAATGTGCTGTAATATGATGTGACTTCATACCAACTTTTAATACACAATGAGATAGGTGAAAATCCATTTATACATTAGACCCTAAGTATACGTTGTTTTGCAGTATCAAAAGCTTTCAAATTGTCTATTATTACCAATCTATGTTCACATTAAATTAATATCATTTCTCAGTCATTTGAAAACTATAATTCTTCATGTAATAACAATGTTTTCATACAAACGCTCCCAAAAATTACAAATTAAATTATTTCTATACTAACCTACACTCACTATGAACCTACCCACAAAATGAATTTAAAAATTCAGCAAAAGACATAAATATTCTGAATCTTCAATTTTGATGAGAAATATAATAAATACTACACCTTCAAGTTTAACGTATTGTTTCAAGTGACAAAGTTGATATACTTATGGATCTGCTGTGTGCATCGGAAAGAATATACTGTACTTAGTTCACAATTCAGCTAACAATACATTGGATTATGAAATATTTTTAGTTTTCACACATCTGCAGCACTTGTGCCACATGGTTTTATATTCATATTATTCAATGCAAACTTTAATTAAAAATACTGTAAAGAATCGTATCCATTTTGTCTGGAGAGAATGTCAGTGACCATTCACAAAAAATATCATTTGTAGTTTAGCGAAAACATATTACCCGAGGGGGGCTTACCATAGAAACGAATGTGTGGCATTTCTGTTTTTTATCGCATCGTGGTGCCACACATTCGCCCCACGAACAGCTGTGAAGCGTCAAGTCATTGTTGTGAAGAAACAGCTGTATAAATACGTTTATCTCACAGCAATGCTGAAAAGGAGAAAATTGAAATCATGCAGTGATCAAATTTTTTGTTAAGAAAGGTTTAACGCCAACAGAAATTTTTAATGAGATGAAGAATATGTTGGGTGATGCTGGACCTTCATTCACTACAGTGAAAAAATTGGCTGCTGAATTTAAACATGGTCGTGCTAGTTTGGAAGATGACCCGCGTACTGAGCGTCCGAAAAGTGCCACTACAACAGAAATCATCAATAAAGTGGATGATATTGTTTTGGAAGAAAGCCGTTTGAAGGTGTCTGAAATTGCTAAGACTGTGGGCATCTCAGATGAAAGAGTACATCACATTCTTACTGAGGAATTACAGTATTGTGCGAATTAATGTGAACACATCTGGACAGTAATGTGGTAATTTTCGCATTTAAAGGTTGGCTAATCTGTACTTTCTAAATTGCGTTTATCAGGTTTATGCATCGTCACAGTTCAACGAGCGTCGGCAGGTGGCAGACATCAGAACGTTTGCTGCCTTGTTCTGTCTTTCATTTTTTCTTGTTGTCGCGACAATCTATGTAGGCTTTAGGCCCTACAACATTATATTGTATACTTACAATATACATTAGCAATACATTGCTAATTCTTGTTTTCATGTAGCTTAGAGTGCCACGTACTCGCGCCTCAATTCATACGACAATTTATCTAGGCCTTAGGCCTTAACATTTTTATGTAGTGTGGAGTGTTGCACATTTGTGCCTCATTTGCCATGTAGCTTTTGTAACCGACTTGGTTTATTCAAAATTTAAATGTCTTTCAGACATAGCCAACCTTAGCATGCTGATTTAATTGTAATACGAAATTTAATAAATGTATCAAATACAGTCCACGATCGTCATTATTCAGCATCCTGGCAATAACTTCATAAAGCATCATTCTTCCTAACATTTAAGGGTCCTACGGGACGAAACTCTAACATTTTTTGGTCGCTCATTCGTCATTTTACTTTTCTGCAACTTTTTAGAGCGGTTTGCATCATTTTTTCTGCCCCAATTTCTGGCCATCATGGGCGATTCAGCATATTCACTGATCCGACCGTGTCGGGACTTAGTCAGCATTTCTTTCGTTGCCATTGAGCCTCATGACGACACCACTGCAAGACCATCCATGTGCTAGCGTCTACACACCAGATTGAGCAGTCATCTCTCCAGTCCATGCGTGTTTGCCATCTATTCCACGGCCTTGACGCTCCTGGACATCGCATACCAGGTACGACGTCATTAACAATATTAACAGGTGCGTACAATGGCTGAAGAAGGCCTCAAGGTGTTGGTCAGAAAGAGAGGTGGCTTAAAGTCTGCCATAGTGCGAATTAATTCGGCTATAACTAACTTTGATAAAAACACTAATACAAAACATTTTTTAACGGTTAGACTCGAAAGTCTAAAAAGTTTGGCAACAAAATACGATGAGGTACAGTCTGAAATTGAACTCATTTCTAAGGACATAAATGCTGCTCAAGAAGACCGAGTTGAGGTTGAAGAGCTGTTATATTCAACAGAAGCCAATATCTTGCAATTAATAGAAACTTTCAACGTTCAGACTGTATCTCCAGTATTAACGAGCAATATGCAATTAAAACCTATAAGTTTTCCCTGCTTCACGGGCAATATTTTAGAATGGCAGCACTTTTATTCAATATTTCTGGACTTGGTACACGCCAGATCTGACTTAACGTCAGTGCAGACATTACATTATTTGTATTCATCTCTTAAAAATGAGCCACTAGATCTAATTAAGGCATTACCTATTTGTAATGAGAACTATTCGATAGCGTTGAGTTTGCTGTCCGCTAGATATGATAACAAATTCATATTAGCGAAGTATTATATTCAAAATTTGCTTGAAGTAAAGTCAACAATTAAGGACTCTGTCCAAAGCTTGGCAGAATTCATAAATACAATAACGTCTTAAGTTAATTCGCTGGTGGCCATGCAACTGTCAGTGGATTCATTTGAGCTTATTACTGTACAATTATTGTCAGCAAAACTGGACCATTCTACGTTTAAATTATGGAAGGAGTCTATAGATCCCGATAATCTTCCTAACTTTCAGAGCTTCACTCAGTTTTTAAACGCACGTAGACAGTTGTTAGAAAATACATTACCGATCGATGCCGGACAGCAGCTCAACAAGCTAACTTTAAGGTTCAATAATAAATCTGACAAACATAAATTATGAAACTCTGCTGGCAGCACTGCATTTAAAAGTTATCATTCAGCTTCAAATAATTATTTATGCCCATGCTGCAAATCTAGTCATCCAATTTACATGTGTGACAAATTTCGTGCATTAAGCACATCAGAACGAGGGCAATTTATATTAAAGCATAAATGCTGCACCAATTGTTTAAGACCAGATCATTTTTCATCTAATTGTAAGGTCAAACAATCATGTAAGATCTGTTCAAAACGACACCATACATTGCTGCACATAAATAATGTGTCAAATCCAGGTTCTGCCAGCAGTAGCAACTATTGCTCACTTAAGTTACAGTCTACAAACAATGTTCTCTTATTGACAGCACTTGTGTTTGTCATCGACCGGGCTGGTAACAGACAACTTGCAAGAGTTCTATTGGATGCTGGGTCACAAGTGAATTTTTGTACGGAATCGTTTGCTAAGAAATTACGGCTTAACTTGACCAAATCTAACATACCGATTACAGGTATTAATAATGCGGCGTGTTGTGCCACTAACTTGGCGTCTATTCGCATTATTTCTCGCTATCAAAGATTCAGCTTTGAAGCAACATGTGCGGTCTTATCTGCATTAACCCACAGCACAATCTTTCGACATAAATCATTTTAACGTCCCAGATAACGTTTTTCTCGCCGATCCACATTTCAACATATCAGCTGATATCGACATACTTTTAGGAGCGCAATTTTATTTAGATTTAATTTTAGCTAACAAATATGTACGCGGTTCTCACTTTCCTATTATACAAGAAACAAAGTTAGGCTACATTCTAGCAGGCAATCTGCCCAAACACTGCCGTTATAAGGGTCCTGCTGTTTCGTTCCTGGCTAGGAACGACAGTCAAATTTCGGCGTCTCTTGAGAAATTTTGGGAGACCGAAACTATCCCTGATAATGCACCCATTAGTAACGATTCAGCTTGTGAAGAGCATTTTGTCAAGTCCACTCATCGCAATGATGAGGGTAGGTTCGTTGTTTCGCTACCATTTAAGTCTGACAATCCCCAGTTGGGTGAGTCCTATGCTAACGCTGAAGCGAGATTCTTGAGTTTAGAACGCCGGTTCATGCGTGATTCTGAGCTTGCGCGCAAATACGCAAACTTTATTCAGGAGTATAAGGATCTTGGCCACATGACGCTTCTCGACGATTGTTCTATCAATTCCGGGGTTTCAAATACCTACTATTTGCCTCACCATGCCGTCTTTAAACATTCTAGTTCTACGACAAAACTTCGCGTCGTTTTTGATGGCTCGGCCAAAACTACCAATGGCTTTTCTCTCAATGATATTTTGTTGGTAGGCCCAAACGTCCAACAAGACCTTTTTTCTATTCTTTTGCGATTTCGTATGCACAACTATGTTCTCATTGCCGACATCGAGAAGATGTATCGACAAATTCTGGTATCTGATAAGGATTGTCGTTATCAACGTATTCTGTGGCGTCACTCTCCACTCGAACAGTTTAAACATTTTGTATTGCGAACTGTAACATATGGTACTGCTAGTGCTTCGTTTTTGGCTACTCGCTGTCTTAATCAGATTGGTAAGGATCATGAAGCTTCTTTTCCTGACGCTGCGTCAGCTATAATTAATGATTTCTATGTCGATGATTTGTTAACCAGTGCAGACACCATCTCTGATTTGACCAAGTTGAAATCTGACTTACGTACGTTGTTGAGTCAATACGGCCTCACTCTGCATAAATGGGCATCAAATGAACCCAATGTGGTCGCAGATCATAATAATTTATCACTCCCGTTAAACAAATAAGGCAATGTGTGTACGTTGGACATTCTTTGGAATAACTCTACAGATTCATTTTTGTTTGACATCAAGTCATTCCCAGTTGAATCAAGCATCTCTAAGAGGAAAATCCTATCGATTATCGCGGGTATATATGACCCACTCGGACTCGTCGGTCCCATTGTTTTCCTTTACAAACAGTTTATGCAGCAACTATGGCTGTGCAATCTTGGTTGGGATGAACCAATCTCCGGGCAATTACACTTGCATTGGCATTCATTATGCAATAAATTATGCCTAATTGGTAAAATTATTGTCCCACGTTCTATTCGCTGCAAGTCTAAGGCAAAGATAGTTGAATTACATGGGTTTTTGGATGCTTCTGAAAGGGGCTATGGGTGTTGTGTTTACGTTAGATTCATTTATCAAGATTCATCGGCCTCTTGTCGCCTTCTGTGTTCCAAATCTCGCGTGGCCCCCCTACGACAGGTGTCATTACCCCGCATTGAACTCTGCGCTTGCTTGTTGTTATCGCGACTCTTATTCAAGGTCACCCCTGCTCTTCATTCCTTTATCAATAGTGTTCACCTGTATTCTGACTCCATGGTGTCCCTTTACTGGATTCATGCCCAGTCTTCTAGGTGGAAGACCTACGTCGCTAATCGTGTTGCCGAGATTCAGCGTCTCACTGAAGCCTACACATGGCATCATATCAATTCACAACACAATCCTGCTGACATTATTTCTACGGGATGTCACCACGACGTTTTGCGCGATTGTTCGCTTTGGTGGCATGGTCCCGCTTGTTTGTCTCAATCTTCCGAGTCCAATCTTTTTTCACCTTTTTTACCTTCTAATCTATCGTCTCCTGAATACACTGTGGAGGAGAAACAAACCCCCAAACTTTCTCTAATATCTACCCTATCTATTGATCTTTCAAAGGACTTTTCTTTGTTGCACCGTCTGACTCGCGTATACGCTTATTGCTTTCGATTCATCAAAAATATTAGACTCTCCAGGGCTGAGAAAATTTCGGGCGCTCTTACCCCCGCTGAAATTCATTCCACTCTTAATTTCTTCATAAAACAATCCCAGTCAATACACTTCGCTGCTGAGCTTAATTGCCTTCGTAATGGGTCTTCTGTCTCTATCAGGAGTAAGTTGTCTTCTCTGGACCCGTTTCTTGATGAGTTTGGGGTCATACGCGTCGGCGGACGCTTACAGCAGTCGCAACTACCTTATGACAACAAGCATCCTATTGTCTTGCATCAATCGGCTAAAAAAACTCGCCTTATTATTGAACACGAACTCATTCGTCTACTCCACGCTGGTGCTCAACTTGTGCATCATTCACTTCGTCAATGTTGGTGGATCATTAACGCCAAGATAGTCATTCACTCCATCATTCGTAGATGCGTCAAGTGTCTCAGGTTTAGTGCCAAACATCAGGTTCTAAGGCTTGGTATTTTGCCATCTCCTAGAGTCACTCCTTCGTGGCAGTTTCTATTCTGCGCAGTTGATTATGGTGGTCCCTTCATGATTCGTCATGGCGGGCAGAAATCTAGGACTCTGTCAAAATCCTATGTGTCTTTGTTCATTTGCTTAGCGACCAGGGCCATTCATTTGGAATTGGTTTCCGACCTTACAGCCAACGCGTTTATAGCTGCCTTACGTCGTTTCATGGCCCGTAGGGGCATACCCAGCCAGTTATATTCTGATAATGGCACGAACTTTAGGAAGGCCCGCAACGTTTTGCATGACCTTTACAATCTTTGGCATAATAAGGATGCCACCTCATCAATCCAATCCTTTACGACCTCTCATGGTATTACATGGTCATTTATTCCGCCCTCGTCACCTCATTTTGGTGGTCTTTGGGAGAGCGGTATAAAGAGTTTAAAGTATCATTTTCGCCGCATGGTCGGCAAGTCTATACTCACTTTCGAGGAGTTCACGACGGTTTTGTCTCAGATAGAGGCATGTCTAAACTCACGTCCATTATTCGCCGTTTCATCGGATGTAAATGATCCAGTGCCACTTACACCTGGCCATTTTTTAATTTGTGCACCATTAACGGCGATACCTGATCCTGACTTATCTCATGTCCCCATCTCTCGTCTTGGACGTTGGCAACTTCTCCAGAAGTTTGTCCAAGTCATTTGGAAGGCTTGGTCTCGTGACTACTTACATCAATTACAACAACGTCACAAATGGAAATTCGCTACGGAAAACGTTTCCATTGGTGACCTGGTTTTGCTGATCGAGGATAACTTACCTCCATTAGCGTGGAAATTTGGTGTAATTACCGCCACATTTCCCGGCCCAGACAACTTAATTAGAGTAGTGGACATTCGCACGCCTACTGGCATTTTTCACAGACCAGTTCACAAGCTATGTTTGTTACCAGCGCGGGACGAGGCTTAGACACAAGGTCAATAATTACTTAGCGCAATGCTATATTCACCTGGCCACTGGCTTTCATTACCTTATTGTCTGACAATTTGGTCAACTTAATTGGTGATATGTATTATCACAACATTTTATGTTAATTTGCATCATTGCGTATTTTACATACTAAATTTGCATGTGACTTGTAATTTTACAACCATGCACTATGTTATTATATCTATGCTTATCATATTGTTATGGTGGTATACTTTACTATTTTTGTATTTATATATTAATAATTTGTGAGATATACTATGTCCTTTACATACTTATATTTTGATATTGGTAATGGGTTATGTTCATGTCATTGGTGGTATTGTTCTTATGTAAAAATTTTGTTATATAATATTCGCATGGTCTGGAGCTGTACAAACCATGTATGCATTTTCTTGCACATTTTTTGTCAATATGTGTGATATTTTATTACTCTATGAATTTATTACTCACAATTGTTCAACACGTGTGTTACATTTTGTATAAACACGTTTGTTGTACTTGTCACTTATGCTATTGTGCCTTGTATTCATGTATTTGTAATTATCTAAACCGATTTCTATTGTATTTATTATGTATAACTTGTATCTATGTAAAACACATTGGTTTACCCGCATCTACTGCCTATAACCATATGCCACGCCTATATTTTTATATTGTGTATTTTGTGATTACGTATTGCACAATTATTATTCATGCTTTAATTATGACATACATGTCATTACACTTTGTGCTTGCAATCATTCAACAATGTATAATTTGTTTTTACATGACAATTTATTGTACATTCCTGAAACTTCAGGTATAGCATGCATCGTTCAATTATTATAAAGCGTCATGCTAAATCTATGTCTTTACATGTATAATTTTGTCTGTTCATTTTACACTCAATACTATTGTATAGGTCAACTGCTCTTGACTGGTTCAAGCTAACCATCATGACTTGCATAAAATATTTGCAATTTGTATCGGGCCCATCATGTGATGAGTCACCGATTATTCATCATCAAACATTGTCAAACTATGTATTTTTCATGTCTTATATTGTTTTATATTGTATACATACAATATATATTAGCAATACATTGCTAGTTTTTGCATTTATACTCATGTATAAATCAGGTTGCAAGCCAACTTTGGCCTGCTCAACTCTTAATCATCACCACTCAAGTTTATCTCTAAACAGTTAATGTTATAACTGTTATCTAACATTTCAATCTCAAGGTTCAATATAATTTATTGAGATTGACATCTATTATTAAGAACACACTGTGTTTTTATACAATAAGTTATTAAAATGTATCAAAAAATCTTTGATTTTTTTGTGGGCAGTTATGGACAGTAATGTGGTAATTTTTGCATGTAAAGGTTGGCTAAGCTGTACTTTCTAAATTGCGTTTATCAGGTTTATGCATCGTCACAGTTCAACGAGCGTCGGCGGGCGGCAGACGTCAGAACGTTTGCTGCCTTGTTCTGTCTTTCATTTTTTCTTGTTGTCGCAACAATCTATGTAGGCTTTAGGCCCTACAACATTATATTGTATACTTACAATATACATTAGCAATACATTGCTAATTCTTGTTTTCATGTAGCTTAGAGTGCCGCGTACTCGCGCCTCAATTCATACAACAATTTATCTAGGCCTTAGGCCTTAACATTTTTATGTAGTGTGGAGTGTTGCACATTTGCGCCTCATTTGCCATGTAGCTTTCGTAACCGACTTGGTTTATTCAAAATTTAAATGTCTTTCAGACATAGCCAACCTTAGCATGCTGATTTAATTGTACTACGAAATTTAATAAATGTATCAAATACAGTCCACGATCGTCATTATTCAGCATCCTGGCAATAACTTCATAAAGCATCATTCTTCCTAACATTTAAGGGTCCTACGGGACGAAACTGTAACAACATCATAATTATCACAATTTTACTTTTTTTTCACAGTTGGCAACACTTTTATGTCAAAGTAGCGGCCATTTTGTTTTACTGTTCTGACAGTCAGTGAGTAATGAGACATAGCAAGCTACAGACGCGTTCCATTTTGTTTTTTTTTTAGAATTATTGTGTTTTTGCTGAAGTAAGCTGAACTAAGGCTTTATTTGCTTTTTATTTTTGAAGATGGATATTACTCCCAAAAAGCGCACTAAAATTGTTACTTTGAGTGAACTCACATCAATGACTCAAAGAGATATTGCCAAGGAGTGTGGTGTGAGTTTAGGAGCTGTCAACAAGATTTTGAAGCAAAAAAGGGACGATTGAAGTGAACAGAAAAGGGAGGAAAAGGGAGTGAATGTGGAAGGGAAAGAAAGACAACAGCAAGGGATGAAGCTTTTTTAATAAGGGAAAGTAAATTAAACCCTAGGAAAACCAGCCAAGAACTTCAGCAAGACTTAGCACATGCTGGAGTTATTGTTCATGACTCCACCGTACGAAAACGACTTATAGAAGGAGGAAGAAAAACAGTCAGACCTCAAAAAAACAGTTATTGACTGCTGCCATGATGGCAAAACGATATGATGGGAAAAAAATATGTGAGCTGGACTGTTGAAGATTGGAGAAAAGTGTTGTTCTCAGATGAGAGCCATTTTTTGGTACAAGAACAGCGATCTCGTTTCGTTAGAAAAAGTGACAACAAAAAACTTACGACAGCTCATATTGATCAAACAGTTAAACATCCGTTAAAGAAGATGTTCTGGGGCTGCTTTTCTTAGAAAGGTACCGGATGCCTTGTGCTGATCGAAGGCATGATGAACTCGCAAAAATACAGAGACTTGCTAGAACACAGATTGGAAGCTGAACTAAGAAAAGTTGATGCCAACGGTCAAGCAGTTTTTCAACAAGATTCGGCTCCATGTCACGTGTCCAAGATCATGATGAAATATTTCAAGGACAAAAAGATATCATGCCTTGAATGGCCAGGAAACTCACCGGACCTTAATCCGATTGAAAATCTGTGGGCTATTGTAAAAGCTAGACTTCGTAAAATAGATTGCACAACAAAAACAAAACTGATTGAGGCTGTAATCCACACATGGTTTCGTGACCAGCAAATATCAGAAAACTGTAAAAAACTTGTTGATTCTATGCCAAAACGTGTTGAGGAAGTTATAAAAGCCAAGGGAGGACATATTTCCTATTAAAACAATTTAAATTGTATTCTTTTCTCTTTTTTCTTCGTCTATAACTAATAAATGTTGTTTTTTTTCCAATTATCACTTGTGTTCACATTAATTCGCACAGTACTGTAGGTATGAAAAAGCTGTCTGCAAGATGGGTGCCACGTTTGTTGACAACTGATCAAAAACCCATGCGAATGCAAGCTTCTCAGGAATGTTTGGACCGTTTCAAGAAAAATCCAAAAGATTTTATTCGTAGATTTGTATCAACTGATGAAACTTGGGTCCATCACTTCAATCCAGAAACAAACCAATAGTCAAAACAATGGATGCATAGTGATTCGTCGCCTCCAAAAAAAGCAAAATCAATTTTGTCAGCTGGAAAGTGTATGGCTTCAATTTTCTGGGATGCTAAGGGAATACTGTTAATATTTTACCTTGAAAAGGGTCAAACGATTAATGGAGAGTATTATGCTAACCTTTTGGGTCAATTAAATGAAAAAATTCGAGAAAAAGACCAGGTTTACCAAAGAAGGTGATTTTCAATCAGGATAATGCACGCCCTCACGCATGCGTTGTGTCTATGGCAAAAATCGCCGAGTTGAAGTACGATCAGTTGTACCATCCACCTTATTTGCCTGATTTAGCGCCATCTGACTTCCATCTATTCCCAAACCTCAAAAAATTTCTCAGTGGGGGGAAGCGATTTTCCTAAGATGATGAGCTGAAAGCGGCAGAAATGGTTATTTTGAGGACCTAGAAGGACTTCCTCAACGGGGTAAAAGCGCTGGAGCATTGCTGGACTAAGTGTATTGAACTACATGGAGACTGTGTTGAAAAATAAAAATGATTCCATAAAGAAAAGGTAAGTCTTTCATTATTAAGCCGCGAACTTTTCAAATTGACCTCGTATTATTATATGACAATAGTGATATAGCAAGTTTTTACAGCAATAACATACAACAAATATTACTGTGAATAATATATGCTTAATTTCTACAAATATCTATAAGACAATATAAACAGAATTATCACTGTTGCACACCACTACAGAAAAATTATTCCGATTAGCACTTTCAAGCTTCTCAGCTCATCGTCAGATCGGAATTCTGATCTGACGATGAGATGAGAAGCTTGAAAGCGCTAATCGGAATAATTTTTCTATAGTGGTGTGCAACAGTGATAATTCTGTTTGTGATTTTAACCACTAACACGACTTTCTTCATTAAACACAATATAAAGTTGCATTAATTAAGTGTTGGTACATAAAAATGGTTTTGGTAAATTGCAATTTGCAAATTTTGGTTTGGTAAATTTGGTACATATTAAGTCTTAAGTGAAAAAAAGTTCTTTGTTTTCCCAAGTTTCCACTAAAAATTCTGTTTTAAGTTGCATCGTCATCGTCATCCTTTACGGCTTAGACTAGTAGCCTGTTCCAGTCTCAATGGAAGTCATCCAACTATCGCTTACGGGGTCTTCCCACACTTCTAGTGTCTAGTTGGATCCATTCTCTCTATATGTAACCGCCACTCCGTTTTGTACCAGGAGATTTTCTCATTTAAGCTTTCAGCTATGCCTAGCTCCAATCTAATAATATGATCATTTCTGATAAGATCTCTCCTGGTATCCTTTACAGCCCTCAAGAACCTCAGTTCCGCTCCTTGTATTGTAGATATATCTTTGGCCTTTCTAATCCAAGTCTCAATACCATACAGTAGTTGAGGTAACGGCCATTACATTATAATATTTCAATTGCATCTCTTTCCTTGTCTTCTTCTTTAAATGATACAGCCACAAAGTGACTGGAAGAGACTAATTTTGCTTTCAACCTCCTTATCATCTTGGTATGTGATGTATTTAATACACCCTAGATACTTGAAATCTGGCACCTGTTCTATTTTTTAAGGAAACCTGTATATCTCAAGAAGGGACTGAGATACCTTAATGAAATTTGCACATTTGTTTACATTAATGTTCTTTAATTAAAAAAAACATGGTTTTTATGATCTCAAATTTCAAAATGACAGCCATTTTAATTTTTTGATCACTAATAGCTCTGTAAATTTTAATTTTTTAAAATTATGGATTATTAAGTAATATGTTAAGCACTTTATTGTGAACAAATTACACCTTCATTGTTCACGCAAATAACTGACTTATAACAGAAAACAACCTACCCATAAATTCTGTCAACCTTTTTTTTGCAGGATTTCCCTTTCTCCAGTACTGGGAAAATTTATTTAATCATAATTTGAATCATAACAAGCAAAACTGTTTGAAATTAACAGGAACCAATAATTGCATGTTTCAACTTGTAAATCATCTGTTTGCTTGAGTGATTCCAATTATAACACATGTAGTTTAACTAAACAATAGTGTCAGTCACTTTTCTTAAAGAAAATTCTTAAATTCAATTGCTTGTGTTTCTTTCCTTACTGTTTATCGTGTAATTGTTGAAAATGAGTAATTAGAGTTTTGTTGAAGTATTATATTTCTTACTTACATACAAACACATTATTCTCCTCCTGGTATAGTCTGGAATGGAACCAAAAACATTTGAAATATATCCCACAGTTTGGTCATGTAGACAATTTGTTGCGCACATGTATACAAAAGCTCACACACACATACCCTGCTTACCAGATTCAGTTCATATTTATCCAAGCCCAAATTGTAGAGCAGAAGCGTGTGGTTCGGCAGAAAGTGAGCCATGTTCCTTGCAAGCCCTATGCCTAGAGCAGCTTGGCCACTGAATAAATATGACACCACTACTGGCAAAGACGTGTTGGTCCATACGGCAGCAGGGTATAAACGTGGGGAAAGTACAAACCCCAACAAAGTTAGATATTTTTCATCAGCAGTAAGTCGTTTTTCTTCAGCTACTTTTAAATTATCCTAAAATTAAATGAAAAAGAATTCACATAATTATAATAAATATCATACTACTTTAAAATATTATTTTTGTTCATATAACATATTTCATTGTATGATGAGGTATCCTTCGTCTCAGTTGAACCAGTGAGGTTGGCACATCACAAGTCAATGAAACCATTAGTTTATTACTAAAGTTAACTGCATGGAAGTAGTACCGTCAAGGTCACACCGCTTACTTACAGTGTTGCCACTAAGCAACAGTTTCCCTTTCTTCCGAAAATTGCTACACCACTTAAAGTAAAGAATATAACAAAGTGATTTTTAAATTAAATATTTACTTTGTTGTTGTCAATGAGGCTTCCATTAAAATCACAATTAAAATACTTTTTTGTACTTTAAACTGTTGAAAATTCTAAAATCAATGACAACAGAAGATTGAAAAAACAACAACACATTTTGAAGGTTCATAGATTCCTACAGCAGACATTTTATAGATAAAATTTAATGTTATTTAAAGTAAAAACCATGTTAAAACCTTACGAGTATCACATAGTTGTTCTGATTTTGTAAGATAGTGTAATGTAAGATATTTTCACTGGTTAACTTGCGTTTTACTGTATTTTTGTTACATAGCATTTTACAGTGAAAAAGTTTCTAATACATATATTAGAATACATTGTTAATAATTGTTAATAATAATTACATCACAATTAATACATTGTTAATAATTGATTGACAATTAATTTCCATACATAACATTCAATGCGACACGTCAGCTATAGTTTGTTTGAAGAATTTTTGTACGCATCCTGTCTTAAGCTTGCCCCATTTAATTATTGAAGAAAAACACCTCACTATTCGTGACTCCAAAAAATATTCTATTTTTATTTCCTGCGCTGCAGTAATTAATAATTAAGTAAAAACATCAGCATTATAGTATAAGACATTACATGCACAAGTAGCATAAAAATAATAGTATGTATAAACGCGAAAACGAATTGAATTTCTTAAAAAAAAAAAATAAGGATAATTTTATAAAAAACAATAGCCTACAAAATCCTTTTGAAATAAATTATAAATTCCTTATTCATATATTAATATATTATAAATATGGGGTACTGTAACCGAAATGGGATTGGGTTTTGCCACAACAGAGACAATTTTGTTTACAGAATTTGCTCAGTCCTATTTATCTTTGTGCAACGGAAGAACGGTCAGTAAACATACACAGTTTTGAGGGGAGTGTAAAAATGACAAAGGTATTCATAAAAGTGTCACACAGCAATATTTACTGAAAAGACATGCCGACAGGGTATACGCATTTGCATACCAAAAGTGTACATATACCTAACAGAACTTCCGAACCATATGGCTTAGGAACGACCGTGCAGAGAACAAGAACAGGTTCATTTACAAAAGGGAAACGACTGTGAGTATGAAAAAATTAAAGTGACAACAGCAGGCAAGGTCAGCGTTCTCAGACAACTGTCAGTCTGTAGGATAACCGCCATGAAGAAAACAGTAAAACTTTAAATAATTATACTGTAATAAATAATTCACTGTATAGAAAACAGAGAACTGTTTTGCTAAAACGCTACACACAATGTAGTAGCCGGCAACAACGCTGGGCAAGGGGCGTGGAAGTGACAGGGAGAAGCAGTGAAAGTGAGTAACCTATACTTCTATGCAGGGTACTGTAAGAACATTTGATAAATAAATAAAAAAACATGTCATTAAAACCACAAAAGTTAATGTTTAAAACTGTCATACTATTAACTTTGTTTTTGCATTTGGTTTCTGGGAGTTTTGGCTACACCCGCTGTAGCCCTTGTTCAGTAATCACCTGTTCTGACCTTGTCACCAACAATAGTGAAGTCACTGACTTTAGTTAATTACTTACAATGACTGAACCAATTCATGGTGTTCCTTAATTGATGAAGATGTGTTTCCTTAACCAAACCTATAGCAGATAAATCATCACTTAAGAAATGGTTTTTGTTTTGGTAGCGCCTAACAGATGTTGATGCTGGTGTAGCTTCTGTGCTTTCTTCTCGCTCCTTCACAACAAAACATTTAGGCCTACATTACTATTAGTCTCTCATAGCCAGAATTGAATAATTATTTTTCCAATTGAACTACCGGTATTAATGTCTTGAGTTCACCATTGTCACTGATAAGGTCCAGACAGCAATGAAGGAGACCTACTGCAGATGTATCCAAAATGTTTGGCTGGAAAAAATAATAATGAACCATAGACCAAAACATCTGGGAAACCAAAAGCAGAAACCGACGATTAAACTCTGGCCATGAAAAAAAAAACAAAGTATAATATTATTACATTCTGTCATCTAAACTTTTACCTTTTTCATAACTGCCTGTTTTTGACGACAATACAAAGAAACTATAGTCTACAAATAATTTTAATCACTTATACTTAAGAAAAGCATTTTCCCCATTTTCTTAACGCATTAAATTATTTCTATAAATTTCCCACCATTTTCAGGTGATAATTATCTGTAAAACTTGCTTATTATATGGGAAGGTGTTGACATTGATTATTGTGAATTGTTAATGCTCTAGTATAATATACAGTGTATTATATATTTAACAAGTAGGTTACTTTCATTTTTGTATCTATTAAATAACCATCACATGCTGCTTCACATCCTAATACAATGAGTTCATTTGAGTATGATTTTGTTTAATTGTTTACTGTTGTTCAACGAGTCAATTATTCATCTGTTATTTTTGAATTCTGAAAAAAAAGCTACCAAGGTCATGTGGCCATGCCTCATTATGATAAGACAATTTGTACACAATCAGTTAGCAAAATACACAAGTATTTAAAAAACACATAACATCAGCTGTAATGCAGTGACAACAGAGGCTGCAATCATGAGGAGGTGACAAACATCAGACAGTTCAATTATGTTCGCCATGTAGTAACTGATTATACTTAAGCAATTCTTATCTCCAATAAAATTCCATTCTTGCTAACTAGAGGAGGCAATTGAGGCGGACAAGGGACTGTACCCTCGAATTTTATGATTTTTAGAAAATTACTGAAACGCTCTCTCTCTCTCTCTCTCTCTCTCTCACACACACACACACTAACTCTGAGCTGCAGAACTTACTACTTTGAGCAAAAATAATTCCACAATTTGAAGCGTCACATAGACTTTTACGGACTTCAATTTTGGGACTGTGGTGCCCTAAAGTTAAAAATGTCCAAAATAAACCCTACATTTAGATTTGGATTAAAATTCCCTTTACTCTGATACCAGGCTTGAATTTTATCATCTTTTTGGGGGGCCCACGTTAAAACTTACAACAACTGAACACAATATTTAGATTTTGATTAAAATTCTCTTTAATGTGGTACCCCATGTGGGATTTTGCAAATTTTTAAAATTTTGACGGCTCTCATTTGCTTTCCACTCCCAATTTTGGAGAGATCCATCTCAAAAACATTACAGGTCTGTGGGGTAAAAGTACAGACACAAATACTACATTTTACAAAAACTAGGACTTCGACATCCGATGGGTAGAAGAGGATGACTAACAAGAAGAAAAAATTGGTTGGTGCACTAAAAACTTGAACACACAATGAAATGCCAAATGGAGGAGGGAGAGGGAGGGGAGGGGGGAGAGAGAGAGAGAGAGAGCATGCACATACTCATGCACAATGCAGAATACAGTTAGTTTGGGAATCATAACTAAATCATTATTAAATGTTTTCTAAAAAACTATATTTAACATGATATTAGGACTCATGGAGTCACTATTTACCAACTTAGTACCGTAAATAGTTATTCATCAAGTACATAGTTATCTCTTGTAATTTGTATGCATGCAGGTTGAAGGACAACAGTTAAGTTTTGTTAGTCATAAGGTTATAATTTTTGCCAGTATTTGAATACATAAATACAAATTCAAGTACAAATGTAAAAAATAATATGCACGAAGATGTTTAAGAAACAACATAGAAATAATTGAAAATAAGAAATTAACACCCTTACTCCCCCTCCCGCTCCCTCGCTCTCTCTCTCTCCATCTATCTAACTCACTTATCCATTTTCTTCCTATTTTACTTACTCAGTGAATGCAGAGACCGCAAAAAATGCAGAGCCCTATGCAACCAGACTTATTTCACACCCCTAAAGAGCGTTTCTGTTATATAAACCAAGGAGAAAGACAGATGTAAGTAAAGTTTGAAGAAAATGGAGTGTCATTAAGAACACAATAGGCAAATAGAGTACATAATTTTTTATTAACAATAAAGTTAGAGGCTGTCTTACTTTCTACATGTTAAATGCAAACCTAACAAGCATATGTTTTCCAACTTTCAAGCAACAGCTGAACTTCATATAAACCAAAGCAATTTGGAAAAGAACCAATGACACATAATGTACAACAGCTCGTGTAATTCTACCAGCAATTTATAAAATTACCAAAGAGGATATTTAAATGAACTATTACATGAAATAATTATATGCAAGACCATGCAATAAAAATTCACAGTCTATTTGAATACATGTTTCTACTATAACTCAACACAGGTCAGAAACGATTACCATATAAAGGTTTAACTTACCTTAAAAGTTTGAATATTGTTTTTGAGTTGCTTATGTGTTTCCGTAACTAAAGACTGTATTGCTGGTCTCTGGTCCCCAAACAGGATAAGTAAAATACTCGTTGCAACAATACATATGAATCCTAGAAGGTAACTTTTTGCTCTCATTGATAACGAATACTACGAGACGTGTTCGAAACGTATGTACAGCTTATGCATTAAATTTCCACACGTAATACTACCGGTAAAATGGAAATATTAAATTATACGTGCCTCATTAAGTTTTTAAATTTTGTCTTATTGCGCAAACTAAAAACATAACCTAACATTTTAAATAAGCACCACATATGTTGACCGAACTGCAGAAGGCACTGCTCCCGACGAAACTCAAAAGTCACTTTTCTATATTATCTATAAACCATATGAAAGAATTGTATCGGAGTATAAAAAATAACCGTTCAAATACACTTTATTTAAATAACGATAACATTCTTGACAACCACTACACAGACAAAACACAATTAACAACATGAACACTACAGCTAATGCCTACATGACAACTAAATGTCAGTCTCTTGTGTAATAATGCTGCCTATATATGTCAGTTTCGTTTCTGCCTAAGATGTTTCTGTTTTTCTCCATTAAATATATACGTCTGTTCATTTAAAAAAAACTAGCTTAATAAAACACTTAAGCGAATATATTTTCGGCAAATACTTACAAACACTATATTGTATTTGTAATTGTATTTGTATTATTCGAATCTGTTTCAGTTCACAATAGCTGAATACAAACCAATTAATTGTAAGATCGTTTTAGACCCTGTCAGTGAAACATACCTGTGCATTTTTGTTTCATTAAAAAAAAAACCTGAACATTTGAAATTTCTCAGCTGTATGGAAAGTTACCTTATCCATATTTGGAGCCATGTATTTTGATTACTTTTTTCCTAAAACCTGTCTTATCCAGTAGACCTAAACATGATTTTATTATTTTGTTTTAAGGTATACTGGATTCAGTTGAAGTAAACTGTTAACCTTGCCAATGGTACAGAAAAAATATTGTTAATAATAACACTTAAGGTTTACAAGGTGTGGGCCAAGTTTACTGAAAAATTTGTGAATAAATTTAATTCTCCTCAAGGTTCTGGATCAGTCAACCCATTACAGCCTCCGATCCAGATCTTTATCAGTACAATTTTACAGTCTGTGAAGGATAATCTGAAGCCAAACAGTACATGGACTCTGTAACAATAGCTGTGAGGTGTGAAGCAATAATATTATTTGTTTTATGCAAGTCAAAGGACATACTGATATCCCGTTAGTTGTGTCATGTTAGTGGTGATACTATTCTGAATTACGCTTCTGTGAGAGGTTGATATAGATAATTCTGGGAGGGACATAACTGGTTTTCACAAATTCTATGTAAGATGCATACCAAAACAACTGGCTACAATACACAGAGAATGTTTTTCCATAGCTTTGAATTTCCTTGAGTGTTACAATGAAGATGGGGACAACCATCTCAACAGAATTGTGACTAGGGACGAGATATGGGTAAGTTCATGAATGTAGAGATTAAGGGACAGTCCAAGCAGTGGATGCAGTCATTCAGCAAGTAGGCCCAACAAATTCAGACGAACACTATCAAACCAAAACATTATGGATACTCAGTTTTTGGATAGCAAGGGAATTTTACTGACAGAATCATGGAACCAGGGATCACAATAATATCACAGGTATGTTGTGAAATGCTTACCAGGCTTCAGAAATTGATACAAACCAAATGACATGAGATACTAATAAAAGGTCTTGTTTTTCTGCATCATCACAAGCAACCACACACTATCTTCCTCTATGTGACTTTCCCAGTTCCCCCCAACGTTGGTAACTGATCACCAAAGCTAGAGCTTGATGGTTTTCTGATAGGCAATAAAGCTGTTTGTTCCATTCCGCTCTTTGATGTTGAGACAAGTCATTTGTCTTCTCCCTCTACTTCATCGTCCAAGAATTCTTCTGCCCTTCAGAATAAGTTGTAAGATCTTGTATTTCTGAAGAGGCAATAAATGTCCCAAATAAGTAATCTTTGTGAATTTAATGGTTGCTATTAGTTGCCCTCCACTGCTTGCTCTTCTCAGTACCAATCGTTTGCTCTTCATTGGTGACATGTTGGACCCACAAGATTTTCATATTCTTCTATACAGCTACATTTCTATAAACTATGATCAGTTCAAATGGAATATGAGGCTAGTGGGTTGAACTGTGCCAATACTGTGTCTGGCTGAGTTTCATGATGAACGATCCACCTTCAAACATAAAAAAATTCAAATTCATAACACACGCTTTGAAACAAAGTGCACTGACCACTCTACCACCCACAGTTGAATAAGAATATTTAATAAAAATATAAAATTCTGTTTGGTTTATTCAGAAGCATGGGTGCTTGCTAATTTTTATGGGTTTACACATTACTTTAAAATGGTCTAACAGGCACTAATGAAATATTCAGGGAATATCTATCCTGAATAGATTAATAAAGTTTTAACAGTATCTGATGACAAAATTGGTAAAAACAGAATCAAACAAGGCTCTACCAATTCTTTCCAGCTTCATAGGATCCTCAGTCTCTATTCCCTTCTATCCTTCCTGCCAACCTCTAGATCATAGTCTCTTCCTAACATGACTCTCTGGATTCCTTTTGCCCACATTACTTTCAGTCTCCCTCTCTTTTTGTCTGCCATGGGTATCCATTCTAAGGCCTGTTTTGGAATTCATTTTTCTTGTCCATACCAAGACAGCTAACTCTGTTTTACCTAATCACTGTAGTAGTTTCAATACTCCCCCACATACACACATGTGTATGTACATAGGCCGTATTACCAAAAAAGGCTGCCATGAATTCAAAGAGAGGTATGAAGAAATGCCATTGCTTATTGTGCAACAAAAAATGAACATTGATAATACAGTCAAGTTGTACATTAACATAATGCATAAATTCTAGTGTTATAGACATAAACGAATAATTGAATCAGTGGTTTTGAAAAGGGCATGAGTCCACAAGACTTAAGTTTTGGAAAACGATAAAAAAACTGTTTTACGAGCAAAATTTAAGTTGTACTTTTATGATTATTTTTTTGTTACTACATATAATAAATTTGTGTAATATACTATTTTTTTATGTTGCTGTCTCTTACGGTATGCCTGTAAAAAACATTTTAAACTATTGGACTCATGCCCTTTTCAAAATTTATGAAATAAAAACATCGAATACATTGTACATTTTTTATTACACAAATAATTAGTAAAAAGAACATAACTGATGGTATTTTATAAATGTTTAATTGAAATATGCTGTAAGTAGATGGTGAATTTCTTAATGTCAAGTGAAAACTTCGTCGATTTCTTCTCCATCCTTTCTAGGCTGGTTACATATCTTATCATAAAAGGGCAAGTGCTCATCACCAATGGCATTTTTTGAGTTGTTTGACTGGCAGTTATTTTTCGTCCTCTACTTTCTGGCAGTTCATTGGACACTTATCACTGTATGTTTTTCTAGTCAGAAAATGTACGGCTTCAGCTGACTTTTAGCAAGTCTAAAGTGATGGGAAGTCAAACCTTCAATATAATCATATACCTTCAACACGCCTGCATCCTTTTTTTTACATTCAATCATGTAGTATTTGGAAACAGTAAAATCTACGTTTTCACTTTTAGGGATTTTCGTTCTCAAAGATTCTAAGGATAAAACTTTCCTCTGGTAGAAATTTGTCCACCGCGCTTTGTAATCAACAGAAAAGTTTTCCTCGTGTAATACACTGGTAAATTTGCAGCTTAAACTTGATTCTGCCACCATCTTTCCATATTCTGTAGGCAAGTAAATGCGATCAGTTCATTTTATGTTTTTCTTGATAACTCCAAATTACAATCTTTTGTAATTTGTGAAATATTATTAGAAATATGATCATGAAGGAAAGTGTAAACTTCATTTGGATCTCTTTTACTGAAACCTTCATGGTATAAGTGATTTTTCTATTTTTATATCGTAAATACAGAAAACATAAACCCACAGCTGCCTTAAGTTGGAAACTTTCTGAACAGGTATATGAGGTAGAGGGGATTCTGCATATAATCAAAACAGATACAGGCAATATCATCTTGATTCTTAACACATTTCACTAACCTCCTGCAGTTTATTGTAAAATTTCCTTGATTTGTGCTTCACCATCAACAGCAAACAATAACATTACCGTGTAGGATTGTGGTATTGGCAGTGTTTAACAATATGGCCGCCCAGCAGCGCCAGCGTAGTTGTCTTGAAAGAGGCATGAGTCCAGGACTTATGCCCCTTTCAAAGCAAACACAATATTGAATGGCATAGTGTAGCCGTATTGAGCATTGGACTGTTGCCCTTTTCATGTAAAATGGTAAATCTAAGATTATAGAATGCAAAACAACTCATATGTCATTTTCTCAAAAAATGTGACTGATGCCCTTTTCAAAACCACTGATTCAATTAGCAAATAATAAAAACTGATGTCATGGCTTTACCTGAACAACTGTAGGCATCATTCGCAGTTTTACCACGGTTGACATTTCATAAAGCTATTTCAAATTTTTAGTAGTCTGTAGGTTGTTCCATATTAACTGATATGTGAGTCAAAATGAATAATCTTCTATATATATGAGATTTCTATGTCTTTGTGTGTGTGTGTATAGTAGCTTATTGCTCTCAATCTTCATTTGTTTTCATTTTTAACTTCAAATATATTTTCAATTATGCAGAGAAAAACAATAATAAAAGGACTAAAATGTTTTACTTTAACTGTCACACCTATAACAGGTATTGTAATTTTTTGGGTTAGTCAAAACCATAGTGAAGTTTTAAACAGACTGACTTGTGCTAAAAACCTATGAAATACAAGAAAGACATACTTCCAAACATACAAATTAACAGACTTATTGAATTTTGTCATACACTTTAAAACTGTTTCTAATTACTTTGGTTATTGGTTTTGTACTAACCAATAACTTTAAAACTGTTTGGCTGAAAACTGTTTTACACTTAACACTTTGGTAGTGTTTCTAATATCACCAAAAATTAAATATGAAATACTTGCAACAAATGTAGGGCTAATAATATTTATTACGTTATACTATATAGAATATGGCTGTAGAATGTACTCTATTATGTTGATGTTATTCATACCAAGCATGATTTCATACTGAATTTCTTCTTCTTCTTCTTCTTCACCTCATGGGTTGGGCTATAGCCCGTTCTGACTTCACAGGGTCTTCCATGGTCTCCAGGGTCTTCCATGATCTCTCGTCCCCACTGGCCTATATTCAAACACTTGTATAGGATATGCATGTCTACCATGCATTCTACATGACTTATAAGAACATGAGGAGAAATCTCATAAAATCTTTTATGTTAGGTACAGACCATATGGTCTAAAATTGTGAACCATAAAGAAGAGAGAAGGTGAACAAATAGAGGCTTTTGATCTTAGAGAAAAGTGAAGAAAATATTGTAGAAGGATACAATGATTTAAGAGGATAGATGAGTGAGGGTAGACAGAATGTGTAAAGGAAAATTTGCGAGTAAAAGTTTAAAGAAGCAAGTACGGGATGCCTGATAACTTAATTAGGAATAACAGCAAAATATGACAAGCAAATCAGCAGGAACGGTTACAGAAAAAGTACTAGAAGATGGGCAAGAAAGAGGTCAAGGTGTCAAGAGAATACAAAGATAAGTTTCACAAAGGTTATAGAAATTTTAAATAAAGGACAGTAAGAAGAACTACCTGACAATATCAGAATATCGCAGCTCACCAATTGTCACACTGAAATTGGAAGAAGTTGCAGGTGAAGAGTCGGTGTTCCGTGAGGAGTGAGTTAAATGTGGGAATGAGGCTAGAATTTGTCTTCATAGGAAAACAGAAATATCAGACCTACATAGTTTTATCTGTAATGTTTATTTCATAATTAAATTGTACAGGATCTTTATTACTTAAGTTTAAATTCATACATACATGTAATAATAATAATAATAATAATAATACATTAATTCAAGACAATATATTTAAATTCAGTCACATTTTCACTTTTGAGTATTTCGAAAAATAAATAACAAATAAATATGAACGAAACACTTATACAAAAGAAATAACAGAAGGAAAACATTTTTTTTCTTTAGATAAACAATGTTTTCTGATTTTCAGATTAAAAAAATAGAATAACAGTTGTTTAAAGCAGTAGTTGTTACATAAATTATAAAAAATTAAAAATCATTTAAACTATTCACATGCACATTTCTTTAGAATAATTATCTAAATTAAGCTATTCATTTTCTTTCTGTATATGTATTTAATATACAAATTGTTACACAGATTTAAAAAATAAAATTTTACCTTCAGGTTTATGCAACAATCAGCTGGTCGATGCACAGGCTAAAAGGCATTGTACTTTGTTTATTATGACTCTGCTTTATTCAGAAAATATAGTACACACGTTTTGAAATATTTATTAATTGTTGTTTGCGAATACACAGAAAATTTTGTATGTCTGCTATTCTAGTCTGAAAATGCACATACTTTACAATTAAAACATTAATAATTATTGTTGATAATACTTAATGTCATAAAAATCTGACTTTCGCAACAGAAAATATATAAAATTCATCATTTTTATATACTGTACCTGATAAAATATTGTCAGGAAAGGATTTATTTTATGTCTGTTTGCCCCTTACACAAACAGCATACAATGGACACTCGAAACTGATGTTACATGGCATAACTTACATGGTTTATTATTTTACTTTAACAAAAAAATGAGGCCTATTCAATTTACTGTAAACATGCTTTAAATTCATGGGCTTCTTTGTAACAGTCGTGGGCAAAAGATAACAGTATGAATATAGGAGTTAAGTAAAACAATCATTGAATATCAATCGAGTAGTGAACAACAGTAGCTTATTGCTGAGGGGGGGGACTTGTGTCAAACTTAACAACAGTGTTGTCCTTAAAATAGTATAATGTTACATATTATTTTTACTTCCTTTTTCTATAAGGCAATGGAAGTATGGTCATGGCGAAAAAAACTGTGTTCAAGATAATGGCAGATTCTGATTGTACTACCCTCAAAACATGAAAAAGTCATTTTTCGAAAAGTGTCTGTGTGTGTGTCTGTCTGTGTGTAGAATTTTTTCTATGGCAAACAATAACTGCCGCATATTCAAACAGAATCAAATAATTTTTTGCATACAGTTCTGAATTGTAGAGGACTCGAGGCCTATTGATTTTGGTGAAGATCGGTTAAGGGGAAGGGGTAGTTTACCAGTTTACCTGCAACCTTTACGTTTTAACAAGAGTAAAGTGCTTAATTTTGATAAATAAAGTATTCTTAAAAGAAGGTCATAATAATCCACTGTAGAAAGGTAGATGAAATATCTATAAATGAAAAGGGTAGTTGAAGGGGAAGGGGGTAATTTTCTATAAATTAAAGTGGTAGTTGATGAGGGAGGAGACAATTTTTTACAAGTTTTATGTGTACTATGTTATTGACAACAAAGAAGTAGTTTCTATGGAAACATTTTATTTCACTTTGACAAAATTCTATATTTTTTTAGGAATTATCGAACCAAATTCAAGTAAATGGTTGGAACTGTATGAGTACCCGCAATACATTTAGATGTTTTTAATATGCGATTATCAATATATTACGGTGTGGAAAAGAAGAAGTGTACTAATTGTAAATTGCCCTATTTCTTAATGTAAAGCAAAAATACATGTTGTTTTCATTTGGTAATAATGGTTTTTGGGTTTTTAGTTTACTGCTAAAATAAATAAAAGCTGTGGTTGAGAAAACATAACATTAAATGTGTAATACAATGCGTATAACAGAGTAACACTTAAAATAAAGAACCTAACGTTTTTAAGTTTACAAATTGGAAAAAACAACAGCAAATACAAAATGAAAAATACAAATATTTATGGTTAATGAAAAAACAAAAAACACTGTATTAAGGAATGACAACATATGCTCTACAAATTGTACATAATGGAGTACAATTGTTTTTTGTTAGTCACAAAACGAGTACTTGTCAGAAAACGAATTTTACCAAAAAAACGAGTTCTGCCACAAAAAAGTGACATATAGGCCTATAATAATAGGCAAGGGGTTGACCACTCCCACCTTACTTCGAGTTAGGTTTTTCGTGGTTTTAGAAAAAAAATAGTTTTACATTACACACGTATTGGTTTCCATGTATAATTTCAGTTTTCATGTTAACCTAACATAGTCAATTTTTGGTGTCACAGCCACGGCCTAAAATTAGGTGATAGGTGATAAATTACTACTAGTCATTTACTTTTAAAAAATGACAAACGAAATCAATTGCAATCACCAGCCAACTATTTTGCAACATACAAAATTAAAATTTGTATAATTCTTTCACTACATAAAATTATGTGCGATATTCACTACATATCTAAGCCCAAAAATCGCATTATCGAAATAACTGCAGGTACGCATAAAGGCAGTACTAAATGATTTTATATATAATCTGAGAACATGGAAGTCATGTATGGTTCTCCATACCAATTTTTATTTTTTCATTTTTGATCAGCTGATAATTTGTGCACAATAATATTATGTTTCTGAAAAGGCATTAAACTATGCTCATTTTACTATGTTATATTGTGTGTACACACACGAACATGCATGAGTTGTCGATAAAGTAAAACACACGGTACGCAAAGTCTGAATCTATTTTGATTACCTACAAGTTACTAGTTAGTTTAATAAAAATTGATATCACAATATGTTCATTAAATTCAAACACTGTGGAATACTATACGCACAGATACAAGTCTGTCAAAGCTAATACATATTTGGCATTATTTTTTATCCAACACACATTATTATCGATATATATAAAACTATAGACACTTATATAGTTTTATGATTAAAAATCACTCTATTAAAAATTTATTTATATATCATATAAGAAGCCTACAATGTCTATTAATCTTATAGTAATTTGAAGTAACGTAATTATTTTTAATAGTTTTGTAAATATAATTTTGTGAGTTGAAAACTCAAAATTATTTTGTATACTGATAAAAATGAAATATAATAAATTTGTATTGTCATAGACTCATCTCAATTATTTTAGAGATTTTCACCATTTTTTAAAAATGTACTTTTCAGGAGAATAATATATAGATCAAGACTTAGTACAAAAGTTATTATATATACTGATGGCGTAGTGGCTAGCATGTAGTAGTAGCTAGTAGTAGCTGCCACGCTGTCGGCGCGGGTTCGATTCCCGCCGGGGCCATCTGATTTAGATACGACCGTTCCCCCTCGCAAGGCGATGGCAAACCAGCGAGAGGTATCCTGCCTATCATAAACCCTCCCCAACTATGCCGTTCAGATCCGGCGTTAAACTGTAGGTCCCATATACCTGTGAATCTGTAACACATGCACCACGGATATATGCGAGGAGGGCTGAAACACTGAAGGACCCAATCAATCAATATATACTGAAGAAATTTGATTGTTCCCATAGTTATACAGAATGTTGAAAATTAAGTGTAGAGTAATAGTAAAAATATGTCTGAACCACAATATGAAACAAGCGTTTATCCAAACCAAACAAACAATTCATCCATGAGACACAACTCACCGAGATCCAAGATGCAAATCAAAAGTTTAGATAATTTAAATGGTCTACATAAACATTTTAAATGTATGACCTTGCAATGCTAGGTGACAGAGAGTAACTTATGAACCTATTCTGCCTATTGACATCTTCTCAAATGGGTTTTATTTACAATGTACTTTTACAGTTCTCTGATAATTAAAATGGCTGAATCTAAAAACCAAATGATTAAACTACACACGCAAGGCTTAAAGTAACCAAGTTTTAAGCCAAGAAAGTATCTTTGAGTTAAAGAGAGTAGGATGAATTTGTTGAAGATCACAAATTTTTTAATTGACTATAATGGTGCACAACTCTATAAACAACAGTGAACGCGTGTGAAAATCATTCTTCAACAAAAAACAAAACATCAGTGATGTTTGTAAAGTTGGTGTATTGTCAGGTGGAATAAATCAGTGCACTGTGGTACTGAATTGCAGTAAGACTGCCCCTACAAGTGTGCATGAAACTTCCAAACAAAGTTTACTTACCATTACTCCTGAGACCTCATTTCTTGCACCTTCTCTCCTTTGTTGAAACAAACTTTGACTGACAGGGCTGTTTTTGACTTGATCGAAGATGTTTAAGCTAGAGTGACCAGACATCACTTTTTTAATGGGATTATCCCTTTCTTTTTTTGCTTTTTGTCCCATTGCCACAGGAAAAATTAAAGGACAAAATAATTTTTTCAAGATTATTTCAACCTGCGGACAGTTTCTTGTTCTGGTGCTACTAGTTAAAACACATTCAAATCTCACATTTTCACAGTATCGATCTTTACATTGTTGATTTCAATAGCCGGTCGATGAGTGATGCTTACAAACATAACCTCAGTGGGTACCTTAAGAGTAAGCATCAACTTTGTGCTTATTAACATTGTTTCATAAGTTGTTTTGTGAATTGTGAGAAAAGTAAGAACTGTGTGTGTTGTTTTAACAATAACAATGATTTAAAAAGTACTATTTTCATGATGAACTGAAAAAAGACTTCCAGTTTTAATAGAACAAAATCATTTAATCTTTTCATTACCAGTTACTTCAATAAATAGTGTTAATTGTTTATTTCCACTCTAAGTGGAAACTTTTTTTTTACAGTTTGTGTTGGAGCAGTTGTAAAGGGCTAGGAGGGGAAGTCGTGAACGTTAGTGGTGGGAGAAAAGGTGAAGTGTCCCATTTTTTAGATTTCAAATCTGGCCATCCTAATTTAAGTAAAACTGCAGCAAATGGTATAGTTAAATCAACTTAGTGTAAACTGCTACACAGAGGTCGAAAAGTAGCAATAGGTGGGAAAAATTATAATTAGTGGCGGAAGGTGACTTCAGGCCATATCTAAGTCATAGCCATGTACATATCATGGCAAAAAAAAAATTATTGCCTTAATATGTTGGAATGTCTTTCAAATTTATACGAATATCCAGAGAACCCCATTAATGAATCACTTTTTCAAATAATAAGTTAATAAAACAAAACAAAACAACACCAGTTTTCAGCTAGTGAAGTAGACAAATGGTGGTGTCATCACTGAAAAATTTTATTGGAAGGCTTTCCCATATCCCTCTCACGTGCAGGCTAGAATGACTTTATCATAAAACATGCTAAGACCAACAGACTATGGGAGGTGATGCTTTCAATTATGAGAGAACTGCCATAACAGTTGTGCACGAATTCAAGGTGACTACTTTGAAGGTGATAGTAAAATTAATACTTCAAGCAAAAATATTATTTTTTTTTCAAGCACCGGTATTATTTTATAAACAAATTTTTATACTATAAACAGAAATAATTAGAGTTATAGAATCTAGAACTCTTGGAAATAATGTTCTCCAGGCAGTTAAAGAATATAACTATCTAGGAAGTAAAATCACAAGTGATGGATGTACCAGTAAGGAAATTATAAGCAGAATTAACCAGGCTAAAATTGCTTTCAACAAATAGAAAAACCTCTTCACTTCAAACACTATCAGCCTAAAAATAAGAAAGAATCTAGTAAAGACATAAGTGTGGAGTGTTGCCCTATACAGGAGTGAATCTTGGACAATTGGAGAAAGTGACAAGAAAAGACTCAAAGCATTTGAGACCTGGTGCTACAGAAGAATGTTCAAGATAAGCTGGAGGGAGAAGATAACGAATGAGGAAGACTTTAGAAGAGCTCAGGAGGAGAAGAGCTTTCTACGAAGTTTAAAAGGCAGAAGAGCTAAGTTTATAGGGCATATACTACAACACAATGGGTTGTTTAAGAGAATAATAGAAGGAATAACTGAAAGGGAAGAATCACAGAGGACGACCCCGTTTAGACTACATGAAACAGCTTACGGTCGATATGAACTGCACATCATATTGTGAGTTGAAAAGAAAAGCAGAGAAGCGTGAAGAATGGCGAGCTGCTGCCAACCACCCTATGGGCTGCTAACCTAGAAGAAGAGAAGAAGAATATAGAATCTGGAATATGTGTCCAAGTACGTGTGTGGTTTCACTTCTTGTCTACACAAATACCTATCTTGTAAATGATGACTTCCTATTTATGGATTATTCTGTAGGAGTAGGAGCAGATGTGGCAACTTCCTGCTTCCCTCAATAATAGATCTCATGATCTGTCCATAATATAATTGGACAATCCAAAACATGTAGTCCAGACGAAAGATATTACTGAGATTCACATGCAGTCTGTAAATAGACTTTTACCATAAATAATTGCTGTAAGGTTCTTGCCTCCTAACTCTACCTGAATAGACATACGCATGCCTCCTGTTGGAGAAGGTCAAAATTGTAGACTGTGGATAAACAGCAAGTCTATTGTGCTGAAGATGTCTGAAAATGTTTCAAAAGATTGTGTTTGGTAAATGTGAAGATTTTCTATTAATGGGAAAGATTAGCAGCTCTGAGCTACAGAAATCATGGTAAGACTGTAACAATAGTAGGCAAGGATGATGAGAATTCAACTTAAAATTACACAGTTAAGGTTCAGATAATCTATAAATATTAAATATCTCAAATTACTATTCAAATTACTATAAAAAAAATAACATCAATATAAATACTGTTTAAATATACAATATGTATACATTTTTTTATAAAGGCATGTATTACGAAGAATAAAAAATGAAAAATAAAAACATGATTTCTTTTAAGCATGATTTAATATTAATTGTTGTTCAACTATTGTCATATGTGTAATACAATTCATTTTGTATTGTTTTCTTTATTATTATAATTATTGTACAAATGATCACAACAATGCATTTTTAATATACAAAAGTGTACGAGATGATTAACATTTGGTCCGCAAATCAATGGGTTTTCTTTATAAACAAAATATATAATATGTACTGTATAAATAAGCGATGCATAGTAATAATGCTTGTTTCTGATATGGTTTATTCCTATGCATGTTTACTACTTATTGGATTTTATCAACAACATTTACACATTTAAAAATACTTTCTCAAATACTTTATAAACGAAAATCGAAAAACTATCACAAATTTTTCACTTATATATATTATACATTGTCTTATTTATTGTTAAATATCTACATTGTTGTTATATTAATTATTAATTTATGACACTAATGATATATAATAAATGTTCAGATATAATGATTTTGTCTCTTTTCTCAATCTTTACCTTATCTGCTTTTTCTGTTGCGATCTTCACAAACTTTCAATGGTCACAGTTAATTTTCAATGCTGGTTTGTATCTTTTTGCATGGAAGGCCACAATGTCTAGTGATCCATATTCAGTGTCAGTAATGAATTAAATAAAAATATAATGTAGTATAATTTAGACAGTTCATATAAAAGACCACCTTTATCAATGGTTAACACTTCAACAGGCCCAAGAACATGCAAACAATAAAGATTTGTAAAAAAATTCAATTTTTGAATTAAATTCTGGTTTATCTTGTTTAATTTGTTATACAGTAAGTGAGGATTTTGTGGTAGAAAAGATTTTTTATTTAATGTTTTGAAGAAGTAATTTGGAAGAAACTCTTGTTCTCTGGTACACTTTGATTTGCAGAAAGAGTTGGTTATCTTTGAAGTATGTGGAAAATTTTAGTTTATAGTGTCAGCATTTACTTAAGGTATTGCAGGAAATGAAACCAATTATTTTCAAAGAGCTGGCAAACCTACCAGTAGTTCTTTAAAAAAAAATGTCTTCACTAAAAAATGAAAAATGGAAATGAATCTGTGAATGGAGTTGAATGAACATGCTTACATAAAAAAAAAAAAAAAAAAAAAAAAACAGCATTTGTTATATAACTTCAAAAATTAAAACTCTATGTTACTGAAGATGTGGCAAATTTAATTGTGGTCCAGTAATTAACTATGATGTATTTGAAGCCGTGGGCATCAAACCAGGGACAAATTATGTCAGCAGTGATACCCTTGATTGGAATAGAATCAATTAAGCAGGGCAGGAACTCAGTGAAATGTAAAAATAAGCAGACACATACAAACAGTAAAAAGAAAGCTGGAGAAAGATATTCACAAAGAAGCAAAATCTTCATTTCTACTAGTGCTTATTAAAGTTATAATAAACTTAAAATGCAATTTTTTAAAAATGTGTTTAGTACCGGTATATTTCTCTTCTTAAAAACAAAAAGAGAAATGGAAGATACACTGGAACTTGTATACCAACTGATCTTGTGTGATCTGCTTTAATCTTGTGAATCAACCTGTATTATGGCAACTTATTAAATTTTGAATCTGATTAATTTAACTAAATGATGCAATCATATGGTTAAACAAACACAACTCCATGTGAAAAGTATAAAATGAATATAAATACAAAATCTAGTTATATTAGTATATACATGGTATAAATTGGTGCCTGGAGATTTTTACACTTGTAAAAGGCTAAGCAAAGGTTAAGGAATTACTTAATTGAAGTTAAACTGTCTACTCAAATCAAGCACCTTAGCAATCCTCTGATGTCGGTAGCCATTCACACATTCTGTTGAAATAATATATGTTTTCCCATACACAAGTGAACAATGACATCATATGGATTTGTTTTACCATCTGTTTAGTATTAGTATTGTATGCTAGTCTGGAATACTCTACTACAGATGGCACACTGAAATTTATTCCTGCTGGATGATAAAATTGGACTGTTTATAATTATAAAAAACTATTTACTTCACAACAGATTCAATCATGAAGTGCATTACTAATTCACATGCCATATAATCTCTGTCTATAGCCACACATTTCTAGCAGTTTTGTATTACAACACACTTGGGCCTTTGTGAGGATACAATATTTCCAACCTTAATTTTCTTGTGTTTTATACAGTGGAGACCCTTTACCAGTTTATCTAGATACACAGTATAAAATAACATTTCTACCATTAAATTAGTTAGTGAATATTCACATTTTTAATACAAAATTCAAAATGATAATATCTGTACATTTATTATATTTCTGTTTGTATTAAAAAAATACCACTGCCACTTTGTATGTAAACATCAAAAGGCTTTTTTAATAAACAAACTTTTTATTGACACTTTATCTAATTTAAACTCAAAAGTAGATCATAAGTAGAAAGGGAGAGTTGAGAAATTGCCTGAGAGGATAGAAAAAAGCCGTTATCAATATGAAATATAATTTTTACACGTATAAATTTATAATTTTTTCAGTTCATTATTCAGACACCAAATATAGTGATACACACATGCACACATATTTATAGCATACACACAATAAACCGAATTCAGAAGTGACAGTTAACATTAAACTATAAGCAGACAAAACATTTAGCATGAGGATTTATACAGATTGTACACATCAGTTCGATAGATATTTGGTGTTATTATTATTACAATTTATCGTTATTATCATTACTCAAGCTCTGAATTTATGCTTGTATTATGCGTTCACTTAATATGATAATTTGAAACAAAAGTGTTTTTTTTTTGTAGTGCAAAAGTTACAACTTCTTTGTTCAAAAGGTAGATTATTATGTAGCATTTTGTCATGCTGAAGAAATGTGTTTTTATGAATTTAAATTTATATTAGTCACCTACTTTTTTATAAAAAAAAAAAAAAACACCTTGTCACTAATAACTACTAAACTGCTAACTCCTTTGTATTGGCTAAGACCTTTTTGGTGTGAACGCTGGAAGATCTCGTCCAGTTCAAAGTGGTTCAACAATGTGATAATATTAAAGTTACAAAATGCTACTACTAAATTATAACTAACTGAGAAAAAAATATATAAATTTGTATTGTATTGATTATATAATTATTCTACATTGTTTTACTAGTTAAGTATAATTCTAAGGCTTTCACAGCCGGTGTCAGTTGTATTTGAAATATCTACTGGGCTGTTTGGCTCGCATCGTGCTCTGCCATAAAGTACCTAACAAAATGCTTTCGCCAAGTACTTTCATTAGGCGTGCATTTCGTTAGGTACTTTATGGCAGAGCGCGATGCGAGCCTCATATACACCTTCTTTATTCTGATTGGTTGATGGTGCAATTTTTACCTGTACATGGGACTTAATTAATTTATAAGTACAGGCACATTGCAGTACATCTTTAGCCTTCACCACAGTACTGTGGGCCTGACATATGACACCTTGTGTTAGGTAGACTCGAATATCCACTGAAGATGGCAGCCAGCAGTGCTGCTGAAATGTTTGGTTTGAATGTAAACCTTGGACCACGGCCAAACAGCCCAGTAGATATTTCAAATACAACTAGTTAAGTATGTTTTATGTTAATGTATTTGCCACTGAATACTATCATGTAAAAATAAAATGTCTTGCCTTGTTGAAGACATACACCAGTGTCTTTATAAAGAAGAAAGAGAATTTTACGAAATGCATCAGTTTTGTGCAAGGTATGACAATGGTTAATCATATAAATTACACTCATGTCGACAATTTTTTTTAAAACAAATATGTTTACATTCATTGGGAAAAGCAATAGTGTAGTAACAGTAACGCATAGATAATATTGTGCTTGGTACCACAAAGTATCCAGCTTTCAGATGTCAGCAAGCAGTTTGCACTGCTGTGTGCTAGTACAAGTCTGTAGGACTGTACACAGTACGAGTATTACAAAACACTCAAGTAATAAATGTGATTCATTGGATAAGAGTATGTCGGGTGACAAAGCTGAGCCACTGGACATTGGAAGGGATCAATTGCAAAAGAATCAGGCCTTTAAAATTATCAGTCTACAGACATACCTCAGTGTTGTTTGTAGAATGACAAAAAAATGCTTGGATTTTGTTGTCCATGACTTGTATGTTGATTAACTAATTATAAGTATAACACTACTGACTCGGTGCACAAAAATGTTTATTGGTAAAAATGTAAAATTTTACCAGTTTTACCAATCAGATATTCTGATGAAGCGAAAACTGGTTCAGACTATAAGGTAAAAATTTTACTTAATATTCATTTTTAAAGTATCCAAGTCACTGCATTAAACAAATAATTGCTTATCTAATCCGTTGAGTGACTTACTTGTAATTTCGCTTGACGCCCTGAAACGCGTCAAGCAAAATTACAAGTAAGTCACTCGACGGATTAGATAAGCAATTATTTATTTACAAATTTTACATTTTTACCAATAAAAACTTTGTGTTCCGAGTCATTAGTGTTATACTTATAATTAGAAAAAATGCTTTCATATTTGATGAAATGTAGGGAAAGGAAAAGATTTAAAGGCAAATAATAATGAAATATTCCTAAACTAGTTCAGAAATAAGGCAGGCAAGATAGAAAATCTTGTTCGTAGAACGTAAAAGTCCTAAAGAACCATCTCCAGTGGTAACAAAGTAATAGGATGCTCTCTATATAGAGCAGTACATATGGCCTGGGATGAAGGTTTGTTTAATGAACAAGTAGGTATTGAAACCTGTCAGTACTAGCACTGCCAAACTGTCATCTTCTTTTGCATTTCAGGGATTAGGCAAAATGCCTATTATGTCTTCATATTTGTCAAATATTAGTCTGTCAATGTTCCCAGGCGTTCCCATACTTTTTGACTCACAGTATACAGATTGATAAATAGAGAGATACCCAAAATTATACATATAACAAAACAAACTCTATATGCATATTATAACTGTGTTCCACCGAGTATCTTGTGCATCTACAACTGCTACAGATCTGTCAGACACTGTGCAAGCTGTACAACGGTTTTGTGCATAAAATAACTGAAGAGGACATCAGAATAATGACTTACATTCTAAAAATTTGGTATCATAACTTGTTTTGAAATTCGTACTCAAATATATCGTCTCTTACTACACTTTTGTTGTTCTTTTCTGTAATTAAGAAAATTCATTACTTTTGTAGAATTAATGAAGAAAATCGAATTTCAAATGAAGTAAAACTTGATATTTATCATGCCCAAATACTTAAAATTATCTTTTATCATCAATACTGGTGTCATTCAGGTCAGCACCTGTATAGATTCTGCGTGAAAATTGATGTTCTACCATGAATTTCTCTACTAAAATGTTTTAAGAGCTCTGCAATTCAGAAGTATATGAACCACTGTTGTAGACCACATTATTCAATTCTGCGATTCATAATCTATTTTCTGGTATTTCTAATCTGTCAGTTAGTTATCCCGTTTATGTTTAATTCTTGGTTTATGTTTAATTCTTGTCATATGTGTTCACTTCTCAGTCTATCAACACTTGTGCACCCTTTTACTCTTAACAGAAACACCATTTCTGAGGCTTCAATTCTTGTCATATGTGTTCACTTCTCAGTCTATCAACACTTGTGCACTCTTTTACTCTTAACAGAAACACCATTTCTGAGGCTTCAATTTTTTGTGTTATATTCATCAGTTCTGAGAGGAATAATGAAATAATTAATAATGAAATTCCTGTGACAGTTCAGGTTTTCACTTACATACAATAAAGCAGGGGTAGTTGTAGTATCACAGAATGTATGTATTCTGAACTGAAAGACTTGTGTATTAGTGTAATATGAAACATGAGGGTATCCACAAGACTACAGTTATAGTTGCAATGGATCAGACCCATTAAATAAAAAAATTAATAGCAACTTTTTTTTGGTTCAACACCTGTTATTTTATTATATGTAACACCAAACATTTCACCCAAACTACAATTAGGCTTCCTCAGTAGCTCAACTAAGACAGAGCACAGAGTCTCTTGACCTACCGTTTCCCACACTGTTACAAGCAAGCCCATAATTACAACAAAGTATCCTCGCCCAGTAACCCCCAAAAAGGTTACAATAAATCATTATTTTAGAAATTAAAACATAATGTACAATAGAAATATTTACTAAATATAAGTATATCACTACCGACTTGGAACACAAAGTTTTTTACAGGTAAAAATGTAAAAGTTTTACCTTATAGCCTGAACCAGTTTTCACTTATTATAAGTGTCATCAGAGGCACACTGTCCATCTTGTTCTTGGCGACGGTGCTCTCTTTTGAAGGATCGATGTTGTGTGTGTGTGTGTGTGTGTGTGTGGGGGGGGTGATATGAGACAACATTGACCTATATTTTTACATCAACACAACAACTCTTACATTTTTACCTATAAAAAACTTTGTGTTCTGAGTTGGTAGTGATATACTTCTATTTACTTAATCAATGGACAGTCATGGACAACAAAATCTGAGAAATATTTAATCACAATAGCGTTCTACTACATATACAACACAAATATTCCATTTTATTTATTATGATGATCCAACCAGGTTTTAAAATGTACAAGGATATGGATGTAATTCACACTATTAAAGTGTGGCCCACTTTAATACCATTGGGATGGTCATGTATTAAGGATCTCAGAAGAGAAGATTCCAAGGAAGGTTCTAAGAGAGAGGATTTATGAAAGGAGAAGGACTGGCAGACCAAGACTGCAGTGGGCGGATGCAGTGGCGGCCAATGCCCGAACTATGTTGGAAGTTCATGGATGGCAGACATCAGTGCTGGATAGAGTGGGATGGCAATCAATGTTGAAGGAGGCCATGATCCCTCAAGGGTTGTAGCGTCAGGGAAGTAAGTGAGTAAGTAAGTAATCAGGTTTTAAACAGATTTCCAAACTCCTGGCAACTTATGGCTATTGTCTCTGTAAAGTTGTTAACAACTTCTATCGCCTCTTTTATCACCTGCAGAAATTGTTCTGAATCTTCCCGACAACCACAGTTTCTTCAAATAAAATAAGGTGTTTATTATTACAGCTGTCCCCCATTATTGCTGATTTTCCAGTATGTCCTTTCTTTTGTGTGACTCATGTGTTCTTCCACTCTCGTCATCACCTGACTCCATGTTTCACTGACATACACATCACCACAACTGTATGGAACCTTATAGACTCTAGCACTTTTGCCAACTATAACATTTAGCCTATTAGGATGGTAGGGATACATTGTTATAATTATGGGCTTGTTTGTAACATTGTGGGTGGGACTTACTTAATAAATAGGAATGGGTCAAGACTTTGTGCTCTGTCTGCTCTCTTTCTGCTCTGAACTTACTTTCTGGATAGCCCTTGTATTATAACAATGTTTTACTACAAAATAGTTTCAGCATAATTGTCACTAGTATTGGCATTAATAACAAACACTTATTACATTCAATTAATTTAAAGGTGCCTTAGTTCTTCTACACGAGATACAAGTAAAATTCAATTAAGAGCAATGCAAATAATACATACAATCAGTACCATAACATTTGCTATGATACATTGATTATATAATAATTTAATTAAATATTATAACACTGATAGTGACACACAGTACACTAAATCTCGTTTATCCAAAAATCCAGTTTATCCAAAACAATTTTTAGTAAATTTTAAAAATACACAAAAGCATTTTCCTGTCACTGTAATCTATATTTAATAGCATAGACAAGCTATTCCACATGATGTAAAGTAGAAAATCAATAATCAGAACTAACTGGGAACTAATCAGTACTAAGGGGTACTCTGGATTATCGACTAGTTCAGATTTTCGAACATAAAGTATTATGTTCATATACTGTAAACATGAAGTACTGTGAAAGAGAAAACAGGAGTCAACCATACAGGGGCAACATCAATGTTTGAAGAGCTAACGTCGTATTTGGAGCGATAAGACGAAATTTCTGCAGAACTTTTTATAATGAAATGACTTCAAGATCGGGCAGCCAGCAAACGAGCTTCAAAGCTTAGGCAAACAACTATGATTGATTACTGTACAAACAAGCAGTAGGACAGTTCCAGTACTGTAGAAACTATAATTTACAGTGTGGTGTTGTTTTATAGTTTATTATGTCATATTCACTGTAAGTAACTTTTAAATTATTATTATTAAATAAAGTTACTGTACTTACATATGTATTATTATTTAAATAGAAGTTTCGGTTTATCCGAAATTTTGTTTATCTGAAATGGGCGGGGTCCCATCAAATTCGGATAAACGAGTTTTTAGTGTAGTTAACAAATGTAAATCAACAACTGCGAATGTTCATCAGTGGTACCAACCTTACACACTTATGTATAAAATTATACCATCCAGTTCACCTGCTACTTGTTGTCTTTAAAAATCTGTTAATCATGAGATTACCGTAATTTATACACCTGTGTGACTTTCAGCAGAAACTATGTTTTGATTTGCTAACAATACAATATGAATATCTCCATTATGGAATGGAATTTCAAGGCAAGGAATCAATAAGAACAAAAATAATGTTTAATGATAAAATTATAGAACAGATAAGCCATTTTAATTATTTGGGAAATGATATTGGCTCTGATAGGAATTATGATATTGATGTTAAGTTAGGTGAGTTCCAGACGATCTGTGGGCCAATCAACTGTATTTTTAGAAACAAGATACAAAACTAAAGTTTTACAAAGTTATGGCAGTACCATAAGGGTGTGAATTATGGACAACACCCAAGAAACAAGTCAGTAAAATACAGGCGTCAGAAATGGGGTTCTTATGAGGAGTTAAAAGGTGTTCTAAACTTGACTGTATACAGAATGAAGACCATAAGAGATGAGTTGCAAGTTTTTAACTTGAATGAAACATTAGAAAATTACAAACAAAAGTGGAGAGAACAATTAGAAAGAATGTTATATTGCAGTCTGCAAATACAAACCTATAGGACACAAGTATATGGGTAGACCCAGGAAGAGATGGGTAGAGGATCTTTGAAGGCAAACAGGCACACCTTGCCTATGCTGTGTTGTGAAGATGATGATTGTGATTGCAGTCTGGCAATACAAACCTATAGGACACAAGTGTATGGGTAGACCCAGGAAGAGATGGGTAAAGGATCTTTGAAGGCAAACAGGCACACCTTGCCTATGCTGTGTTGTGAAGATGATGATTGTGATTGCAGTCTGGCAATACAAACCTATAGGACACAAGTGTATGGGTAGACCCAGGAAGAGATGGGTAGAGGATCTTTGAAGGCAAACAGGCACACCTTGCCTATGCTGTGTTGTGAAGATGATGATTGTGATTGCAGTCTGGCAATACAAACCTATAGGACACAAGTGTATGGGTAGACCCAGGAAGAGATGGGTAGAGGATCTTTGAAGGCAAACAGGCACACCTTGCCTATGCTGTGTTGTGAAGATGATGATTGTGATTGCAGTCTGGCAATACAAACCTATAGGACACAAGTGTGTGGGTAGACCCAGGAAGGGATGGGTAGAGGATCTTTGAAGGCAAACAGGCACACCTTGCCTATGCTGTGTTGTGAAGATGATGATTGTGATTTATGACTTTGATCAGCAAATAGAAGGTACACTGAGGACTCAGTGAGCTAGATAAACCCATTATCATGATGATCTTCCATGACTTCCATGTCTTTTGATGAACCAGTTGTTACTTCTGACTTCTCCAATATTTTTATTTTCAGGTTACTCTCACATCAGATTATTATATTGATAATAACCAAATACATTTTTCTAGGTAACCCTTGTTCCTTTGCTTCCTATCATCTTGCTTTTTAGAACATTCATGATAAAATTATCGTGTTTCATGATATTAATGTAACTAACGATCTTCCTAATAGTCTCTTTTGTAAATAATAATCTATTTTGTGTCTCACTATCTAGTTTAACTAAATTTTCCTGTAATCCTCTTTTGTTTCTGGTGACAATGTATATGTCCTTAGCAAAGCTACACACCTGTGTTGTTTTAACTCCTATGTGTGCAGTTGTATCTAACTTTTGAATGGCTGCTTAAAAGCCAGATTAAACAAGGTAGTGGCTAGTGCATCCACTTAGTGAACCCTGAATGGTTTTAAACTTTAGGGAACCAATACTAGGAAAAGTGGTGGAAAATATAAACACATTCCAAATGTTAAAACAAGATCTGAATGTTAAAAAGTTTTGTTATATTCAACATCAATATTTCCTTGTATGTGTGTGTGTGTGTGTTTTATTGTGCGCACACACTTTTTTGATTAGAAAAGTTTAACAATTCCTGCATATATTGGCTTGTATTCATTTCACGACAGGTTTGGAACCATCTGATGAACACGCCAAGTTCCGTTTCTAAATTAATTATTCGTAATACTTTTTACAACAGACAAATGAAGAAAATGCATTCTTACAAACAGTGGTTTCAATTTCATAATATATTCCTGTTGATTTAACACATTTTAAGAATGATGTGAATGATATAATTTTTTTAAATCTTTGTTGACTTACTTATACAAAAATGGCAGCACTGGTAAGTGACAAATGAAGTAACCACTATTTTCATAGTAGTCAAAATACATAACAAATATTTCAATAGATTTTATTAAGCTAAACAAGCTGTTGCTGGTAAGCCTGTTTCCTAAGTTTTACCACTACTACAAATAATATTTATAGATTACAAAAATTATGTAACTGTAACTGGATCACATTAGAATATATTTTCTGTCTACTAGTTACATACAGATTTAGTAGTAATAAATTTATTTTTTAATAAATTTATTTGAAAGCCCTTACTGTAAAGATGAAATAAACAAATTTAATAATTTATTTTCAGTCCAGTGTATGTGTGTGTGTGTGTGTCTATACACTATGATTTGTTTTACAGTATAATAGTATTAAATAAATTTAAACTGGTGTTACTGTAATTGAGTCTATGTCACCGATGGATTTAACCCTTCTGTGACGGTGCTGAGGCTTGCGCCACACATTCATTGCCACTGCCGACTGTGGTGAGTCTGGCCTACAGTTGTACATTGAACTGTTTTCCGATGAAGAAGACGGTGATGCCATCTGTGGGGAACTTGGAGATCCTTCATACTCTTGATATGATTCTGGTCGAGATGATGATCTAAACCCCAGCGCTCGACTTAGGGAACCCTGTACACAATACATATGAACAATCAGACAGAAGGTTATTAAATAAAACAAGTGGATAATATATTTTGTAAACGTCTTCAATTGCTCATATGTACATATTATATGAGAGAATCATCAAATAAAAAAGTATTTTAACAACCACCTAAGAGTTATGCTTAAAAAGGAATGACATGTTTGCTTGGACCAATTAACACTTTTTCTATAAATTATTTCACATTTAATAAGAATGCCTGACTTGCCATTCTTGTTTTGTATCCAGGAAGCACCTAGTGACGGCCTTGTCCATAAGGCCATATTGTCACTCATTTCCTCCCCAAATATAACAAAATATAAAGGATTTTTATAAATGTACAAAACATTGTTGTATATTATAAATACAGATAGTGGGTGAGAGCAATATCCTAACAGTGCCTGACAGTGAAAGTTCAGTTTTAGAGTATTCAAAAAATTGTGCACGCACTTTTTTGTTTTTTTCATAATGTTGCAATGTCTGCTTGTTCAGTGGCTGTGACAGCTGGGGTTGATATGTGCATTATAGTAAAGTTAGTTAGGAGGTGGAAGAAGGAATTGAGCATTGTAAAGAATAGGTCATTTTCATGTAAGTGAAGGCGCATTTGTGTAGCCTCCACATTACCTCCTTTTCTTCTTACTTAACATTAAATATAATTAATTATTTTCTCATTAATGTACATATGTTAATGTTTATTTATAATGTATTTTTACAGTTATTATTGGGTCCTTCAGTCTTTCGACTGGTTTGTACCCTCCCCGTATATACCCGAGGTGCGTGTGTTATGGAGTCTCTAACAGGTATATGGGACCTACAGTTTAATGCCGGATCCAAATAGTTGGGGAGGGCTTATAGTATAGGTAGGATAGCTCTCGCTTGTTTGCCATTGCCTTGCAAGGGGGAACGGTCGTATCTAAATCAGATGGCCCTGGCGGGAATTGAACCAGTGCCAACAGTGTAGCAGCGCCACACACTAACCACTGCACCACGACTGCTCCATTTTTTTACAGTAAATGTCAATTATGTACAAAGTGAGAAAGGTGTTTTAATCAATATACCACTTATTGGTGATAAAATTACAGTAACACCTAAATAATTAGGGCTTAGGTATCCACTCAGACATTTAAAGATAAGAAAATAATGTACAATTGTATTTATGAAAAAAATTACTGGTTTTGTAGCAGTACAAACAAAAACGTTTTTATTATTTTGTATATTAGTACTGTTCAAACTCTAAACAGTGTAACGTCTCTCGCGAGCTCCCCAAATAAACTCTCTTAGTCGTTAAGCCCAACGTTTGTACGTCATCTTGTAACGTCTCTCGCTGAGCTTAAGTCTCGAGTAATTTACGTCTATTTGTTATTTTTCAGAACGCTCGCTTAATTAAGAGTCACAGAATTTGTTATTTTTATGTTATATGCTTTCAAAATCGAAGGTGTGTGATTATGCAAAGATTTCAGAAAGATTTTCTTAAATTTTATTTATGTGAAATCAATACCGTTGTTTGACCATAGTTAGGAGAGAGAGTGCAAAGAGAATTAATCTCTTAGTATATGATTGAGTAATTCAAATTTTTCCGCTCGTGGTACCAGCTGACTGCTACTTTTACAAAACCATTTGAGGTTAAAGTTGTAACGGTACAGAATTGTGAGCCACCCCAGTTTAATTTTATATTAATTTAAATCATCATATTAAGCACTTTTCAAATTGCCAGACTTTCACCTGTGGGGAGCCTCCAGTACAGCAATGCAACATACATACAGTCAGCCAAAACAATTGCCAGACGTATTGCGTAACCACCCACCAGCAGGCTTGTGTGAAACCCAGTCTGCTGTGTGTCATTAGAGAGTGAACAGACAGCCAGCATTCAGATAGTAAAGTTTTGTGAATTGAAAAATAGTGGCCTCGGGAGTGTAAGATAGGCTGAAATAATTAGTAGGCCTATCTATCTATCTATACATAAAAACGGTATAGTGCGCGGCCAGCCTAAAACCTTCAAGTGTAGCGAACTAACGCCAGTGCTATCGCAACTCTTGGCCGCGCGGCCAGCCTACAACAACATCTAAGAGTAAAAAAAAGTTATGTCGGCCGACTTAATCATCTTCCAGAACGTGAGACGTTAATTAGTAATCAATAAGAAACATGAGACAATAAACCGTAAAATCAGTACCGGTACCAACAGTGGCGTGAGTGCGAGAGAACTCAGAAATCGGTCAGTTAGTGAACTGGTGTCACGCTTATTATACGTGAATAATACGGGTGTGCATTGGAGGCCAGCTATCAGGATGAGTACAACCTTTTAAAGTTCAATTAATATGTCATAAAATTTGCTTTTATAAATACTTTAATAAGTAACAGAGATCTCTAATAGAGGGGAGTTTGGTTAAAGCTTAACGAAAAAAAAAAAGAAAGGGTGTGTGTGTGTGGTTATATACTGGTTCATTTTCAATTTTCTTATACGTATTTAGTAATGTTAATTATCATAGTATTAACAAAGTTAACAAAGATACTGTCATTTGTAGAAGTAGAAGAAGGGGGTGATTTTCGATAAATAAAATAAGTATGGATTTTAGACAGTAGAAAATGTGTTAGAGTCATTTTCACACATATCAAATCCAAATAATCCTTTTTGCAGCAGTTTCGTCTGAACGACCCTTGGAGTAAAAAACCCGAAGGTAAGAGATAATTATAATATAAATTAATTCGTAAAGTTTCATTGGCACCCGAACTGGGACGCGAGTATAGGTTACAACCTATATTCGCCAGACCTAATTAAGCTGCAGAAAGGGTTATTTGAGAGGGAGGACGCTTTGGTAAATTAAATATAAAAAGGGTTAAGTCAATAGTGGATAAGATTAATATTCTTGTGTAAAATTATATAAACTTGTATAAAATGGCAGCGAATAATGACGATGTCAATGAAGTAACTAATGTTGACAATTTTGATGAATCGGCTATTATGCATAATATTGAGGTCCACTCGACTCCAGATGGGAGTCGGGACAATAAAATAAAACCAGATATTACAAATGAAATAAATAATACAGATGATTCGGGGATCCAAATAACCCCAAAATTGAATAGGGAAAATAAAATTAATAATGAAGTCAGCTTCACTGACAAAAATGTAGTAGCACAATCTACCCCAACGACAACACGAATTAAACAGTTGTCAGTGGAAGATATGTGTAATTTCATGAAAACAATATCTGATAACTTGAGTAGTTTTAACGCGAAATTGGATGAACAGAAGAGTGACTCGGACGCTAAATTCAATGTACAGAATAGTAAATTTGATATTATAAATAGTCGTTTTGATGCAAGTGATGTTAAGTTCCATGAGTTGATAAGTAATATTGACCAAAAATTTGAGGAGCGTTTATATGATATGAAAGACAATATTAATAAACGTTTAAATGAGATGAATGAATGTTTCAATACATTTAAAGAACAAGTGGTAGAACAAATTGAGAAACAAATACAAAAGGTAACTGAAAATTTTGAGTATAAAACAGATGAGAAGTATAATATGTGTAAAAACGTGGTAATAGAGAACAAGGAGATTAATGTTGAGAGTGAGGAAAAAGATTTTGTTGAAGTAGAGTTTAGTAATGAATTGTTGTTAGCAAATGCCTATGAGAATGAGAGAGAGGGTGAAGACAGTTTAAAAGAAGAGAGTGGGCAGGGGGTAAAATTTCCCCTTATTTGTGATGAACCAGAGTGTTCAAAAGTGTTACTTTTGGGCAAGAGACCCTTATTAATGAAAGATTTGAGTTGTTTAATTTTGTTGAATAATTTTGTACCCTCTGCAGGGAATGAGAGAGAAAGTGTGATATGGCATTATGATGAGAGAGATTTAAATGGAGAAATAGAATTATACAAACTAATGAGAGATTATAATGAGTTGAAAGAGATGTTAAACAACTTGAAGTACTTACCTGTTAAAATAGAGAGTGAAGATTATTTTGTTGATATAGTTTTAAATAATAATAATTTACCTTATGATGAAAAAGTAACTGACTTGATAATGAATGTAATTACTGATGGAGACTTAACCGATGTACTCAATGTTGACCTAGTATATGATTATTATGGTAAAATGAATAAACAGAAATTGTATGGTTACAAAAAACGAGATAACCGTATACGGAATGTAAATAAAATTCAAAATTGTTATTTGAAACCCCGATTAATTTTTGACGATGGAGGTTGAAATTCATAAATGAACATATTAAATATGTTAAAATATGGTAATGACCTAGCTGAATTTTGATATTGAAGTGTGATATAACTGAATAATAAATGATGAAGAATTGTAAATATATGTTGCATATAAGTAATTGTGTATCTTGTAAAATGTTAGATAAACAATGTGTATGTAGTAGAATTGGTGAGATAATAATAATATTAATATTTTGCAGCTTAAAGAAATACCAAAAATAATTTGGAAGAAGATAACCAATGAGTTGTAATTATTGTACTTAGTGAAAGTAATTAAAATGTTGTGTTTTCAATAATTGATCGAATTAAAATAATTCGAAATGTTTAAATATTTTGCTTGATGGTTGAATTTTTCTAATGAGTGTAAATTGCTTTATGAGATTTGATATTAATGTTCAATGGTTTGTATGAAATAACATTGTCGTGAAATGTTTCAGAGGTTACACGGAGATATTGGTGTGTGTGTGTGGTGTGTATTTTGTATTCATGTCAATAAGTGGATAATGTATTGTAAGTATAAAGTTTATAATACCAATCAGATAGAATAAAATGCTTACAGGTGTGAAAAAATGTTGATTCAATAATATGAATTGAGATAATAGCATTAAATAGAAATTGTAATTAAAAGAGAAATGATAACTGAAAGGTGAATTAAAATAATATTTGGCTTAACTTGTAAGAAATAGCCATTGATAAATATGTTATCTAAAAAATTTATAAAAAACTGAAAAGTACAGGTGTTAGTATATGATGTAACCAGAATGTTTAGACGATGTGAGTCTTGCAGACTCGTGTTTATATAAACAGGTATGGTATGTTGAGACTAATGTCTGTAGTCATGCTTGGTGACAATAACAAAAAATGTTGTAGTCTGCTGAATCAGTATCTTATTGTGATAGAAAAGAATTGAAATTAAATTTTTTTACCGACCAAATAATAATGAGGCAATTACTGTAACTTTTGAGATTAATTGAATTAATTAAAGTAAATTAAATACAATTAAACTAATTTAGTAATAAAATTAATAGAAACGATTTTTAACAATGAACTTAACTTTATTTTTATTCGAATTCAAACTGGAATTATAAAGCAAACGCCAATTGATGTAAATAATGGTTAAAATATTCATTTAAAATTGAAAACTGAAGGAAATATTTGGGCCAAGATAGTGTCTGGAAATAAGATGTATATACTGCTGTCCAAGTAACTTGTATCAATGCCAATCTATATTTTATGTTTTAACTGTAGATTCCCCACCTAAGTGCGGTCATGACCTCACCGGACCATGACCGTGAAAGTAGTTAATTGTGGCAAATCATAAATTTTACTTGATATAACCGGCTTGTGGTTTGTTTTATTTTGTCAAGCCGGTGGTTTGTTAGACTTAGTAGGGGGGTTATTTTTTGGGGAATCTACCAAATTTTGGAACAGGGCTATTTTCACCCAGATAGGGGTGGTAGTCCATTAGGGGTGTATAATATAAAAAAGAATAGTAGGTTATATGTATACCGAATTTTATTGTAACGCCGAAGCAAGGATGGGGGTGGAATAAAAGAAAAAAATGTCCACCCCTTCCGCATCAGTCCTTGTGAAAGCAACTAGACGCCACAGTCTAGGGGGGGTAATAGTGAGTGTGGATGGGCGGTGACCCAGTTACAGGTCACGAGGGAGATGTGGGTTACGGCGAGGATGAGGCTGAAAAAGGCCAAGAAGCCTCGCGCAGACCACATTAAAATGTAACGGGTATCAGGGGTTAATGGATAAAAGGGGGGTAGTAAAAGAAAAAAAAAAAAAAATTTTTTTGTTTATTCTTTATAAAGATGAGTAGGCAAGTAAGGATATAATTTGTATTTACTGCGAGTTAATGTCATTTTGTATAATTAAGGTGTTGTGTTGGATGGGCAATATTGTATGGGGAATATTATTCAATTTAACTGGAATTTATGTGTACCATTGTAAACCAATATTGTTTTATTAATATTATTCTTTATGGTCTATAATATAAAATGAGCCAGTACGTTGTCAATGAACCAGTACGGCTAAGAGGAAACAAATCAGTTGTGGGATATGGAGTGATGGAAGGCCGTTTGTCAATTTTTAATTACATGTTTTAAAGTCAGGCGATACTGGGTCGGGTATCTGTTCGATTTTTCGGTGTTGGGATCTCGAACAGAGAAGTCCAGTAAGATCGGATGGGTGCTGTCGCAGTCGCCAGACTAGGGGGGTAAGAACCCATGATGTAGTAGAGTGTTCAGGGGGGTTGCGGCGCCATATCCTCACTGATCCTTTCAGGTTTAGGCAATAAGAGTTTGAACGCTCCGGCCTTCAATCTCTTATCGGGGGGGTATTGTAACGGTACAGAATTGTGAGCCACCCCAGTTTAATTTTATATTAATTTAAATCATCATATTAAGCACTTTTCAAATTGCCAGACTTTCACCTGTGGGGAGCCTCCAGTACAGCAATGCAACATACATACAGTCAGCCAAAACAATTGCCAGACGTATTGCGTAACCACCCACCAGCAGGCTTGTGTGAAACCCAGTCTGCTGTGTGTCATTAGAGAGTGAACAGACAGCCAGCATTCAGATAGTAAAGTTTTGTGAATTGAAAAATAGTGGCCTCGGGAGTGTAAGATAGGCTGAAATAATTAGTAGGCCTATCTATCTATCTATACATAAAAACAGTATAGTGCGCGGCCAGCCTAAAACCTTCAAATGTAGCGAACTAACGCCAGTGCTATCGCAACTCTTGGCCACGCGGCCAGCCTACAACAACATCTAAGAGTAAAAAAAAGTTATGTCGGCCGACTTAATCATCTTCCAGAACGTGAGACGTTAATTAGTAATCAATAAGAAACATGAGACAATAAACCGTAAAATCAGTACCGGTACCAACAGTGGCGTGAGTGCGAGAGAACTCAGAAATCGGTCAGTTAGTGAACTGGTGTCACGCTTATTATACGTGAATAATACGGGTGTGCATTGGAGGCCAGCTATCAGGATGAGTACAACCTTTTAAAGTTCAATTAATATGTCATAAAATTTGCTTTTATAAATACTTTAATAAGTAACAGAGATCTCTAATAGAGGGGAGTTTGGTTAAAGCTTAACGAAAAAAAAAAGAAAGGGTGTGTGTGTGTGGTTATATACTGGTTCATTTTCAATTTTCTTATACGTATTTAGTAATGTTAATTATCATAGTATTAACAAAGTTAACAAAGATACTGTCATTTGTAGAAGTAGAAGAAGGGGGTGATTTTCGATAAATAAAATAAGTATGGATTTTAGACAGTAGAAAATGTGTTAGAGTCATTTTCACACATATCAAATCCAAATAATCCTTTTTGCAGCAGTTTTGTCTGAACGACCCTTGGAGTAAAAAACCCGAAGGTAAGAGATAATTATAATATAAATTAATTCGTAAAGTTTCAAAGTGACTGCAAATGGTACGTAATAAATTCTGGATGTCCGTTCTCCTCTCGATCTTCTTACAATCTGTAACTAACTACCATCTACTGGAAATAATACACATTTTATTATTTAAACCACAAGGCATTCCTTGAATTTATTTAACGTTTTTTATGGTCTTCCAAAAAACAAAAATGGATAATCGATTCTTACATAAAACACAGAGTTAATTCGATCTTGCTTTTACAAACATATATCATATAACAAATATTTTTATTTTCAGTCTTAATAACAAGAAAGAAATAATTAATTAATTTCCCAGGGTTATTTTAGAGTTCTTTGTACTTTGAGAAAGTCAGAAATGTATACAGGTCAGTACCAAGCTTTACATGAATTATTTTAAAATTTAGTATAATCTATATTATGCAGTTGATTTGTTGACCGCTAGAGCGCAGATTACGTTTCTTCACAGATGACAACAAGCACTAAACATCATGGCTGCAGGAATGTTAGTAACAAAACTACGTTTTGCTGTTTTTTGGGTTAACAAAATAATAAAGTTTATGTTCACCTCCTTTCCAGAAGTATTTAAAGGGATTGTGCTGTTTCTAGTGTTATAAGTTTATAGTTGAGGTGTAATTTAGTTAAATTTTAATAGGTAACGATCTCACCAACAATGTCGAATTTCCGTAGGCTAGGCTTGAACTGGAAGGCTGATTTTTTTTCAAATTTTCATCAATTTGCGGTCGTTAATTATTCTGTTCGAAGGATGTCTAAGATGTAGTGGATATCACTCATTAATTTTATTAAATTGTCACTGATTATTTCCGAATGGTATTTATAAATTTCTTAAATTTTTCTAGACATTACACTTTTTTAAACTGCTCACTTCCAATATATTTGAACAATTAATTAAATTCTTGTTAGTTAGTTACTCTTAGTAACCAAGAATTTTTATGGTTTTTTATTGGCTAATCTATATATCTTTTAGTATATAGGCTATTAATAATTATTATAATTTCATTTCTTTTTTTTTTAGAAAAATAACCTTTATAGATTTTATCTATAATCAAATTGAATTTATTTATGGTTTTTCTTTATATTTTTTCTTAAACTTGTCCACTGGTATTTTATATTTTAATCCCTTTTATTTTGATTTATTTATGATTTATAATTCATTTAATGTATCCTTACTCTACACTATTTTTTACATGCCATCTTGCTAACATAGTATTATTTGATATATTATTATTATTTTATATGTAACCCTGGTTATCTTACATTTAAACAAAATAATTATATTAAACAAAAATATTATTCCTAGTTATAAGACCTTTGTGGCCTACACAATATAAAATTACAAAAAATACAAAACTTGTCAGTAGTATGATAGACTAATTGCTACAATACTGATTTTGTTTTCATCTCCAGCACAACTTTGTGAGATGCTCTTTTTAAAGGTTTTACAATTTCACCGATTACACTATGTTCCACTCTGTACACTGCACTTTTATTATTATTGTTTACAGTGTTTTTAGAGTACAAAGTTTCTCATAGCTTGATACCTAATCCCCATTTCTGACTTTTAAAATGGGTAATTACTGGTTTTAACTCTGGTGATTATGTTATCATATTGGGGCAGGGGTTATGTAACGTTACAACAGTTACACTTAAATTTTTATTATAAACGTTCAAATATTATGGATTAGGATGTTGGTAGATACAGTATGGAATGTATCTGGCCTTCTAAGTGCAACTATCAGTGTCGCTGAAGGTTCATAAGATATAAAATTGGCTTGTGTTAAGCAGTTCTTGAAAACACCATACTTCAAGCAGTAAAACTAAGTGTAATATGATGATGCTTCTGTTCTCTGTGATAGTCTCTTTGATAAACAGGCAGAATAAGCACAACACGCACACACACACACACATACATACCATGTCACCTGTTAGGGCTAACAGTCACTTACCTGAGAGCTCCTCCATGAGGAAAACTATAAACAAAAATTAGTATCACATATTAGCATGACAGTATATTTAGTATTGTTTTATGTCATGTTATGTTTTATAAGGATGATGGTGTACCTTGGGCTAAAATTTAGAATTTTTCATTTTGTAAGACACTAATTAGCGTTTTGCAAATTTCATCACAAGTAATACAGAATAATATAAATGCAAGTTATTGTACCTCGAACTAATGTGTGCTCTACCTTGGGTAGAGTTGATAATTTTGAAAAATGAAACAATTATGTCTTGTATAAATATGACTCAATGTTTATTACATACAGAAGAAGCATGAACACATAACTATACAGTAAACAAAAGATATGAAATGTAGAGGAAAATATAGGCTTTGTGTGTTCATATATCCCTTTACAGTCAACAAAGTTCTGCGACAAGGATACTGCATTTCCCCAACACTTTTTAAAATATATGCCGCCAAAGCTTTATCAACCTGGAAAAAGAAATGCAGTGGAATGAGCATCCAAATCGACGATGACACCTGTCTATATACACTTCAGTTTGCAGATGATCAAGTAATATGCGCAAATGACAAAGATGACTTAGAATACACGGCACGCAAACTGAAGGAAGAACATGGAAAATGGGGACTGCAGATGAATGTGGAAAAATCACAATATTTGTGTATAGGAGAGGACATGACTGACATAGTATTGGAAAGTGGTGCAATTGTAGCAAAATGTGGGAATTACAAATATATCTGGGAATAAATTTTAACAAGGAAGGGACAGGTGATACAGAAATAAAGTGTAGAGTAAACAAAGCAAGAGCAATAATTAAGTCTCTAAATGGAATACTGTGGAGCACCGAAATAGGAAAACAAAGGAAAATGAGAATATACAACACAATGATTAAGAGCACATTAGTATGTGGGTCTGAGGCATGGAGAATGAAAGAACATCTGAAAAGAAAGATAGAAGCCACAGAAATGGACGCCTTAAGAAGAATATGAAGAACATCAAAATTGGACCGGGTCAGAAATGAAACAATTAAGCAACAAATGAAAATAAAAGAAACTGTTTTAGAACACATCGAGAAAAAATGAACAAATACAAATCAATACAAAACATGACACAATATTCAAAGCACTCAACATTGAAAATACACAAAAAACTAACACATACACCACAATCACACACAATAAAACCAATTTGAAATACCAGAAGCCAACAGGAAGCCACAATAATAATAGTCAACCAACAACACATATGTACTTCACCAGACAAAAAAACCGGAAGGCTGAGGATGGGTACAAGATAGTACCCGAAACATGTTCCTAATAAGGAAAAAAAAGGTATATCTTGAAGTAAATTCATTTATAAATATTAAATGTAATACATATATATATATATATATATATTGAAAAAAAACTATCGTGTGTATTATAATAATTAGTGTTTGTGTAATTGTAAGTTTTTATCGAACGTAAATTGTGTCGTTCGGAAGTGTCTGGTAGCCTGCGTACCTTACCGGTCCCTTCTCGCACTTTTGTAACTCCCGATAGGCGCCAAATTGTTTTACGAGAAAACAAAAGTTTTTACCTGTATGGTTTGACAGTGCACTAGTGTAAATTTGAATCGTCCGCCGACTGGCATGAAACCGATTCTCGTTTGAGTGGGGGAAAACGTGTTGCCAACTTGAATAATGTTGGTTATGTTGACTCACTGCTATTAAACAAAACATACATAATATTCTCTATAAATAAATACTGGACAGTTATTTTCGGTACGCACTTTTTTTATTTAGGCTTTGAATTATTAGTTCTTGTTAATGCTTTATACAAAATAATAATTGATATAATAATTTTAGCCTCGGCAAAATATAGTCTCTCAGTCAGCGGTTGCTGGGTTGGCAGTACAATGTTTCTATTAGATGCAAGACAGCGTTGGTTATTATTTACAAAATTACATCTGCCTATAGAGTCCTTTTAAGTACGATACAGAAGTTTTTACAACAAGATAACAAATTAGAACATATCATTTAAAGTTTGTGATCATTAAAATTACACAAGGTTTGCTATAAATGAAATATTGTGGTGTTGAAGTGTGACAGTGTCGTTGTGTAACATAGGTTATCATGTGTTCATTCAATGTTTACAAAGTTCTTTCTTTATTTTATCAATCCTTGAAAATATATTCAGTGATAGTGAGAGTTTTATTATATAGTTAGAATTTTTTGAAAGAGAATTTGTTTTATAATAATCAAATAAATTCAGCAATACTCAACGTTAGTAGATATGATGGGTATTGTCAGTTGTCCATGTAAAGTAATGGGTCGATGTTGATTCTTCCTACTTCAGTCTTGGGCTCAAAAATTGGTTGTCATCTTCTTCAAGTCGAATTACAGGTATTTTCCGGTCATCTGGATTAATTCCGAGCTGGTCCTTGGTGTAGATTAGTTGTAATGGCCTCTCATCTGTTGTCCTGGTACTCCTTCTCAAAATTGTGGGCACTTATACTGTTTTTCTGTTGAAAATTTGGGCCCTTCATGGCGTGGCATCTCTCCAGTTTAGTGTCACCACCTAAAGTATTGTTCCTAACTGAAATTAGTCAATATTCGGTTGTTGTCATGGTTACTCAAAGTTTTTGATTGGCTGAAATTGGCTAAAGAGTATTGTTAGGGTATTTGAATTTTTATTTAAACTGGTTACAGATCTTCTAAATGTAATTAATCTTCAGTACTCCCTTTTTAGTAGTAAATATTATCACCACTGTTCATATTTTGGCTCAAGGATTAATTTGACATCCAATATTATAGTGTTCACTTAGGTATCAACATTTTGACAGTTTTGTGAATTTTTATTTAATTATACTGTTTTCTTAATTTACATTATTATCATAATATTTCTGCCTTAACATGATTGTCTATTTGTATTTCATAGTTTATGTGGTTTAGTCTTCCTAATGTCAGTGTTTAATTCTATAAATTGAAGTTGTTTTGTAGTTGACAGTTGGGAATTTGCTTAGGCTTAAACGGCAATTGACTATTTTTCTTTAATTACTGATATTACATTTTATTCTCCTTGTAATGGGTCCTGATTGTTTTAATACAAGATACTGTTCATTTGTTCAATGTTTAAGTCGGTTCTTGTAATTGTGTGCAATTTCATTGTTTCCCTATATTAATTTGTCTACTGTCATAACTCATTTTTAGTGTCATCGTATCTGAATGTATTGTTTGTTTCTTGTTTACTGGTTTCTGTTGGTTTTAAAATCTTATTTCTTACAACATATAACATAACATCTAATGGTTTTAACAATTCCCATAGCTATAATTCTTATCATTTAAACATAATTATTTGGAACATAAACCTTAGTCATTAAAACATAATTCTTATTCATTTAATACATACTTATTTGAAATATATTATCCACTCATACTCTTCAGTGAGTAATAATTATTTTATAGTGTCATCAAAGGAAAACAAACATATAAACATTGATTAATCTTTTAGATCGTAATAGAAAATCCTTACCACTAAACTTATTTGACCTTGTGTCATTAATTATGTAACCTTATCCTATTTCACTATCTCTTACTAAATCATATAATGATTATTAATTGTCTTTTTATAATTTAATCTTATAGAAACTCTCTATATGGTGATTTAACACACTAACAGTCTATGTTTCTTAACTTTCCTAAAACTATGAATTACCCCTTAGGCCTACAATATTAATTAACACACATTTAAAAACCATAGTAATTAGTGATTACTAATACTAACTTAAGCTTAATAATATTAGTTTGTGTAGTTACATTTTGGGTGTCCACTCATATTGGCATTTCCACTATCACAGTCCTTCCTGTGTTTGTCCAATATTAGATCTCACTCACACATAACTTATCACTTATAATTTAGTTTATTCACTTATAAACTTTGGACACTGCTTTATCAGTGTTTTTATCACTTTTTAATGGGGTTTTATTCTCACTGTGGGGTATTAACACTAACACCTTACACTCAATCTTCTTTTAGTGTTACTGGTGGGTTAATATTATTGTATTGCTTACTAAAAAATTCTCTTTCTTACATCTATTTAGAAAATGTTCACCATTATTACAATTTACTACTCTCATTCTATTGTGTTTTATTGTACCACTGATATGTGAGTATCGTGCTAATGCGATTTGTCCTAGTTTACTCTATCTGTTTGGGTTATTGTGCCCTTTTATATCTTAAGTACTTAATAATTAGTATTTCTAACTTGTCTGTCCTTACAATTATTAATATTATATACAATTTTCATTAGTGAGTCTATTTCTTTGGTTTAACACAAGTTTTGTATTCCTTCTTGGTTCACTTTATTTTGTCATACTTTATACGTCACTTCCTTAGTGTTGTGCCTGATTGTATCATTACACTTCCATGTTAATTGTTTGTTAGTCACTATTCTTCTTATTTACACACTTATGTTGGTGCGGTGGCTAGTTCTAGTCCATCTGCAGTTGTCATTATTTATGTTATTCTTGGTCCTTTGGGGCTAGTTCTACTCTATCACTTACCATCTATTGGGCTATTCAGGTTAAATCGCCTTATTTCTGTATTTACCATTTTGGTTTGCTTGTTTGTTACTACTTTATTAATATAAGTTACTGTTCTAACTACCTTGATATGTCTGATCGTTTTATTATTCTGATTCACCCATTCTTCAATTCTAATTCATCCCTTTTTATATCTAGTGTTAATGATTAAATAATTTATCTTGTCATGTTTTCTTCATTATAGTTAGGTGAAGATATGTACCATTACATATTGCCCTGCCACTAAAATTGATTATTTCAACAAATATCGTTCAGTTTTTTGATTGGAATTATCAGTCATTATTTCATTTTATTTTCTCAATCACTGATTATTTTAGAGCAATAGGGTCTTTTTATTTTTGTGTGTCAATATTCTTCTTGATCTTTGTATCGTATTTTAGTTTAATGTTCTTATCCCTTTGATATCTAATTCCCTAACATTTTTCCCTATCATTATATTGAATCGGATCGGAGGGGTACTTTTGACTCCATTGCTCCACTGTAAAATACACATTTGATTGCTGGACTTATCTACAGTCAATCATTATAAAATTATACAAGTAGTCTTAGTGCGACTATAAAATAAATATCATTTGTAGGATTCTTCACATTATTATTATTTAGTTTATACAATACATCATTTCAGATTATATTCTTTTTCCTTTTATTCACATTCTCTAGCTCTTCGTGATTCGATATTATTAGTGGGTATAGTATACATGATCTTTTTATTATTATTTGTTTTGTTTATTTTCCTTACTGTTTAACACTAGTTAAATAACCAATTAATTGGTTTCGGGATTTTTTTTTTTTTTTTTAATATTTTTTCATAGAGGTTTGGTTAAAAGTCCCCTTTCTTCTTTGTGTTTTTGGGTCTACGATCTCATATGTATTATTTTGGTTGTCTTTGCTTACTATGTAGGGTCCTGTGTACAGTAACAATAGCTTCTTGGCTATCCCTTCCATGGTGCTTGGTAATCCTCTGTTTTTGAGTAATATTTGCTCTCCAATCTGATATTGTATGGGTTTCGGTTGCATTTGCTTATATTTTTCTCTGATTTTGTCAGTCTTTTCTAATATTTTATTGTGAAATTGAACTTCATCTAATTGATATCCCTCGTCATTCGGAAATTGTGATTGGGTAAGATGTTTTTATCAAGTTGACAGGCTCTCGGAATTGAATTTCGCACTGATAATCTCTGACCTTTCCAGGTGTATTTGAAAATACGTGCTTGTAACGCTTATATACTTCGATCAGTTGTTCAGCTTGTTGAGCTGTTAATTGAGTGCTCGTTTTCTATCTCTGGAAAGTTCGGATTTCTTGGAGTTTTTCTTGCCATAATTCTTCATTGTCGGTCTCGTCATAAATACCATTATTTAGTACATGTTCTCCAGTATTTCTGTACTTTTGGATATGGTACATTGTTTCATGTGGCTGTATTTCTTCACTATTGGTCAGTTCAGCTACCCATTGTATGTCATTCTTCTTCAAAATAAGTTTGTATTTGCTCAGGTCAATTATGGCTGAGTACTGGTGTAGCATATCGCAACCAATTAGCATCCGGAATGGCAATCCACTGGCTACTAAAAACGTCATTGTCACGGTTTGTCCATTGCTTGTCAGTTCGAGTTGCACTTGTTTTCGGACGGTTCTGTTTTGTCGTCCGGTCGCTCCTACAAGGACAATGTTGCTGATGGGTAGCGTAAGTATGACTGTTTTACTTGCTTCTTGAATTTTCTGAAGCTCAATACTGTCGATTAATGAGATATTGGATCCAGTGTCTATCATAATTTGTGCAGGTACTCCATTGACTTGAGTTGAAATATAAGCAATCTCGTTATGTTTACTATCAGATTGGTTGCTACCTTCTTCGAGGATTCCTCTATAATATTCTTCAGATAATTATTGCGCACGATTGTAATTGTGCGTTCGCTGTTGGTTTGAGTAACGATGCGATTTAACCCAATAGAATGGTTCAGTGAGGGTACAAGTAGTTTTTTCACTGCCGCTCCTAGTTTAACGTCATCTCGGACCGATTGTTACGATCATCTTGTTGATTTGTTGGTGGACTTCCGCTCGTTGACGGTCGGGGTTCAGGCTGGTTGTGATCCTCTTCATACCGGTCACGCCTATACACTTCTTGGCTTCGACTCCGGCCCGTGTTGGTTCTGGTGTCACGTCCGTAATTACGATCACTGTATCGGTGTCCGTACGCATTCCAGTCGGCACTTAGTCGTCCTTGATAGTATGATCTATTTCTACCATCACTTTTGGCCCTCACGTAATGCACTTGACGATAGTTGCAATCTTTATTATTTCGATTTCTATTGTCACTCGGGTTGTTATTGTAATTTGGCCGGTTGTAATTAGTGTTATTCGGCCTATAGGGTTGATGCGTATTATTTGGCCGGTTGTATGGATTGTTTGTGTTGTTTGGCCTATTATTATTGTTATAATTGTTATTTTGTTGGCTAGCCGGATTATTGTTATTTCTATTCTGCGGCTCGTTAGGCGGGTTATTCACTTGGTTACGGTTATTATAATTAAAACGGTAATTGTTGTTATTGTTCGGGTAACCGTTGTTAAAATTTTTGTTCTCGCCCCTGTCGTCCCGCTGTCGGCTCCTACGATAATAACGTTCTCGCTCGTAATCTTCCAACAGGGCTGCCATGGACTGTATAGTTTTTATTTGGCTTCCTAGCCGCGCTCTAGATACACCCTCTTCGTAATGGAAAGCAAGCTTCGTTACCAAACTTTTTTCTGGGATCTTCGGTTCTAAGTTTCTTGCTAGGCATACTTTACCGAGGAAATATGCAGTAAAAGTTGTCCCTCTGGTGGCGTCGTATCTTCCGAAACATATACTGTCCCGCACTATGTTCTGTGGGGCCTCCGACCAGTACTTCCTCTTGAATACCTCTTTAAACTGTTCATAATCCGTCAGGTCGTGTCTTGTGGCCGTCCACCAATTATCGTTGATATCTCGAAAATATTCGTCTAAGTAGCCTCGGATAATTGTCCACCTGTTCTCCCGAGTTTTGGCCAGCTGCTCGTCTACTCTTTCCAGAAACTCCATTGGGTTCCGCCGGTACTGTTTAAAGTTTATCACTTCCCGGTTGTCCATGTGTTGGTACTGCGTCATTATTGGTGGTCTGTTATTAATTATTTCTAACTCTTCCCTGATTTTAGCAATCTCACGTTGCTGGATTTCTTTGATTTTATTTTTATTTTGCTGGCCTTGTCCGCGAACCTCGCTCACGGCTGTGTCGATCTCCCGGCACTTCTCTCCAAAATCTGTTAGTACGTGTTTTATGTTTTGGTCGGTTGCAGTTTTTATTGACTCTATTCGGATCTGGCTGTCTTCTTCCAGGTTGGTCATCCGTTCTCTGAAGTCTTCCTTCGTTTGTTGTATTTCACGGCTCGTATCTTCCCATTTCCCGTGTATCTCGGACATTTCCTCCTCGATCTTCTTATTAATCCGCTCATTATTATTTTCAATAGTTCTGCTCAACTCTTCCTTCAACTCCTCCAAGATTTTCTGGTTGTCCAGTTTCAACTCTTCCTTTAAGTTCTCCATGTTCACTGCCATTTCCTTATTATTTTCGGCCATTTGCTGGCTGTTCCTGTTAAATTTCTTATTAATTTCCTCTTTTAATTCCTCCTTATTTTTGTCCAATTTTTCATTTAATGATGCTATATTTTCGTTCGTTTTTTCCATATTCTTCCGGTTATCTTCCATCAGTATTCTCATCATTTCTAGTAAGCTCCCGTCCTCTGGTTGTGCGGGTTTCTCTGGTTGATTTTCAGGCTGCACGGGTTTCACTGGTTCCGTGGGAGGTAACATTTGTTCGGCGTCTTCTACCGAAGTCACTTCTTTCTCTTCCGCTCGAACTTCCTTTTCGGCCTCCTTCGTCCGCCTTAATGATGATGCCCTCTTCATCTTGTTTACCTTCTGTCGTACCTGCCGCTAGATATTCTGTTGTAATTCTAGCCTCACTAGTTGGTGCGCCACTTTGTAAAAAAAAACTATCGTGTGTATTATAATAATTAGTGTTTGTGTAATTGTAAGTTTTTATCGAATGTAAATTGTGTCGTTCGGAAGCGTCTGGTAGCCTGCGTACCTTACCGGTCCCTTCTCGCACTTTTGTAACTCCCGATAGGCGCCAAATTGTTTTACGAGAAAACAATTAAAAGTTTTTACCTGTATGGTTTGACAGTGCACTAGTGTAAATTTGAATCGTTCGCCGACTGGCATGAAACCGATTCTCGTTTGAGTGGGGGAAAACGTGTTGCCAACTTGAATAATGTTGGTTATGTTGACTCACTGCTATTAAACAAAACATACATAATATTCTCTATAAATAAATACTGGACAGTTATTCTCGGTACGTACTTTTTTTATTTAGGCTCTGAATTATTAGTTCTTGTTAACGCTTTATACAAAATAATAATTGATATAATAATTTTAGCCTCGGCAAAATATAGTCGCTCAGTCAGCGGTTGCTGGGTTGGCAGTACAATGTTTCTATTAGATGCAAGACAGCGTTGGTTATTATTTACAAAATTACATCTGCCTATAGAGTTCTTTTAAGTACGATACAGAAGTTTTTACAACAAGATAACAAATTAGAACATATCATTTAAAGTTTGTGATCATTAAAATTACACAAGGTTTGCTATAAATGAAATATTGTGGTGTTGAAGTGTGACAGTGTCGTTGTGTAACATAGGTTATCATGTGTTCATTCAATGTTTACAAAGTTCTTTCTTTATTTTATCAATCCTTGAAAATATATTCAGTGATAGTGAGAGTTTTATTATATAGTTAGAATTTTTTGAAAGAGAATTTGTTTTATAATAATCAAATAAATTCAGCAATACTCAACGTTAGTAGATATGATGGGTATTGTCAGTTGTCCATGTAAAGTAATGGGTCGATGTTGATTCTTCCTACTTCAGTCTTGGGCTCAAAAATTGGTTGTCATCTTCTTCAAGTCGAATTACAGGTATTTTCCGGTCATCTGGATTAATTCCGAGCTGGTCCTTGGTGTAGATTAGTTGTAATGGCCTCTCATCTGTTGTCCTGGTACTCCTTCTCAAAATTGTGGGCACTTATACTGTTTTTCTGTTGAAAATTTGGGCCCTTCACGGCGTGGCGTCTCTCCAGTTTAGCGTCACTACCTAAAGTATTGTTCCTAACTGAAATTAGTTAATATTCGGTTGTTGTCATGGTTACTCAAAGTTTTTGATTGGCTGAAATTGGCTAAAGAGTATTGTTAGGGTATTTGAATTTTTATTTAAACTGGTTACAGATCTTCTAAATGTAATTAATCTTCAGTACTCCCTTTTTAGTAGTAAATATTATCACCACTGTTCATATTTTGGCTCAAGGATTAATTTGACATCCAATATTATAGTGTTCACGTAGGTATCAACATTTTGACAGTTTTGTGAATTTTTATTTAATTATACTGTTTCTTAATTTACATTATTATCATAATATTTCTGCCTTAACATGATTGTCTATTTGTATTTCATAGTTTATGTGGTTTAGTCTTCCTAATGTCAGTGTTTAATTCTATAAATTGAAGTTGTTTTGTAGTTGACAGTTGGGAATTTGCTTAGGCTTAAACGGCAATTGACTATTTTCTTTAATTACTGATATTACATTTTATTCTCCTTGTAATGGGTCCTGATTGTTTTAATACAAGATACTGTTCATTTGTTCAATGTTTAAGTCGGTTCTTGTAATTGTGTGTAATTTCATTGTTTCCCTATATTAATTTGTCTACTGTCATAACTCATTTTTAGTGTCATCGTATCTGAATGTATTGTTTGTTTCTTGTTTACTGGTTTCTGTTGGTTTTAAAATCTTATTTCTTACAACATATAACATAACATCTAATGGTTTTAACAATTCCCATAGCTATAATTCTTATCATTTAAACATAATTATTTGGAACATAAACCTTAGTCATTAAAACATAATTCTTATTCATTTAATACATACTTATTTGAAATATATTATCCACTCATACTCTTCAGTGAGTAATAATTATTTTATAGTGTCATCAAAGGAAAACAAACATATAAACATTGATTAATCTTTTAGATCGTAATAGAAAATCCTTACCACTAAACTTATTTGACCTTGTGTCATTAATTATGTAACCTTATCCTATTTCACTATCTCTTACTAAATCATATAATGATTATTAATTGTCTTTTTATAATTTAATCTTATAGAAACTCTCTATATGGTGATTTAACACACTAACAGTCTATGTTTCTTAACTTTCCTAAAACTATGAATTACCCCTTAGGCCTACAATATTAATTAACACACATTTAAAAACCATAGTAATTAGTGATTACTAATACTAACTTAAGCTTAATAATATTAGTTTGTGTAGTTACATTTTGGGTGTCCACTCATATTGGCATTTCCACTATCACAGTCCTTCCTGTGTTTGTCCAATATTAGATCTCACTCACACATAACTTATCACTTATATTCTTGGATTTCGTTGTCCATGACGTGTCCGTTACTTAACTAAATATCACTATAATATTGACGACTCGGAACACTAAGTTTTTTATAAGTAAAAACGTAAAGTTTTACCTTACAGCCTAAACCGGCTTTCACCTATAGAAGGCTTCATCAGAGGCTGTCGTAAGTAGCGCTGTTCGTCTTGTTGTTGGCGACGAGATAGTGTTTCGAAAGATCGAAGCTGTGTGTGTGTGGTGAGATGTGTTCGAATAATGCGTGCGATTTGAATTGTGTCTGTTCGTTTAGGATGTCGTTTTTATTTGTTTTTGTGTGTTTGTATATTTCTAATTGTTCTAGAGTGTCTAGTTTTCGGCCTTTTGTGTGTACGTGTAGTATGTTCATGTTATTGTCGATGTTTTTATATGTGTGGTTTGCTTCAATGAGGTGGTTTGCGAAGGTAGATTCTGTAGTGGTGTGGAGTGCTTTTGTGTGTTCAATGTATCTCTGTTTGAAGGTACGTCCTGTCTGGCCTATGTAGAATTTATTGCAATTTGAACAATTTAGTTTATATACACCGGGTAGATTGAATTTGTTTTGTGCTTTGGGCATGCGTTTTGATAGTGTGTGTTCTGTTTTGTTAGTAGTTTTGTAAGCGATTCTGTATCCTGCTTTTTTGAATTTGTGGCCAATTTTTTCTGTTTGTTTGTTGATGTATGTTAGTGTTATGAATTTGTTGTTTTCTGTCTTTGTCTGTTGTTTGTTTTGTGTTTTGTGTAGGAGTTTACTGCCTATTGTTCTGTCATAACCGTTAGATTCTGCTAGATATTTTATCGTGTTTACTTCGTCTTTGTAGTCTATTTCATCTAAGGGGATGTTGTTAAGTCTATGTATCATGGTTCTAAAAGCAGCTAGTTTGTGTTGTATTGGGTGATTGGAGGTGTTGTGTATTAGTGTGTCAGTTGTAGTTGGTTTTCTGTATATACTGAATTTGTGCCTGTGTTCTAGTTTTGTGATGGAGAGGTCTAAGAAGTTTATGGTATTGTTGTGTTCGTATTCGGCAGTGAAGGTTATGTTTTTATGTATTTTGTTTATGTGCGTTAGTAACTGTTCACATTGTCTTTTGTTTCCCCTGTATAGTATTAGAATGTCATCAACGTATCTGTGCCAATATAGTATTTTATGTGAGTGTCTGTCATTGTTTGTGAGAATTTTTGTTTTTTTCTAAGTGTTGGAGGAAGACGTCTGCTAGAATGCTGGATATGGGGGAGCCCATGGGTAGGCCATCGTTCTGTGTGTAGTATTTATTGTTATAAGTAAAGTAGTTTTGTTTTGTGATAATGTTCAGAGTTTCTGTTATTTCGGTTATTTGACATTAAAAACCTGTACACAAACATCCCCATCTCTGAAACAATCACCATCCTACAAAACAAACTCAAACAGAACAACACACCAGACGAACTTATCAATGAAATAACAGAAACTCTGAACATTATCACAAAACAAAACTACTTTACTTATAACAATAAATACTACACACAGAACGATGGCCTACTCATGGGGTCCCCCATATCCAGCATTCTAGCAGACGTCTTCCTCCAACACTTAGAAAAAACAAAAATTCTCACAAACAATGACAGACACTCACATAAAATACTATATTGGCACAGATACGTTGATGACATTCTAATACTATACAGGGGAAACAAAAGACAATGTGAACAGTTACTAACGCACATAAACAAAATACATAAAAACATAACCTTCACTGCCGAATACGAACACAACAATACCATAAACTTCTTAGACCTCTCCATCACAAAACTAGAACACAGGCACAAATTCAGTATATACAGAAAACCAACTACAACTGACACACTAATACACAACACCTCCAATCACCCAATACAACACAAACTAGCTGCTTTTAGAACCATGATACATAGACTTAACAACATCCCCTTAGATGAAATAGACTACAAAGACGAAGTAAACACGATAAAATATCTAGCAGAATCTAACGGTTATGACAGAACAATAGTCAGTAAACTCCTACACAAAACACAAAACAAACAACAGACAAAGACAGAAAACAACAAATTCATAACACTAACATACATCAACAAACAAACAGAAAAAATTGCCCACAAATTCAAAAAAGCAGGATACAGAATCGCTTACAAAACTACTAACAAAACAGAACACACACTATCAAAACGCATGCCCAAAGCACAAAACAAATTCAATCTACCCGGTGTATATAAACTAAATTGTTCAAATTGCAATAAATTCTACATAGGCCAGACAGGACGTACCTTCAAACAGAGATACATTGAACACACAAAAGCTACACCACTACAGAATCTACCTTCGCAAACCACCTCATTGAAGCAAACCACACATATAAAAACATCGACAATAACATGAACATACTACACGTTATAACAAAAAGAAATTGGGTGAAAAGTAATGTTTATGTGTTGTAAACTGTATCGGGCGTTACCTCCGCGCACTTTTGTTACTTACCCTGTTGACTGGATCCTCTGCAGTGATGTAGTCCTGTAACACAACTTAAAACTATGCTTTTTGTGGGCGCCACTTGGAAACGTTTGTTCCAAGAAAAAATTAAATGTGATTGACAAAATTTTTAAATCTACGAAAAAATTTAAACAAGTCAGTTTAGCTTTGAAAAATCAGTTATGTTTAATGATTCTTTAATAACAACAAACAAATCGTCTGAAGGACTATCATTCATAAAAATTATAAAATTGCAGAGAAAAAATTTTACAAGTTATTATTATTGACAATTTTTTATATGTCCAATCAAGTATCGGCTAGTATTTCAGATTCTGACTCAGTTGACAAGCATGAGTTTAATATATGAAAAAAAACTTTACTCTCAGGACGTGACTCCTTTGAACTACCAAGACATATCAATTAGATGCCTTACAAGAAAAAAAACTAAGTGATTTGAAGGTGTATGTGTGGCGTGTAAAGTACAACTGTGTGATAAATGTAACCAGGTAACAATGATTTTAATTTTGGTAAACTCACGTTCCAATGGTCGTTTATTCTCTCACTGGACACTTCCTTCGGGTAGTTTCTCGATCTCGCCTCTTCGGGTGTACACTGAATTTATTTAAAGTCAATTTTTTCGATCGTTACTTTTTCCGCACTTTTTGTCAAAACGTTTGGCAGTAAAATCTCGTTCAAACGCCGCCACTACGAATCATCTGTTTAGCGTTGATTCAGAAATCTGCCACCGCAGCGCTGACTCCCATGCAGTTTTGAGGAAGGCTTAGATGTATTGTTTGTTTACGTTCGGGGGAATTATTTGTCACGTTAGTCAGTCAATGCGAACACAGCAGAATTCGTTCTCTATTAAATGTTTGGGACCCTCCTGGGCCGTCGACGTTCTGGCTGCGTGCTTTCTATTAAAATTTGCCGTATCGCTGCTCTATTTCAGCGATATTTTTTGGCGTATACTCTCGTTGAGGTTAAGTCAGTCGGTTATGTCTATGTACGGGAAAAAGCCTTCCTGCCGTGTCTTGTCGATTTTTCGCCTCTCGGTTTCGCCTTAGCTGCGTTGATCAGTGTTGTGTGAGATGCATCAGCTCTGGCGTTCAGTTTTCAAGTGTTTTGTGGTCAAATTTTGTCTCGCTTTTATACTAAATCGGGATGACTGTTTTCGTCGACTTCCGGTATATTTGTGTAAAATTCTTTCTAGATTGTTCGAGAATAAACGAAATGGAATGTCATAGAACAATTTTCACTTCCGTAGAAGCTTTTAGAACGAATTTCTTATTCTTCATACAATGGATATTTCAAAATTTACACTGGTATTTATCAAACAGTTTCACATTAGTACTTACAATTTGTATGCCATTAATGTATTTAAATTCCTTGTTTTTAACTGAATCTAGCGATACTAAATATGATTGGTATCTAATTAACTTAAGTCTAAAAAACATTACAATATACAACCCTCACCTTGAGTTGTAGTCATTAAAAACTCAATATTTATAATAAAAATTGTTGTGGAGTTATAAAGTTCCCTTCACAAGCTGGACATCTACTACTACTACTCTCCTACAACAAAATAAACAAATTTGAACATCAATAAAACACAAATAAATACAATTTTATATGGCCTCTGCTCATGGCCTAGGTTCTTGTCAATTTTCTAATACAATGATTAGTCTTTTTCCTTAATATATGTGTTATTTCACCACTATACACACAGAGTTTATTATTTTGTCTATCTTTTGTGATACCTGGTTACTTTGTACATATTTTATATTTATCACAAGATGACATAGCATCATTGATTGTCTTAAGATGTCATTTTTTTATGGTGTGACAAATCTCACTCTAAATAGTTAAATTCTTTTAGAATTGACTTTACTTTCAACTGAGTTTATTTCTTATTAAGGTATTCTGATGTATTGTACCTTTCTATCTTATTTTTGTTAGTATTATGTAAGTATTTTAGCCAGATATGATTCTTTTGTACTGGATAATTGGCTTCAGCCATACATGGTATAAGTAAATATTTTGCTGACTTGACTATTACAATGTTAAAGTTGGTCAGGTATATTAGTATAGTTGCTTTATATCATATTACAGCTTTCTAATACAGTTTGGTTGCATTTTGACAACATTAAATTCATAAATTATACAATATTAGATGCCTATTACATGTTTTTAGTTAACACTGTTTTTGGCTATTTTGGCTGCTTTTTATTCATTTGACAGCTTCCTTTATTTAAGATAAATTGTTCACTATTGTCTGCTTGACAATTACATATAGTTTTTATTTAAATCTGATGATAATTAATTTTTCCATGAAATCTTGGTGTATGGTCTCAAATCCAACACATTAATATTTTTTTGTCATTGCAAATATACAATTTTTATTTTAACTTAAACTCTTTCTAATAATGTATTTAAGTCATTTAATACATTTATTTTATTTACATCACATAATATAATAATGGATCATGTCCATTTATTCACAAAAAATAGTTTTTAATACTATATTCATAGTTATAAAACTTAATAATTATTGACTTTATTCTGGTGGATTCTGACATTATTTCTCTCTCTTATAGTGTCTTATGGTTTTTTCACTCGTATTCACTTGAATAATATATATGGGGTTTTGTCTTAGTCATAGTTTGGTCGTTTTTTCAAGTTGATAGAAATAATTATTATACAAAATTACACAATTTTTTGGGACTACTTGGGTTCGATACTGTTCACTTCACTTTCCTCCTATGCTAACTTACTATATAAATGATTTCTTTTTATGGAACGTTCTGTGACGCTACAACGTACACACAAAAGGCCGAAAACTAGACACTCTAGAACAATTAGAAATATACAAACACACAAAAACAAATAAAAACGACATGCTAAACGAACAGACACAATTCAAATCACACGCATTATTCGAACACATCTCACCACACAAACACACAGCTTCGATCTTTCGAAACACTATCTCGTCGCCAACAACAAGACGAACAGCGCTACTTACGACAGCCTCTGATGAAGCCTTCTATAGGTGAAAGCCGGTTTAGGCTGTAAGGTAAAACTTTACGTTTTTACTTATAAAAAACTTAGTGTTCCGAGTCGTCAATATTATAGTGATATTTATCACTTATAATTTAGTTTATTCACTTATAAACTTTGGACACTGCTTTATCAGTGTTTTTATCACTTTTTAATGGGGTTTTATTCTCACTGTGGGGTATTAACACTAACACCTTACACTCAATCTTCTTTTAGTGTTACTGGTGGGTTAATATTATTGTATTGCTTACTAAAAAATTCTCTTTCTTACATCTATTTAGAAAATGTTCACCATTATTACAATTTACTACTCTCATTCTATTGTGTTTTATTGTACCACTGATATGTGAGTATCGTGCTAATGCGATTTGTCCTAGTTTACTCTATCTGTTTGGGTTATTGTGCCCTTTTATATCTTAAGTACTTAATAATTAGTATTTCTAACTTGTCTGTCCTTACAATTATTAATATTATATACAATTTTCATTAGTGAGTCTATTTCTTTGGTTTAACACAAGTTTTGTATTCCTTCTTGGTTCACTTTATTTTGTCATACTTTATACGTCACTTCCTTAGTGTTGTGCCTGATTGTATCATTACACTTCCATGTTAATTGTTTGTTAGTCACTATTCTTCTTATTTACACACTTATGTTGGTGCGGTGGCTAGTTCTAGTCCATCTGCAGTTGTCATTATTTATGTTATTCTTGGTCCTTTGGGGCTAGTTCTACTCTATCACTTACCATCTATTGGGCTATTCAGGTTAAATCGCCTTATTTCTGTATTTACCATTTTGGTTTGTTTGTTTGTTACTACTTTATTAATATAAGTTACTGTTCTGACTACCTTGATATGTCTGATCGTTTTATTATTCTGATTCACCCATTCTTCAATTCTAATTCATCCCTTTTTATATCTAGTGTTAATGATTAAATAATTTATCTTGTCATGTTTTCTTCATTATAGTTAGGTGAAGATATGTACCATTACAATATATATATATATATATATATATATATATATATATATTGTAACCGAACTAAACCGGAATGGTTTAAAATTAGGTTTATATTGTAAATAAATCGATCGAATACGGTGTATGATTATCCTGCCACGCGTTGGATGCGTCAATTTGTAATATAATTAGAAAGTATGGTTTAAATAAAATTTAATTATGTTTAGAATATTATTTTGAGTTTGTTATTGTTGAAGGTTACTAATTTTGTAAAGCGATTTAAAATGTAACATTCGAGGTTACACAAAGTGTGTTTACAATTGTATAATTATATTTGTCTGAAAGGAATTCCCTTTGATAAAACAATAAAATAGTTGTGTTGATAATATTTAAAAACTAGTTTTGCTTAATTTTAAAAGTAAAGTACATCAGTTGGTCGCTTGATGATGATGATCGTCTTGTTGATACTGGCTGTGAAACTTCTCCTCCAGGTCGAGAATAGTCTAAGTACGTTACGTCTAGTAATGTCTGGACAATAGAATAGATATAATATACTTTCACGTACCTGGTCGTGTTTTCTAGAAGTTCAATAAGCTGTCAACTTAATTCACAAACACCAACTCAGTTTAGTAGCAAGGTTAAGTTGCCTTGTTTGATTGTGGGCGCCACACGGATTTATTTTGGGGAAATCTCGTGTAAAACCCAAGAATAGAATCAATTACTGATTCAAAAAAAATTTATAATAATTGTTAATACCTTTTTGGCAATGCTATTCCAAAATATTTAATTACAACTGAAGGTTGTTTGAGCTTTCTGAATAAAATATTTAACTATCTGTTAGAAATAAATTAAGTCGAGTTATTCTGTTAATAATGGGGTTTATTTATACCCTTGATAGAGAAATTCAAACAAATATAGTTAAAATATACAATGAAGTACAATTGTAAATAAGTTATTATATACCCTGTAAGGCTGCTCAAAGCATGAACGTTAAATCTGGCTAAGTCCAGATATTCTTTAACTTTAACATTAATATTATTAAAATCTCAGATATGAGTTCTTTGAGACACAAAAAAGAAAGTTATGCCTACACAATAGCTATTGATTTTCTGATATGATAATGATTAATCATGTTTCAACGTTACTTTTGTAAAGTAAACAAATAAAAATAACCTATTTGATAGGTTGTGCGTTCGTCACGCCTGATTTCTGAATTACAAAGTTTACAATTTGAGAACACTTACAACTAACATTCAGCTTAATTAATAATAACAAATTCATCAAATAAATTGAGACATGGTGTAATATTGAAATGTTTCTGTGTTTTGCGTCAGTACAGATCAGTGTATAAAAACGTACAGGTTATAGCGCTCGTAGAAAAAATGAAATAATGGTTACACTGTTACCTTTTGGTTTTAATTATTTAATTAAAACTCATTTAGCACCTTGATAATCGGATTATAATGATTATCATTATTCACTGCACACGCACAAGAACAGAGTATTTCGATCCGCTTCTAACTTAATGGATCATAAATAATATTATTTAATTACTTCTGTTCATTAATTTCCCGCACAAAATTGAAATAATACTGCACATAATCACTATTGTTTTCTGTAGAATAATTTGAAGTAATTGTAGGTTATTGTCGAATGGTTTCCTTTGATGTGTTCTGGAGATGACGCTATCGGTTATTAAAAATGTTGAGACGGCGGGCACACGTTCTGCACTGAGTGAAGTTGATAAATGTCTGTCGAGAATCGGTTGCATTCTCTTATATACCATCCTCTTTGATCGGTCTTAGGCAAAAATGTTAATTACTAACTAATTTTGTGATTGGTTCTTGCAGGTGTGATGATTATGACGTGCTGTATGTATAGCCGTTAATAACGGTTTTTCAACTGCCAAACTCTGAGGTGACAGATAGCTTTTAATGTTGTTGGTATTAGTAAACAAATTTCTGATGCATATTTCGTGGATGATGCTAACATCTTTCCCGCACTTAATACAGTTGCGATTGGGTCGATATTACCATCAAATTAAAGATCATTTTGTCCTCTTTAATTTGACATAGTTTGATACCGAGTTCACTGCACTTTTATTGACATTGCTATATAATCAATGTTCAGGTACACTACTTCGCACTGTCGTCTGTTTACCTGAATCGACGATTTTACACTTTGATTAATATTGTTTGTGTTCACATAGCATTTTATTACTCAAACGTTTATGTGAGAACACTATTAACTCTGTACTGACATTTTACTGAACATTATGGATAAAATTTATCTTTATACATGGTAATGAACAATCCTTACTACTATGACATTTCGTTTTACACTAACTCGCTTTATCCTACTAACTAACAATTGAATTATTAAACATATTATTTTAATAGTGGTTTTCTGCTATGTTTGAGCATAACAATTGTTCTGTGTATTTAATTTACACTTACGTTACCTCCCAATAATCAACTCACTGATTATTGCTTGGTCTCGGCCTTGTTAAGGCATATCGTTTATACAGGAATTTTGCTTTAACAACATTTATTGTTTCATACTTCGGTAATTTGTTGAGGTACCTTATTTGTACAAGGTTCCCTCTTACAAATGTTTTTTTCTTTCTCATAAGTATATTTTATATTGAAATATATCTTTGTTCTCACTTTGTAGCCATTGCTAATCTTAGTTTTTGGCATTCATAATTTACTAGTCATGGTTAGATTTATTATCATCAAAATGCTGATTCTGATTTCACAGTATTCAGATTCTTATTGATTCACTTTTTATTTACATATCATATTCGGTTTATATTATCTACTGACTCGCTTGACAGCTTAAAGTACATTTACTCTGTCCATCAGTTAGTGTTAGTCCTTGTCTGGTTGTAGTGTCAAACAGTATTTGGGTTTACTGTTCCTTGTGGCACTTCTGCTTCATTCTTCTTCCATGATTTCTCTCTTCTTGGTTATTCTTATCACTATATTCCCTATTTACATTATTGTTATGTACTTATTAAATCTGATAATATACGTTTAGGTTAGGTAACATTTTGTTATGTTACAATATATATTGTAACGTATTCCCGCGTTACAAATCCAGGGAACCCATCTTAACTGACCTCTGCCAATTACATGGGCTGCCTACGTTGTAACAAACTGTATTCAAATCAAATTAACTGAACAAATTACTTACTATCTGTGTAAGGAAGCAAGGGAAGGTATTTTACTGATTTATGCACTCATTTTCATGTGCAGCAAGACGACTTCTCTTTATTTAACAACAGTTACTGACAGATCCCATGACTTCATTAATTAAACTAAAATATTTAAATGCTTCTCATAATACTTTGGGATCAAATTGATTCTATGTTCTTATACCTCGGATCCGAGTTTACTTTCTGTATATTTATAGTAAAGACTTCTAATTATTTTCAATTCATTTTATAAGCTTGCAAGACTTCTTTAACCATTTGAAGAATGGTACTATTACTTGAAATGATAATAAGTTACATTAACATTTAAAGCGTTACAACGTATGATAATTAAAATTTTACAGTAAACTCTTAGATTTTCTGATTACAATGTTTACATAAAATTAATCGTCTTTGAAAAGTCTCTTTTAGAAGTGATTAGTGTAACAAATATTATTAACTCTCGATAGCAAGGCTATCGAGTCACCTTTACAGTCGAACGTAGAAACCTCGTCCTGGGGTGTCCGTCTTGGGAATCCTTGTAGGCACCGTCATCATCTGGGTCGGGTCTTCATCAATAATATGTCGAATGTTCACAGAGGAGATTGAAGCTTCTTCGGTGTAAGTATATGTAGATTCTCGGATGTCCTAAACAGCATCTTATGCCTGGTATACGTGTCTTTATGAAGTTCCTGCAGATCACATCTTCAGGAGTGAAGTTGAAAATTGAGTTACTTCTTGAAGGGGGTCGTCATCTTGCTTAACACTATTACTTTTTGTTGTTACATATTATGTCTTCTTGTTACCACATATTTATAGTTATTGGTACATGACACACGCTTTTAGCAGTGGTAGTTACTAAACTACATTTAAATTAAACAAACAAATTAACAACATTTTGTCAGAGCTTTCGCTCGTACGTCTGCACTCCGTGAGGTCAACATAGTGAGAGAGCGTTTTTCTGCTCGCTTCGACTGGTACTTAACAAAGGGAGAGGGGCAACTACTCCGCAACAATATAGTCCCTATCTTTATTTAAGTTAACATTTTTTATTACTAAAAACTATACCTTAATAAACATATATAATTTAAGTGAGTTATTTTAACGACTATCTGTGTCTTCAGATTTCTAATTATAAACATTATGGTTTTTATCTTATCCTAAATTACAGACGACTCGGTAGACACGTCGAGTCCGGAATTAACAGGTCACCGCATGATGACAAGCAAAGGGTTAAATATGACAATAATAACTTTTTACAATTTTCCCTTTTTATTAGTGTTTCTTTGGACTTTTTAATTACTTCTCATTCTCATACTGAGTACATACAGGGGTTTTAGGTATTAAAGTGAGATTTAAAATTGCCTAATCGCTCGCACACTTAATTTTTAATTTTTTTCTTTATTTTACGATTACTGTTACAATTTAAATCGTCACATACTCCACCGCTTAATTTTCATGTTACGGTTGAGTTTTTTTTTTTTTTTTTTTGCACAATGGGGACTGGGAGTATGTTTGATGTTAGTGTGTGTAATTTCTTTCACATAGTTATTGGTTAGCGTTATATCTACTTTCTTCTTCTCCACAACACAATATACTTTTATATATTCTTATTAACTACCTTTTTTTTTTTACATACTATTCACACTTAATATTTACAAAATAAAACACAAAACTCTTTCTTATCTCTATCACTTAAATCTACTACCGGTTTTTTTCTTTCTGGTTGTCTTACTCTTTCTCTGTAGAGTAATTTTCTAAATCTTTGCAATTTAGAATTCTGTCTAGTTTTCATTGAGTACTAGATAACTCATCTAGTTAATGAGTATTAGTTCTCATCTAGTTAATGAATACTCATTAATGTATGCTTCGCAGAACTGGATCTCAGGTTGATCAGGCCTCATTTCCAAACTCTACGTTTAACATTTTCCACGGTTTCAGAAGTATAATTTACTTCACTACCTAGTATTCCCTTTTCTATTTTGGGTTATACTATTACGTCTCTTCTTCGTATACAACTTTAGCTGCGAAATATGCGTTCTCCGCACATATTTTCGAGTCGCAGGTTCGCACAGGGCTACTGTAACTGGAGTTAGGTACTTCTGGATTCGGTAAGGGCCACACCATCGGTATGATAGTTTAGAGGTGGTCTTATCAATTGCACTACTAGTGGGGTGAGTCTTATACCTAATACCTAATACCTAAGTCACCTACTTGGTACCTAATTGAATTGTTATGATTACCTTTCTCATGGTATTTTCTGGATTTCTCTAAGTTTGCTCTTAAATTAGAGCGGGCTTTATTCCATATTCGCTTTATCTGCTTATCCGTTATTTGCGGAGGCAGCAGATCGTGTATATTCCATCTTGTGGACAAAGGGTGGTTTGGTCGGTATTTGTACAGTAACTCAAACGGGGTCGACTTGTGACCTTCGTGATAAGCTGAATTAAAGGCGTATTGAATCCAGGATAGGTTTTGGTCCCACGACGTGTGATCGTTCGCATGATAGGCGATTAACGCAGATTTGAGGTTTCGTAGATACCTTTCAGCAATATTGCCTTGCGGTCGATACTCTGTAGTGGTTATGTGGTCTATTCCTAACTTGAAACACATATTCCTAAATTCTTTCGCTTTAAACTGTGGACCATTATCAGATACTATACGTACAGGTGTATCGTAGTCTTTAAATAATCTTTCCTGTAATATTTTTACAGTCGTCGACGCTAATGCTCGTCGCATGGGATACATCCAAACAAATTTGGTGAACGAATCTACACAGATGAGTAACATTGTATTACCTGATTTGGATCGTGGATATGGACCTGAAAAGTCTAGATAAAGTTTAGAAAAAGGGGTCTTAGGGATTTCTGAAATCAGTTGGCTTACTTGAGTATTTCTGGCTGGTTTACTGAGGGCACATAATGTACATTTCTTTACGAAACTGGCTATTTCGCTGTTCATATTGTTCCAATGATATTCCTTTCGAACACGATGTATTGTCTTATTGATTCCCATATGGGCTCCTATGGTAGATGAATGGAAGTATTCCATCAGCATGGGCTTTTTTATATCAGGGGCGATTATTCTTAGTTCCTTTCCGCTTCTTATCTTGTGACATAGTACATTTTTACTCAATACGTATTTCTCGGATTTAATACCTTGCGTAAGTTGTTCTATAATAGGTTTCAGTAAGGGGTCTTGTTGTTGATACAGAGCAATGTTTGTAAAGGCAAGGGGGAACTCAGTAATTACGGCGTTAGCAAGTGCTATTTCCGGATTCTCCTTGCTTTCGGGAGTTTTAGTGGGCGACTGGAACATACGGGACAGGGTATCGGCGACTACGTTTTGGGTACCTTTTATATGCTGCACTCTGAATTTGTAGCAGTTTAACTTCAATATCCATCTTCCAATATGTCCTAACTGTTTAGGATGATTCAATAACCAAGATAACGCCTGATTGTCAGTTTCCAAAAGGAATTCTTTGTGTTCTAGGAAGGGTTTAAACTTTTCGAATGCAAAAACAATTGCTAAACATTCCAATTCATATGCGGAATACTTTCTTTCTTGGTCGCTCAGTGTTCGCGATGCATAACTAATAGGTAGTCTACAGTTATCTATCTCTTGATATATCACTGCACCTAACGCTACACTGGAACTGTCGGTCTGCACTACGAAAGGTTTCGTGAAATCCGCTAGTTGCAAAACTGGAGGGGATATAATACTCTCTTTAAGTTGCTCAAACGCGTTTTGATGTAGTGAGCTCCATTCAAACTTCGTTCCCTTCTTTCGTAAGGAGTTTAAGGGTGCTGCTATTTCGGCAAGATGGGGAATATATTTGTGGAAATAATTTACCATTCCCAAAAATCGGGCTATACCTTTTGCATCTCGTGGGGGTGAAAATTCTCTAATAGCGCGGGTTCGTTCGGGGTCAATGCTTACCTTTCCATTCGCTTTCACAATGTGACCTAAGAAAGAAAACTGAGGGACGGCAAAACTTGCCTTCTTTGGGTTAACAGTTAATCCTGCTCTTAGTAACCGAGATAACACTTCGCGTAGATGTTTAAGATGTAGTTTCATAGATTCGCTGTATATAACGATGTCGTCCAAATAGTGATACACATATTTAAATTTAATATCGTGAAATATCCTTTCTAATAGTCTACTACATACGGAACTTCCTTGAGATATTCCAAAGGGTACTCTAGTAAATTGGTACAAGTTAAAAGGAACTGCAAACGCGGTTAGACGTTTTGATTCTTCAGAAAGAGGTATTTGGTGAAAAGCTTGATTCAGATCCATTACCGTAAAGACCATAGCTTTAGTGAAGTAATGAAAGGCACTATGGATGTCTGGAAGAGGGATTGATTCAAATTCTATTCTTTTGTTTAATTGCCTGTAGTCCACAACTAGTCTGTGTTTATCTTGACCTTTTGGTACTAAAAAGGAGGGTGAAGAATATGGGTAGGTAGAGGGTTCAATGACTCCTTGCTCCAACAACTTGTTGATATGGTTTCGCATCACTTCCATCTTGGGAGGCGACAACTTGTACGGAGGTAGGCGTATTACTTTCTGATCACTCAGATTAATTTTATACTCTATTAGGTTAGTGAGTCCTAGTTTAGGTGTAAGAACTGAGGAAAATTCTTTTATTAATTTCAGTATTCTCACTCTATCTCTACTTTCTAGATGAGATAAATCTGACTCTTGGTGTATTACACGTGCAGTAGATGAACAATTTTTTTCTTTATTACTATCAAATCTATATTTTCGTGTACGGTCGAATCGGAAATAATATTTTTGCTCATAGATGTCAAGAATCATTCCAGTTTTACTAATAAAGTCTGCACCTAATATTAAATCAGGTCCTAATTCCTTACATACTAACACTGTAAACATCCAGGTTAGGTTTTTGATTTTAACCTTAACGGTAATGCTCAGGTTTATGATGATATTCCGTTTATCAGCGGTAGTACACTTTATATTCACCGGTTGACTCCGTTTTACTAGATGGTGTTTCGCTAATTTGTCCGCTAATTCTTGGCTGATTAAAGTTCTACTAGTTCCCGAATCAATTAAGGCGATGGTGGAGGTAACGCCTAAGTCAACTCGTATTAATGGTAATAGATTTTTAGTCCAGTTACATTTATTAATCGCGTTACATTTTTCATGAAATTCTCTCACATAGGGATCGATTTCTTTCGAACTTCTTTTCCTTCCACAAAATATTTTACAAAATATTTTATTATTATTTTTATAAGTTTCTTTATGTTCACCAGATTTCGAGTTGCTGCGGAAGACACAGGATTTCGGGTCTCCCTGCCTTACATGTTTTTTGGAGTTGGGTGATTCCGTTCCAATGGCTTACTCTTGCACTCTTTTCTTATGTGTCCATATTTGCCGCAATTATAACAGATGGGTTTATTGCGGGGTGGGTACTTTGTTTCCGCTTTATATGGTGTTACACTTAACTTACCAGATTTGCGAGGTCTACTGAAAACTTGCCTTTCGTGCGAGGTTGTTACATGAGGCACTAGTGCTCGCAATTGATTTCTATTAGTTCCAGCGGTTTTCATTGCTTGTCTATTTTGATCGGAGTACCATACATTTGAAGAATGGATACTGCACTGTTCTAGATCAGCAATTGTATTGGGTCTATTTATCAACGATAAACGGGATCTTTCTTCAGGTGACAATCCTACTAAAATGGTGTCAACCATTTGTGTCTCATTCCAGTCTACACGTAGTAGTCGAGATGACTCCCTGATGTCGGAGATGTAATGAGCTAATCTCTCCTGATTTCCTTGTACTCGGAGTACAGTCTTTCTTTTAATTTCTTTGTAAATACCGGTGGGGATAAAGTATTTTATTATAGAGCTATGTAGCTCTTCTACTGGAAATGTAGAGGTTAGAGCTTCGAGGACACGATTTTTTAACGGGGGTTTACATTTCGGTAATAGAACTTGCAAAATTTGGCAGTCATTCAGCAGTTGTAGATCTTTTATCTGCAGGAGATAGCTAATGAAAGTTAGTAGTTTGGAGACATTTAATCCATCTGTGTAAGGGATTTCAGTTAAGATTTTCTCCACAGGATGAGTCATTTTACCGTATAGGTCCGCGTTATAGTTCATGGTTGTCATTCCTCTAGGAGAACGATTTGATTCATTCGGGGTGGTCAATTCATGATTTCCGGGACGAAACTGAAAATGCTCGGGAGGAGGGGCATTTAAATCTTTATCGGTATTTTGCTCTTGGTTCGCTTGCACTTGCGATACGGCGGGTGAGTTCCGATCAGTGTTAGGTGGAGGTAGATCAGTAGTAGGTGATTGTACTGGGGAGATGTGTAATTTCTTTAAGGACTTCTCTATTTCGTCCATCCTGAATGAGTCGGATTTTCTTCTTAAGTCGTTAATAATTGAGGGTAAGCGGCGTAGAGCTTCGTCAGCTAGGTTTTGTACTTCAAGAGGTATTTCCGTGAGATTAGGCCAGATCAACAAATTTTTCATTCGCCGGGTTAAATGTTCTATTCTCTGGGTAGTCCACGCAAAAGAGCTTCGTAAGACAGCTCGTCTTTTAATAACAAATCTGGATTGAATTGGGCCATTTTTTTTTTCTAACACATTAAAACGTACTTAAAATTAATTCTACAACACTACACATATATTACACATATATAGGATAAATTCTTAAGTAAATAATTTGCACAAATTAGAAATGAACAATTTCTCTTCTAAGGGAGAGACAGAAATTCCACACACATATTTTTCACGTTAAATAGCCGATCAGCTGTTTTCTGGAATGTAGGTCACCCTCTTTATTTAGTTAACAAAGGTAGGCTGAGTGTGTCAGTGAGAATGGGGGGTTTTACTCTTACGTATTGTTCTCTACACAAAGCCACCGATTACTACCTGAACAGGTCAGAACTGGCGGAAGGGGAGCGAGCTGGCATGCATAGGGTGAATCTTATTCAACAATTTACACTACTATTACGCTTTATAACACTTTGACTCTATTCATTCATATACTTTCCCCAATTAAATCAGTTAGTTATTTTGTTCACAATTTCAAATTACGAAATTCTTTCCACGTAATTAACTGGGTCTACATTACGCAGGAGCATTATTATTAACAAATTTTAGTGACAACAGACATATGTTCGTGTATGTCTAACATATACTATGCAGGAGTATTCAAGAAACAACAGGTCTTGGATTGTCGTAAAACCAACCTGTTAAAGACTGATCAGTTGACCAAACATTACAAGTCAAGTATGCAAGTAGGTACATGCATATATCCTCATACAATGATATTTCAACTTATACTGACTATCATTTACGTATGTTTTGAGATACGTAAGATATGAGATATGTTTTGAAAATTAAAGTTACCTTAATTACATTCTCTGAGTGCATAGATCAATAACTGAATGATAAATAATTCACGGCATTCAGTGAGTTATTTAATTTACTAATAAATTAAGGAAGCTACAGAGTGGCGCAATTTTGTTTGTGACACTCTGTACACAATTACTCTTACAAGATAACAACAGCACAATACCTTTTATAAAAATAAGCAGAGTGGCGCAATTTTGTCACGTCACGATGCTTACAAAACCTTTATATAAATTAGCAGAGTGGTGCAATTTTGTAACGTATTCCCGCGTTACAAATCCAGGGAACCCATCTTAACTGACCTCTGCCAATTACATGGGCTGCCTACGTTGTAACGAACTGTATTCAAATCAAATTAACTGAACAAATTACTTACTATCTGTGTAAGGAAGCAAGGGAAGGTATTTTACTGATTTATGCACTCATTTTCATGTGTAGCAAGACGACTTCTCTTTATTTAACAACAGTTACTGACAGATCCCATGACTTCATTAATTAAACTAAAATATTTAAATGCTTCTCATAATACTTTGGGATCAAATTGATTCTATGTTCTTATACCTCGGATCCGAGTTTACTTTCTGTATATTTATAGTAAAGACTTCTAATTATTTTCAATTCATTTTATAAGCTTGCAAGACTTCTTTAACCATTTGAAGAATGGTACTATTACTTGAAACGATAATAAGTTACATTAACATTTAAAGCGTTACAACGTATGATAATTAAAATTTTACAGTAAACTCTTAGATTTTCTGATTACAATGTTTACATAAAATTAATCGTCTTTGAAAAGTCTCTTTTAGAAGTGATTAGTGTAACAAATATTATTAACTCTCGATAGCAAGGCTATCGAGTCACCTTTACAGTCGAACGTAGAAACCTCGTCCTGGGGTGTCTGTCTTGGGAATCCTTGTAGGCACCATCATCATCTGGGTCGGGTCTTCGTCAATAATATGTCGAATGTTCACAGAGGAGATTGAAGCTTCTTCGGTGTAAGTATATGTAGATTCTCGGATGTCCTAAACAGCATCTTATGCCTGGTATACGTGTCTTTATGAAGTTCCTGCAGATCACATCTTCAGGAGTGAAGTTGAAAATTGAGTTACTTCTTGAAGGGGGTCGTCATCTTGCTTAACACTATTACTTTTTGTTGTTACATATTATGTCTTCTTGTTACCACATATTTATAGTTATTGGTACATGACACACGCTTTTAGCAGTGGTAGTTACTAAACTACATTTAAATTAAACAAACAAATTAACAACATTTTGTCAGAGCTTTCGCTCGTACGTCTGCACTCCGTGAGGTCAACATAGCGAGAGAGCGTTTTTCTGCTCGCTTCGACTATTACTTAACAAAGGGAGAGGGGCAACTACTCCGCAACAATATAGTCCCTATCTTTATTTAAGTTAACATTTTTTATTACTAAAAACTATACCTTAATAAACATATATAATTTAAGTGAGTTATTTTAACGACTATCTGTGTCTTCAGATTTCTAATTATAAACATTATGGTTTTTATCTTATCCTAAATTACAGACGACTCGGTAGACACGTCGAGTCCGGAATTAACAGGTCACCGCATGATGACAAGCAAAGGGTTAAATATGACAATAATAACTTTTTACAATTTTCCCTTTTTATTAGTGTTTCTTTGGACTTTTTAATTACTTCTCATTCTCATACTGAGTACATACAGGGGTTTTAGGTATTAAAGTGAGATTTAAAATTGCCTAATCGCTCGCACACTTAATTTTTAATTTTTTTTTTTATTTTACGATTACTGTTACAATTTAAATCGTCACAATATATATATATATATATATATATATATATATATATATATTGTAACAGTACATATGTTACCACATCCACCTAAGTACTGAAAATTAATTTGAAGGCCACCACTAGAAAAAATACATTAAAAGGTCTAGAATACCACCAAGTATACTAAAGAAAAGTACCATAAGTTAGAATAAGTGAAGCATCATTGAAAGGAATTCACTAGTAAATGCACCAAGAAAGAAGAAAAGAAGAATAAAGACGAGACGACCGACATACTATACCCAATAGATCAGTGAGAAGGACACAACACAACCAAAAGAAGAAAGAAAAATCAGTGAGAAGGACACCACACAACCAAAGAAGAAAGAAAAATCAGTGAGGAGGACAAGACAACAAAAGAAGAAAGAAGAGTCAGGAAGAAGAACACAACAAGGACAACTTCAAGAAAGAAGAAGGAAGAACCAGTGTGAAGAAGACAAGTGAAAACCACATCATGTATAAAATGAACAATAGTGAGGAGGAGATCAGTGAAGAAAGAAGAAGGAAGAAGGAAGATCACCAGAGCAAACACCAGAAGAATAAGGGAAGAAAATTGAAGTAAAACAAACTAACATAAACCTTGAAAGAATATTTGTATTAAGAAGAAGGAAGAAATGTTAGTTAATTATATGATATGAATCCCTAAGCTGTATGGCAAAGTCAACATTGACAACAACTCATTTAATGAAAACATTTATTGTTTATGTGAACCACATTATTGTAGATAAATATTAAATATGGTAAATAAAGATCACAAGCAAACTGAATAAGGACAAGATGAGTTTATGATAGCTAAATGATGTGTAGTTATAGAATAAACAGAGGAATATGCAACCAAAATAGTGAATGACCAATTGTACAGTGGGAATGATGTACATACAAACCCACTAATTAACAACAAATAAGATAATACAGTAGTAAACTAAATATGAACTATTGATAACCAATAACCAATGTACAAACATGAAATGAAAACCAGTCGAATAGTTTAAGATAGAAATATACAGCCATAAACAACTTTTCAATGTTTACTGAACCTATGACATAACCTAATCTGGGCATCCAGTTTTCAATAAAACTTGATAAAAAATGAACCAAAACATTGTTAGACCAAAATGTAATGAGCTAGGAAGTAAATAGAGCATATAAGGAATGTTTTGTACACGATAGCTAATAGTATATAAAAGATATATTTAAGTAATACAAGTATGACCAAATGCTTGTAATGGCAAAGTTACACTATGCAACCAAAATTATGTAATAAACACATTGTACAAAGCAAGTAACCCAATTAATGATTTGGTGTCGGACAGAATACTATTCCTATGAGCAATTGTAACCAAAATAACCATTTAAATAGTTTATATAAATGTAATTATAACTCAACCATTATGACAACTAGCTGCTAATAAAGTTTACTGCAGCCAAACATTGCTAATAACAGAGTAAAATGCAAAGTGAACTGCATCACAATAACTATAAGGTCCTAGTGACTATTTCAGTTATCAATCAGAGAACAATACATCTAAAATGTCTATGATATTAAGCATACTACCAAGTAACGCCATATAGGCATAGCAAGCCTGATTCATAAATGATAATTAAGGCATTTGACAAATAATGTAGGGAAAAAGAACACTGCCAATAGTGACTTAACCCACCAAGGTATAAATATACTATGTTAGAACCTAATCAAATATTGTTATTAATAGGATATAAGAGAAACCAAAATGTATGACAATACTACCAAGTAAAGCCATATAGGCATAGCAGGCCTGATTCATAAATGATAATTAAGGCATTAAACAAATAAGTTAGGGAAAAAGAACACTGCCAATAGTGACTTAACCCATCAGTGTTTCATTACAACTTGTTAAAAGTTAATCAAATACTATTATTACTGTGTAATGAGCAAACCAAAAATGTATGACCATAAGTTTAAGAGTGAAGCTATGAAAAAGGACATAGTATTAATAATAGGACATAGTTTTAAGGGAAATTTGTACAGTAGATTAAGAGTGAGACATTACTATAAAAAATAACATAAAAACCATGAATTGTTAATAATTAATGGTTTAATGGACACCAAGCATAAGTGCTAAGTGCTAAGTCTGATAACCCTTATCAGAAATATATGATAAGGGGACTCAAATTAATCGTCTTTCAAAAACACGAACAATGAGAGTAAGCACAACATTCTCAGTGCAATTATAAGAAAGATATTAGACTTTTAAAAATAATTGCATTGTGCTTAGCCCTTCCGCATAGTCATGTAAACCAAATTTTCATAATCTTGTCCCCAAAGGCTGACGCTTATGATAGCATCTATTTTGACGAAGTCTACCGTAAATAAACGAATTGGAAAAAACTGACCAATCAGACCACATAAAAAATCCGAAATTCATCATTCCAGCCCATGAGCCGGAGACAGTCTTACAACAACAGCGAAGCGGAATGCACGCTAGTCAACGTCTCAGAAAAACGTGCGTTTGACAGCAAAACAGCATCAACCATGTTAACCTCAAATTGAGACATAAGTTATCTATCAGAAGAATCAGTGCAGTATATTTACAAGTGTAATCTAATCGGAGTTTATGCGCATAGGAGTGTGTGCAGTGTTGTGATAAAGTTCAAATAATTAATTAATCAATTTTAATTAATTAAAAAAGTGTTAATAATTAATAAAGTGTAAATCTTCAACCGACGAGAGACGCAAGTATTATTAATTACGAATATTATGTCATGATAGTCTATAAGCAAAATAATTGAACGCTAAAAGCGATAAAATTGAAATATAGAAACAATTCAATTCACTATCCTTAATAGAAGGGAACCAATAAATACAAATGAACAATGTTGAAATTGAACGTTCTGAGTAATGACAGTTTAACTATTTGTATACTGTAAATAGCTAGGATAAGCAAAGACATTGTGATATCAATGAAGAGTATACGTACTCTAATACCATCAGTAGATGGAAGTATAAATATTTTGTTATTAAATTCAATTAATAGTTTCGCCGGTGTGCGATAACTATAATAAACAAATTACATTTACCTGAAATGGGAGTATCCAATTTCATAGATGATTGTAGTACATGATAATGGAATATAACAATCACTATTAATTATTAATAAATAATTCACTACTTTTAACCAAATAATGTTGCACTAAACTATGTATGGAGCATGTGCCTAACTATGAACGGTGGTTCATATTTTATGTTTTTTCATTAATAATCATTGAATTTTTATTTTTATGTTGACTCTAACCGTAGCTATTATTCCAAGAAGGTGTATTTTGCAGTTTAAAAGAACCTACTACTTTTGTTATTATCATCATTATTAAATTTTCAAGTCGAACAATCCGACATAACCTACAAATTTATCAAACCACATTGTATTACTAATCAGAGGCAGTCATGCCAACTAGAGCTCATCATTTGTTTTAGAGTTCATGTTTACTTTAAAAGTATTTATTGTTAACTAAAAAGAAGGATAAAACCCCTTATTGTATTGAATTTCACTGTGTGTTATTTGAATAAATTGCCATTATTGTTTTTTACCAGTGAAAGAGTTGACTTTATTTGTAACAGTAAAATTACAGCTTAGAGGAGAAAAACGAGGCGGTTGGTACCTTACTGAGAATGCGAATTATTCAAATTGAATGATTCCTTGTTTTGTTTACAACCGTTCAGATCAACATACTTACAATCTTATACAATAATAATATATATGAGTTGTTATGTATACCATATCTGTGTTTGTGTATGTTAGTGTATAGGAAGAAACAACTGATCTCCTCAAGACAGCTGATCTACAAAGAGTCAATGGAACGTCAGGTGAAAGAATTTTAACAGTAAATATAATATACAAAATTAAATTATTTAAACAGACAACTAATACGACGAAAAAAGAGTAAGTACCGAGTTATTCAATCCTGGATTCAACAATAGGTTGAATTGAGGGGAATAAGTCACTAAACGGTATAAAATAATAATAAAATTTGATATAGAACGATCACGATTAGCCGAGAGCAAGACCCAATTAACCGTAAAAGAACCCTGAGACAATTTAATAATAATAATATTTAAACCATAAATTATAGACGGGAAGTCGTCTAGTTACAAAATATATATATATATATATATATATATATATATATATATATATATATACTATCAATACAAAACATGACACAATATTCAAAGCACTCAACATCGAAAATACTAATACATACACCACAATCACACACAATGATACCACTTTAAAACACCAGAGAACAACAAGAAACCAAAATAGCGTCCAGCCAACACACAAATACTTCACCAGACGCAAGATCAAGAAGGCTGAGGATGAGAACACAGGAGTTCTCGAAACATGTTCCAAATAAGGGAAAAATAACATCTTTAGGTAAAATAAATATAAATTTAAATATTTTATATACATCAAGAAACGAACTGTAGCAGAAAGTGATTGAATAGGCCTATATATATTGCAGTAGTACAAATATGTTGGGTACTGTGGATTGCACAAAGTAATTTAATAAGTACCGTAATTAGAAGAAATAAATAATGCATTTTGGTAATAATAATAAGTCAGCCTGCAATCTAAATTGTAAAAGAAACGCCTAACTTGCATGTTGGGACAGGTGATTAATGCCAGCTGCTCTTTGTATGTGTGTACACACGTAAAGGGTGTGTGTGTGTGTGTGCAACTTGTTCATTCATGAAAAGCACCACCCTTTAAGTAACAATATAAATTATGTGCATTTATTTAATTATAATGCTTGTGTGCATAGTAGTGAAAAACTTAAAACACCAAAATGTGTATTTAAATAAAACGAAGAAGTGTATAAAAATAGTGCAAAACGAATAAAAAGTGTAATGATAGGCAGTTAAAAATCAATAGTAATTATATTAAGTAAAATAAAGAAAAAACGGTTTGTGCATGAGGAACACCTATAAATTACTGACCGAGTGAATATCGAGTAATGTGCCAAAGACTTCGCAATTCACGAAGACGTGCAAATTAAGTGTATCAAGAAAGCGTGGGTTAGAATGACGCTCTTGACAATCTCAGACATGCAGAATATTGTCGAGACATGAGTTTAGCGCCCTGGGTATAAATACAGGGGACGTGCAAACATCATTCTCTTCCTTGTTCAACAACCGAAGCAGCCGGAGGCTCTGCCAGACAACAACTCTTCCTTGTTCGACCACTGATGCAGCCGGAGGCTCTACTGGATGACAACTCATTTCTCGATAAATCATCAGAACAGCTAGAGACTATGTCCAACAACTAGAACTTCTATATTTGATCGATTACCATGGCAGCCAAAGAATCTACGAAGAAACAACAAAGACAGTAGACCAATCACGAGCAGAAGCCAGAGACTTCAAGACTGAACATTCGTTTCAGTGAGCAGTTGGGACCGGAGGCCATGACCAGGAACGATGGTGTACCAGAGTATGAGGTTCCAGTAGACGAAGGACTACAAGATTCCAGGACTACAAGACTCCAGGACTTCCAGGACAATAGGAGCATCGGTATCTTGGACCGAACAGGACAAGGTTCAGATGTACTACACAAATAACAAGGTGACAAATAACCATGCATTTATAATAAACCGAGACTAATAAAAAGACTTTAAATATCAAAGAAAAAGAATAGACAATTCAAGTACAATATGAGTCAAGAAATTGTATAGTTGTCAATATGTTTTGGTACATTAAGTACGGTAATATGAAAGACTGTTTAAAGATAACAGTTAAAAGTAACTATAATTTAAAATCTATAATTGTTAGTAGTAAATGACAACCTCGTTAGAGAAATTAATAGAAAGCAATGCATATGCAGTAATAAAGAGAAATCAGTAATAAAGAAAAGAACAAAAGAGTTAGATAATTGAAAGATTAGATAATCAATGATATAACTGAGCTAGCTGAGAGCAGTATAACAATCTATAACAGTGTATTAGAGTATAAGATTATATAATACGTTTGTGTGTAAAATAAGACTACAAATTATACGTAGTAAGTAAGTAAAGATAATAATCATTTGGAATCGTAAAATAAATAAGAAATTAATTTGTAATATGAGATTACAAATTACAGATAATAATTATGTGAAAATAATAATGTGTTTTAAACCGCAAAACAAATAAGAAATTGCTAATAAAAATTGAATTGATTTGTAAACCAAGCGAATAGTGTTATTATTATTATGATTACACCCTTCATTCTTGCACACACACAAATTTAATGTGTTGTAATTTTACATAAAGATTAGCCACACATCAATAAATAAACACATTAAATTTGGTAGTGTTGTAATATATATTGCAACAGTAGAACCATTTACGGTACTGTGCATTGCCAAAATAATTTAAATAAAAAATAATAACAATAAATAAATATGAATTAATAAACATGATTCAGATTGCAAGCTGGATCGTATTTAAAAAGGGAACGCAGAATTCCTGCATGGACACGCATATTTGGCCCACCTGTCACTAGCATTGTGTACACGTGTATTTTGTTTGTGTGTGTGAAGCCTGTCTGTTCCTGAAATGTAACCAACCCTTTTCAAGTATTGATAGATTTTCTGTTTTATTTTAATTATAAGAAAAATATGTGCGATATTGTAAAACAAAAGACACCAGAGGGTGTACAAAATAAAGGTGAACAAAGGGTTAAAAGACCGTGCCAAAGTGACGGAAAGTGCAATTACTATAAGTTGTAATACTAAGAATATTAATAATTAATAATAATAATATTTTAAATAAATAAAATTAAAATTCGGTTCCATAATAATAATATTTTAAAACATAATAAGGAATAAATAAATAAATAAATATAAATAATTCAATATGACAGCACCAGGAAGCTTTGATATGGAAGCACTTCAAACTTGATATGTGCCTGGATGGACGAATTAGTTACAAAACAAGCAGAAAATTTAAATAAGAAACTAAATAAGCAAACAGAGGATTTAAAAGAAAGTTTAAATAATACAATAAGCGAAGTATAACAAAGTATAGCTGATAGTAATAAACTGTTAGTAGAAAAAATTAACGATACAAATACGCGCATAGCGGCAGTAGAAACTACAATTGAAACAGAACTATATGAACAAACAATTGTAACTGAGAATAAGAGAGAACAGACGTTCATAATTAATGATGATAATTCAAATGAGATAATTAACATCAAAGAATACAGAGTAGAATATAAGCAATCATACCTGGTAAACGATAATATCCAATTTGCTGTGCAAACTCACAGTAAAGCAATTACAACAGTAACACGATTAAAACACAGCACTTGCGACGAAGATGCGCACAACAATTATCGACCGAAGGGTAAGGATAACAATAATTGTAACTATAATTATAAACTACAGAGATTATCATAAACGACACATGAAAAAACGGTCAACTGTGTATATAGGCCTCAAGCAGACTGCCAATTCGGAATGCATTCATCACAAGAGAGTAATTGAACATACAGCGAGAGAGGTGAAGAGAGAATTCGTCTGGTCAGCTCATTGAAGAAAAAAAATCTCACCGTATGAACAAGTGAATTATACGGTGAATGCAGATGTTGACACAATTAGGGTGAGAAACCGAAGTTGTTATATGTCGGCGGCTATGTTACAAAGGAACAATACATGACATTTGGTTGACTGAACTCATGCATTGTGTAGTCTAAACTAGGGTGAATTAGGGACACTCAATGCCCTAATATAAATAGAAATTATTTTGAAAATATTACTGTTTGAATTATTAATAAGATAAGGAATTGAATAATATGTGAATAATAATATGTTAATGATAAGATGTAAATGAGCAGAATATTGCCATCTCGACGGAGATAATGTAAAGAAGTCTTATATAATAACACGAGATTGTAGCAAAAGTGCGTAAGAAAAAAGATCTATAAAAAAAAAGTAGAATTAAGATCAACTACCAGCAATAGGAGGTACACAACTATTCTCGTCAAACTGGTAAGGCAGGATTGGAAGGTAGTATTATCTAGTGAAATGTTGCTTAAATTAAGTAATAAAGCCTACGCTGAAAGCCTAGAATATGCATCAGCTTTGAAAATGTTATTTATGTCTGTGAGAAGATTTCACTATTAATAATATGTTTAGGAAGGTTAGAAATAGAAAGAAATGGTATGATTGTCAGAACAGCTGATCAAGCGAATCTTCATACCTTAGTGGAAATGCAAGGACACAGAAGAAAGCGATAGTGGAAGTCTAAGGGCAGAGACTACTTAGGACCCAGTACTACGATTAAAACATCGAGCGGGTTAAAAACATAATAGTCTGTATATAGACGTGTTTCTAAGGCAGTTCATCTGTATCCAATCATGTGACCCACAACAAAGCTAAAAAAAATATTCTGTTACAGAAGTGTATTTCAGCACATGGTAAGAATGAAGAAAATTATTAGCGATCAGAAAGTAAATGTAAGAGTGAAGATTGGAATAAAACGTTAAGAGAAGATGGAAGTCAACTCATACTCACAGATATATGACAACGCAAGAGGGAGAGAAGTTGGTAAATATCATGCCAGCTCTCTGAGAAAATTCCATTCATAAATAACTGGGTTACTAGGACGATTAAAGTGGAACAACGACTGAAGCGGATGTACCGCAACACTGCATCGACTCTACTTGCATAGAGGGGGGAATATTGCTCAAACCCTCCAAATAAGGGTAAAAATTGAAAAATCACATATTCATTATTATTCGCACATAAAATAAATAAATGTGTTTATAAATAAAAACAATACCATATTATGTGTCTAATAACTATAAAATAGGTTATTTACCTTCTGTCGACGTTTCTTAAAATCCTTTTAGGATTACTCGAGTTTCGACACCATTTGGTGTCATCATCAGATCAGAATATGAATTAAGTTAAAACATTTCGATGTATATGCATCTCGTCAGATATTTAAAGATTAAAACAACACATAAAATTATATATAACAATAAATAAACTATATCACAATAAAATAACATTAATAAAAGAATATAAAAAACAACGCGGCCGCAACGAACCTGCACAGGAACGCACTCCACGGTTGAATTTTACCGTGGAGTGCGTTCCTGTGCAGGTTCGTTGCGGCCGCGTTGTTTTTTATATTCTTTTATTAATGTTATTTTATTGTGATATAGTTTATTTGTTGTTATATATAATTTTATGTGTTGTTTTAATCTTTAAATATCTGACGAGATGCATATACATCGAAATGTTTTAACTTAATTCATATTCTGATCTGATGATGACACCAAATGGTGTCGAAACTCGAGTAATCCTAAAAGGATTTTAAGAAACGTCGACAGAAGGTAAATAACCTATTTTATAGTCTTAATCGTTTCTGGAGGCAAGAAAAATGTTTAAAGTGTCTAATAAAAAGGCAGAGAAAAAAAAATATTAATTTGGTATTAAAATTTTTTTTCACCAAGCAGGGAAATAATGCAACAAATAAAGTCAAATAAGATTAAATAAATTAGAAATAACAGTAAATTTAGAATTACAGAAAATAATATAAGATTGCAAAGATAACCACACAATGAGTAAGCCGAGAGCAAAATATTTAATTAATTAAGATTAGATGATAAGGTTTATGCATACCATGTTATATATAATTTGTTAGCCATAAGTCATGTGCAAATGGTTCATACAAACGATTAATAATGAGTATTATTTCAATATACGAAATGAAAGAATTTTGTTTAATAAAAAAAATAAATAATGGAAAAATGTTTAAACTTATATAACGCATCATCTTCTTATTATGATTACACCTATGAAATCAAATTTGTGTTGTTATGTTATATAATTTGGCGCTCATATATACATATTATAACGTATTTGTGTTACGGGGTGTTATGGACCGTCCTATTGTTTTAAAATTTTAATAACTTTTAGTTTAGTTTTATTATTTTTATTGATTGTTCAATTAAATTCAATCGCTCATTGAATCCAATGTAAATAAATCTGATGAATGCACTGGAAGTTAGTTAGCGAAGTGTTTTAAACTTCGGTTAATTTATTTTAAGTTGTTATTCTTCCGTCGACTAGGCGAAATGGTGACGTAGATTCCTCGCTGAAAGCATAAATATTTGGTAAGAATGATCACTTACTTGTGGTGAGTTTTGTCGATCTTGCAGGGTCGATGTAGCAATCTAATCTGTAGATTGACTTACCGTATTCAAATTCGCCGCGGCGTGTCGGACTATCCAATAAGAGTCGTTCACCTATTCTGAAAACCTAGTCTACTGAAATGAACTAACTGACTCCGTTTGCTCGTATAAAATGATAATTTATTCTGTTTAACACTCCTTTTTAATGATCTAAAGTATCATTAACCATTTTAATTCAAATTTAAATAACATTAGTTGTTTGTTTCATAAAATTTGTCTCAGGGTGGTAAAACTGATTTACAACGTCAGTGTGTGGTCAAAATGCTTTTTGGTTAAAATAAGTTAATTTATATGTGGGTTCTTTTAGCTTACAGAATACCAAATTATTTACTAGAGCTCTTATTCTACCGTTATTAGGCAGTTTGAAGACGATTACAACTCAATCATCTCTTAATATTTAATATTTAAAATTGTAACCATGCCTGCTTTGGACATTTTAGGTTAACTAAATTATTAGTCAATCGACAATAAATGATTTAAAGATCGTTTGTTAACGTTAAAATAACTCTTGATAAAACATTTAAAATGTGAACAATAAGATAATATTTTGAAACAGTGTTGTTGAATGAAACATCTGAATCATTATTTGACTCCATAAAAGGTAACTGTATAGTTGTAAGTATTTATATAGCTTAACAACCTTAGTTTCTTATTCATAATAGACATAAACATTTAAATAGTAATAGTAGTAGACTCTTCCTAAATTACAAAACATAAATAGCATTTGCATTTTTCATTAACTTTCGTTAATTGCTTCAGACAGTCGACAATTCTCAATCGGTTATGAATGCTTGTTGGTTTGATCTATGTTTAGTAAACAACAACTTTAATCAGGTGTGGTTAAATCACACTCAGTATTTATACATAATAAATTATTAATTGTTTGCAAAATTCTTAATAATAGAATATTCAAATTAAGTTGAGGATTGCCATTAGTACTGTTGATTGAATAATATTAATAATGCACCTTAATCTACATACTTTACACACATTATTAGAATGTGGTTCGATTATATCGTCTTTTCAATTTCTTAACTATTTTTGAGAAAATCACTGTACTCCCTTTTTTTAAATTAAATCCCGGAATTGCTATGGATTATACACTTAGCAATCCTTATTTACGCACTGTTACACTTAAAACATCTTCGATCTAGTGTAGTTATGTTCGCACAAATTTAGGTTATGTTGGTTTGTTGACAACGGTGATGCGCACAAATTATGTAAACAGCTGTTTCCTTGCGGTGACGAGTAGCCATCTGCTTCCCTCTGCAGTTGATTAAAAAGTGTGTCGAAATGGCATCACAATCTGCCGTTCCGTCCTGTGATCCTTGTAAAATTGGCTAATTTCTTGGATCTGATTGGTTGACGATCTTTAATTTGATGCACATACCCCCTCCGCGCAATATTTTAATTGTTGTTCTTAGCATGGGGAGTCTGGGTTTGAGATTATAAACATTTGCTCGAATTGACACAAATATTTTATAATTGTAATAACTTTCTTATTATGGTATAGATTTAAAATCTAAACTTATCACTGTATTGGTAACACTTGGCTCTTTATTTAGGTCAACTCATGGTGTGCTTTCATTCATTATTAAGGGAGTTAATGTTTGAGATTATCACATTACACTATTCACTAATAATTGTATTTATTCTTAAACTAAAACTATTTAATGACAATCATATCTCCTTGTGAGCATGCCTTCCAAGTCCTTCAACACTTCTCACTTATTTGTTACTTATATTTAATGACAAAATATAGTGCTTATGCTACCATTGACTTAGACTAAGAGTCTATCATTTGTATTTACAAATTACTTATTATAAAAGGTATCTGGGTAACTTCTGTGTTGCCCCAGTTATAAACATTGAGTTGTTACAACTACTGTTTGTCTTTGTTTGTTTGGAATGTATTGTTATTCCTTGGTATTTTTGTCATTAATATGACCCCTATATGGCACTATTAAGTGTACCTTTAATTTAACTCTTATTTGGGAATGTAGGGTCTTTTCAGACCATTATTTAATTTGAATAGTTTACTAGTAGTAGTATATTGATAGTTAGTCTTGTGTTTTTTAACACACTAGTCTGTTCCTTAGCGTATAGCATTGGATAATAGTAATTACATCTGGTGTCATATGACAGGTGTGCTTAATTATTCTTATTACACATTATGTCCTTGCTTATAATTCTCTTATCCTATTATAATAGTGATTTTACATCTTACTTATTACATAGGTATCCTTCTGTTATTCCTATTTAGCATTACAATGTGGTTTTGTCTATGTTTCACATAGTGAATCTCATTTTGACTGGTTTTGTTCACCTTCTTTACTTGAATTCTTATATAAAGATTACTCTTGGTATCTGATATTGGTATTGGTAGAAACCTTATTACTTCTATTTGATTTGGGGTACAAAATATTTTAGTTTTGGTATGTTTTACCTACTATTAAATATGAAATTAGGTGGAAAGTACCTGTATGTAGGTTATGTGGTTTTTATTATTTGTAGCAACAATGGGTGTATTAAGTTGATACAAATTTACATCTTTTAACCTTGTCTTTTCAAGTCTAATGTTATTAATGACAGCTGGTAATTCATTATTTATTTCCTTTTTCTATCTTACATGATTTTTTTATTACTTGACTAACGATTATTATAATTATGAGACAATTCTAATTCTTCCTTACATTACATTGATGCTGTGCATAACATGTCACTATGCTTTTATTTACAGCTTCTTTTGTGTTAACATTATTGTTACTTCCACTCTTTGTCTAATATAGGATGTCCTACTCATTTACAATATTATTAGTTGTATATGAGTCATCTAAGTTAGTCAGTTATTGTCTATATTTTCAATCTGTACGTTCTTCAGTTATTATATATACGGGTAAGATGTTAATCTATAGTTGACTGGCTCTTGGAATCTATATTTTATGCCATGGTTGTTATGTGTCTTTCTCGTAGTATGTTTCTTCCTTGTTTTCATTTGTTCCTTACTGACCGAAACTATTGGGTTATTGTTTCCTGTGGCATTCTCACTATTTGTTGTATCTTCTTTCTTCTTATAATGTTCTTATATTTGTTATTTACCATTACTTTTTATTAACTCTTGTGTTTGTGAGTTTATTCTTCTTGATGAGTTGCTCATATAGTTTCATTCTTGGCATTTTGGATTAAACACTTGGTGTGTCTCGTTGACTCAATTATTATGACGTGTTAATATTAATATTTTGGTTACTGAAATATTGGGCTCATATGTCTTGTTACTATATATATTATAACGAAACATTGTTATCAATGTTTATCGTTCTAACTGGAGTACGCATAATAAGCGTTATCTGCTACAATTGTACATTTAGAAGGGTACAGATAAGATTTTATATAGCAAACAAAACAGATAACAGTCCACCTGCATAAATATGTATAATTTTGTCGGCACATGTCAGAAGTGTTTTAAAACTTAAATAATAAAAAAAAATGACAAAAGATTGAGAAGAACTAGGTTGACCAGTGAACAGTGCGGAAATGTAGCTTTATTTAGACACCAAACACATAACGATATAGTGAGAGTGTCGTGAACTATAAGCGTTTTACTATTTCACACCTTTCGCGGTGCTAATTAAAGATCGCGTGTATACATAGCTAATAACTGTGTTCAAGACATGTCTAACAAACAACTTTGTTACCTAAATAAATAAAGGATTGTTGAGGTATTCGCCGATAGAAACTCATTTGCACACGTGGCTTTGCCCTATAAATAGCGAGCAAAAAACGAGCATCTGTCTCTCATTCATAAAGTATTCGTTGAGTCGTACACACGGAACGATACGCTGCAGAAGACGCTTCAATGAGACCGGCAGACACCTGAGTTACTACAACTACGTACTACGGACATCAGACTATACCCGAGGCCAGAGACGCTGTGTCCATGACGATAAAGGAACGACGCCTAGCCTAGCTGTTCATACACCGCTAAGCGACGCTGACGGAGGTTTCGAGAGGAATAGCTGTACTCAACGCCGACGCCTGAGACCCGTGTACATCTGTGTAACATGAAATCATCAAAACAGGTGACCTGATATGGTTCAGGGTTCATAATAATGTTGTAAAACACAACAAGTAAATGAAAAGCCGCTATAAGCGAAATTGAACAGTTTTAAATAATTGATAAACATTTTTTTATATAGGCGGTATGACTAAAGCCTAAAGACACTTTTAAATGTTGTACTGTATATCATATAGAGACATTTATTCAAAAAGACAGAACATTTAGATAATGTGTGATTATTATAATAATATGTTAATAAGAGTGCAGAAAGACTCTAAGCAAATGTTTTCATGAGATTGTGCACTGTATAAAGAATTATATTTGATAAATTAAATGTGATAAATTAAGGGAGAGTGCAGAGAAGCTCTAAGAGTGTTATCAAGATATTAGATGTCACAAATTTTATTGTTTCGTATTAATTATTGTTGATAGCCAAGCAGGCTGAAGAGTAGAATAATTAAAAGGGAGTTACCCTTAATAAAAGTGTTTATATTAATAATAATTACCATAGAGATAACGATAAATATAACCCTTGTTATATTCATTTAAAAAGTTCGTATTTTATTTTCTCATGTATAAAGAACAGGGTTACGGATTTCATAGAATGAAATCAATTCAGTATTTCCATTTTATTAAATAATTAAATTCAATATAACAAAAATGATTTTTATAAATGAATTATAATTACAGGCAGACAGTGTGAAACTGCCCATATTTGTGTGTATATTTCCATGTTATATGTTTTGTGTATATACTGTGTATTGTATGTCTTATTTTCAGGAACTTATAAATTATGTACTAAGATATATGATTTTAATATGTGATTGTTAGACGTAAGCATTATAACAATATATCACTAGAGAAAATATGTGTAAATTAATATTCAAGAAAGAATATAAATTGGTGGAACCCGCCGTAAATAGTGTTAAATATTTGAAATTCTTTTTATTATTATGATTTGTTTAAAGATAAGTACCTTGAGGGTGACAATTATAATCATTGGAATGATAGACTAAAAAGGTAGTTTTCATTTATTCACAATTTATACAACTCAGCTTCCTAAAATAATTCTTTTGGAAACACATCGTCCCAACTCGTTACCTGATACCTAATAAGCCCAAATCCCACACCTAATAGCCGGCAAAGCAGAAAAGTACCATATACTGCAGGTAAGTGTTGGCATGATATACCCTAACCAGGTCCATGTAAAACTCATAATCCATAATGAAAGAAATCATAAAAAGATGTGTTGCAAAAGAAAATGTCGCTTCCAACGTGGTGCACGATTAAATAAATAAAAAAAAACATAATACGAAAAAATTAAAAATTAGTAAGAAGTTAAATAAATATAAATTCACGTAGAACAAATATTTAGAGTTGATGTGTAATTATTATAAAACGTGCATTTATATGTTGAATGTAGCTGATAAGAACGTACAGTTAGCGTTATCAGTAGAGTAAACAAAGGGGAGCTTAGATAAATATTGTGGTTATCAGAAACTGATACTACAGGCGCCCAAGATAATGGTTGTATGTTGATGAATAAATGACTACCAATAGTTAATAATAATCCAAATAATTAATAATATACAAATTAATAATAAATATTTTAAAATCGGTTCACCAAATTAAAATTAAACATGGCACATAAACAAGAGGTCAGTTTAGCCAACATAATGAAGAAGTTAGAAGCCAGCAACGCTGAAAACGTAAAAAGGTTTGAAGAAATAAAAACTAGTGGTGCTGAAACTATGAGAAGATTGGAAGCAAGCACGTCAGAAATTCAGAAACTATACGCGTATAATGCTGAAAGTAAGGTAGAAATTATGGAACGAATGGAGACCTTAGAAGGTAAAGTTAAAGAGTCTCTAAAACAACAAGCGGTGGTGATGAATGAAAATTTCGAAGAGCAGCGAAAAAGACTACAACAAAATTTTAAATCTATGGCCAACATACTGGACCAGAAACTCGAAAAAATTACGCATCGACAAGATACCAAGATACAAGTCATCAGCGAGTTGGTGCAGAGTAATGTCAGGAAGACCATGAAAATTGAAGAAGAAACAAAAAGTCTCGCCGCAGCAGACGACACCATCAAGAAATCTATCCAACACCATGACAACAGGGTAGCTCAGCTGGAAGTCAAGTTAAAAGGTGAAGTAGACCGACTTACACGAGAAGTGAGAAGACTACCAACACAAGCGTTAGTATACTCGACCGTACCTAGAGAAGAGAGACCCATTAACTATTTTAGAGGATCCAGAGGGGAAAATCCCATTGAATTTCGTATCAAATGTGAGAAAGAAATGGATAGTATTGGATCTATTCTCAGTGACAAAGATAAAATAGACTTTGTAAGCCGTTACTTAAAAGATGCAGCAGCCAGTTGGTTCACGATGGTGAATGACGATTTAAAAACGTATGAAGAATTTAAACTAGCATTCGAACGGAGGTATTGGAATGAATACATACAAATGAGAATACGAAATACACTGGAATTTGGTAAATATAATCCAGGTAAGCTGTCTGAAGATGAATACGTCATTATGTTAGTAGAAAGGAGTCAACATTTACGTCCCACTTTAACACAAAAAGAATTAGTCATTAAGCTTGCTAATCATTTCAGCAGGAACATCCAACTAGCTATACATGTTCAGAGTATAGCTACCATTGAAGATCTATTAATACTTTTAACACAGATGGAGGGTGTAATCCGTGAACGAGACCCACCAAGAGGAGTTCAGCGAGATAACCGGAACCAAAATCAAGATAGAGGTACGTGGTATTCGCAAAGATATAGCCAAGAAGATAAAGGCAGAGAAGATAGACGTACAGACGATGAAAAATATCCGAAAAACAAAAATGTACCATATGATAGACGCCATGAAGATGGACGAACATATGAGAAGCAGGAGCAAAATAATGAAAGAGGTAATTACAAAGGAGGTTACCGATGGCCGAATTCGTCGAAACGATTTTCGAAACCATGGACATCCGATAGGAATGCAAATACGCAGGCGATTACCGTTGAGAAAAAACAGAAAGAGACACCGAGAAACACTGATGAACGTAATAAACCGTCCACATCGAAGACTGAAAATCAATGACTACATTCTGGAGTCTGTATAGGAGGTATATTCCCACCTGATCTTAGGGAAGAATTATTTATGACCGATAAAATTAATCCAATAAATAATACTGTATGTCCACAAATAAAACTGTATGTTAATAATGTACCTGTTAACGCATTAGTTGATACAGGGAGTGAGGTCACAATTATCAATAGTGCATGGGTAAAAATTCATAATGCTCATTTTAAAAATGTACCGAAGTTGCCTACACGGGAGATACAAATAACTACAGCAAATAAATCGATGGAAAAAGTAAACCATCAGATGTATGTTAGTATTACCTGTCAAGGATTAGAGATAGAATTACCTGTACTGATAGTTGATAAGCTAATATATGACTGCATTCTGGGAGTGGATGCGCTAGACCGACTAAATGCTGTTATCAATATGAAAGATGGACAAATGACATGTACAGTTAATAATATATGTAAAACTATAGATTTAAGAGCACCTGTTAAAGAACAGAATCCTCCACAACCGGAAATACTTAAAATTAGTAGACCCAAGATCACATTAGCCGAAGAACGGACACATCCAGAAGAAGTAGAAGATCAGCCAGGAGAACAACACATAAATGATCTGTTAGAAGAATATGAGGACATCTTTAGCGAAGTACCAACTCAAACTCACGTCTACCAGCATCGAATTAAGGTAACTGACCCGTCCAAGTTCGTCAGACGCACATATACGATTCCAATGAAATACGAGGAGCAGGTAGATCAAGAAATTCAGCGTATGTTAGATAACAATGTCATCCGCAGATCACATAGCAATTACCTGAATCCACTTGTAGTAATCAAGAAAAAAGATGATGCGATTAGACTGTGTATGGATATGCGTAACCTTAACAACGTTGTTGAAAAGATGTACGACTGCGCTCCAAATGCTGAAGAGTTATTTGCTAAATGTGAAGGAGCTAGATATTTAACAAAATTAGACCTTACTTCTAGTTTCTGGCAGATACCAATACGAGAGAGTGACCGCAAGTATACGGCGTTCCTCTACAAAAACAAGACCTATGAATACAACGTAGTACCGTTTGGATTAAGCACTAGCTTGTCTGCTATTGTACGATGTCTAGAAAATGCACTTGGAGAGGAGGTGTCACCTTACACAATGGTATTTGTAGATGACATACTCGTCGTGTCGAAAACTATTCAGGAACATGTAAATCAATTACGAGGTATTTTTGAGAAATTTAGAGTAGCCAAAATTTCCCTCAATTATAAAAAATGTGAATTCCTAAAAACCAATATCAAGTTCCTTGGTCTTATTATATCCGAACGAGGTATCAAACCTGATCCTATCAAGATCCAAAGTATCCTAAATTTCCCTATTCCTAAAAATGTAAAAGGAGTAAGAGCTTTCCTAGGATTGACTGGTTATTATCGACGCTTCTCATCTGACTATGCAGCAACAGTAAAACCTCTGCTGGAGTTAACACAAAAGAAGAGAAAATGGAGATGGGAGCAGCATCACACTGAAGCAGTGGATCGAGTCAAAACATTGTTTAAACAAAATTTAATGCTACTCCATCCGAAGAAAGACGGCGATTATGTGCTATATGCAGACGCAAGTCAATATGCAATGGGAAGTGTATTGTATCAAAAAGACTCAAAAGGAGACTTAAGGGTCATCGCCTATGCCAGTCGTGTATTCCGAGGAGCGGAGATAGAGTACTGCACTACAGAAAAGGAAGTACTAGCTATTGTGTATGCATTATCCCAGTTCCGATTCTATCTATGCGGAACTCATTTTGAAATTCATACAGATCATCAGGCTTTATCTTTCCTATTAACATGTAAGGTAAAGAGTACGAGGTTGATGCGATGGATACTTGCCATTGGGGAATATTCTTTCACCATTAAATACTGCAAAGGCAAAGACAATGAAGTAGCTGATACCTTAAGCCGTTATATAGAAAAAAAAGAAGAAACACATGAAGCTAAACCACAAGATGTCAGGGTACTTAGCAACATAACATACAAACCCGAGACAGAAGTACAAGAATTACTACGTAATCTCGCTAGAGAGCAAGATAAAGATCAGCGATTACAGAATATAAAAAATAATCCGTTACCTATAAATTATTGTGTGAAAGATGGAATTTTATTTAAGCTTATTAATTATGATTGGAAAGTTGTGCTATCTCATGACATGTCATCGTAGTCTAGCTCATGCATCTCCATTGAAGTGCTATTTAACTATGAAAGAAGCCTTCACCTGTAATAATATGTTCAGAAAAATTAAAATAATTGTTAGGAAATGCCATGATTGTCAAACAGCCAAACATCCGAATTTAAACACTTGCGTTGAAATGGGGAGTATCAGAACTAAGAAGAAGGGGGATATAGTTGCACTTGATTTCCTTGGACCACTCCCGCGATCAAGTCGTGGGTACTGCCATATAATTGTGACGGTAGATGTGTTTACCAAGCTAGTAAAGTTATATGCTGTACGAAGACCCACCATGAAATCTGTTCTGAACGTCATCACCCAGAAGTATATACCAAAGTATGGAAAAATGGATAAAGTGTTGACAGATCAAGGTAAGCAGTTTGGTAATAAATTATGGAAGGACGCATTGACAAGACAAGGTATAAAACCTGTACTTACATCCATAAGGCATCCACAAACTAATCTTGCTGAAAGAATAAATAGAGAGTTAGGCAAGTACATGAGGTTATATTGCTACAATCAACAGAGTAAATGGCCTGACTATCTACAATTTTTCGAAGATGCAATGAATCACAATTATAGTGAAGCTACAGGATACACACCGTTAGAATTAAGTGAGAATAAAATACCTAAAAGATTCTGGCACAACATGATTAATAAACCGGAAAATTATAATGTAGATTTGCCAATTCAAATAAAAATAAACAGAGCTGAACGACAGCTATATAATCAAGCAGGTAAAAGGAGAGACCGGTATAATAGAATTCACCGATTGACAAGATTCCAGATTGGTGATAAGGTATTGATAAAGACAAATCCTGTGGGAAGTAGTATATTAAACACTTCCAAGAAATTCTTCAGATTATTCTGTGGCCCATATGAACTAAGGAGTCGTCTAGGACCACACACCTACATGGTATATGACCCAGTGAAGCAAAAGGACGTCGGAAAGTACCATGTGTCATCTCTGCGTCATTATATCCAATAATACCCATATGTGATTGTTACTTTAAGATAAGATTTTATATTCTTTCTAATAAACATGTAATATAACTGACTGTGTATGTACTAAACATAGATAAAAAAAAAAAAAAAAAAAAAAAAATATGTTCTGTAAAGCACAAACAATTTTTTTTAAAGCAAGTGGGGGAGTGTTATAACGAAACATTGTTATCAATGTTTATCGTTCTAACTGGAGTACGCATAATAAGCGTTATCTGCTACAATTGTACATTTAGAAGGGTACAGATAAGATTTTATATAGCAAACAAAACAGATAACAGTCCACCTGCATAAATATGTATAATTTTGTCGGCACATGTCAGAAGTGTTTTAAAACTTAAATAATAAAAAAAAATGACAAAAGATTAAGAAGAACTAGGTTGACCAGTGAACAGTGCGGAAATGTAGCTTTATTTAGACACCAAACACATAACGATATAGTGAGAGTGTCGTGAACTATAAGCGTTTTACTATTTCACACCTTTCGCGGTGCTAATTAAAGATCGCGTGTATACATAGCTAATAACTGTGTTCAAGACATGTCTAACAAACAACTTTGTTACCTAAATAAATAAAGGATTGTTGAGGTATTCGCCGATAGAAACTCATTTGCACACGTGGCTTTGCCCTATAAATAGCGAGCAAAAAACGAGCATCTGTCTCTCATTCATAAAGTATTCGTTGAGTCGTACACACGGAACGATACGCTGCAGAAGACGCTTCAATGAGACCGGCAGACACCTGAGTTACTACAACTACGTACTACGGACATCAGACTATACCCGAGGCCAGAGATGCTGTGTCCATGACGATAAAGGAACGACGCCTAGCCTAGCTGTTCATACACCGCTAAGCGATGCTGACGGAGGTTTCGAGAGGAATAGCTGTACTCAACGCCGACGCCTGAGACCCGTGTACATCTGTGTAACATGAAATCATCAAAACAGGTGACCTGATATGGTTCAGGGTTCATAATAATGTTGTAAAACACAACAAGTAAATGAAAAGCCGCTATAAGCGAAATTGAACAGTTTTAAATAATTGATAAACATTTTTTTATATAGGCGGTATGACTAAAGCCTAAAGACACTTTTAAATGTTGTACTGTATATCATATAGAGACATTTATTCAAAAAGACAGAACATTTAGATAATGTGTGATTATTATAATAATATGTTAATAAGAGTGCAGAAAGACTCTAAGCAAATGTTTTCATGAGATTGTGCACTGTATAAAGAATTATATTTGATAAATTAAATGTGATAAATTAAGGGAGAGTGCAGAGAAGCTCTAAGAGTGTTATCAAGATATTAGATGTCACAAATTTTATTGTTTCGTATTAATTATTGTTGATAGCCAAGCAGGCTGAAGAGTAGAATAATTAAAAGGGAGTTACCCTTAATAAAAGTGTTTATATTAATAATAATTACCATAGAGATAACGATAAATATAACCCTTGTTATATTCATTTAAAAAGTTCGTATTTTATTTTCTCATGTATAAAGAACAGGGTTACGGATTTCATAGAATGAAATCAATTCAGTATTTCCATTTTATTAAATAATTAAATTCAATATAACAAAAATGATTTTTATAAATGAATTATAATTACAGGCAGACAGTGTGAAACTGCCCATATTTGTGTGTATATTTCCATGTTATATGTTTTGTGTATATACTGTGTATTGTATGTCTTATTTTCAGGAACTTATAAATTATGTACTAAGATATATGATTTTAATATGTGATTGTTAGACGTAAGCATTATAACAATATATCACTAGAGAAAATATGTGTAAATTAATATTCAAGAAAGAATATAAATTGGTGGAACCCGCCGTAAATAGTGTTAAATATTTGAAATTCTTTTTATTATTATGATTTGTTTAAAGATAAGTACCTTGAGGGTGACAATTATAATCATTTGAATGATAGACTAAAAAGGTAGTTTTCATTTATTCACAATTTATACAACTCAGCTTCCTAAAATAATTCTTTTGGAAACACATCGTCCCAACTCGTTACCTGATACCTAATAAGCCCAAATCCCACACCTAATAGCCGGCAAAGCAGAAAAGTACTATATACTGCAGGTAAGTGTTGGCATGATATACCCTAACCAGGTCCATGTAAAACTCATAATCCATGATGAAAGAAATCATAAAAAGATGTGTTGCAAAAGAAAATGTCGCTTCCAACTGGTGCACGATTAAATAAATAAAAAAAAACACAATACGAAAAAATAAAAAATTAGTAAGAAGTTAAATAAATATAAATTCACGTAGAACAAATATTTAGAGTTGATGTGTAATTATTATAAAACGTGCATTTATATGTTGAATGTAGCTGATAAGAACGTACAGTTAGCGTTATCAGTAGAGTAAACAAAGGGGAGCTTAGATAAATATTGTGGTTATCAGAAACTGATACTACAGGCGCCCAAGATAACGGTTGTATGTTGATGAATAAATGACTACCAATATTTAATAATAATCCAAATAATTAATAATATACAAATTAATAATAAATATTTTAAAATCGGTTCACCAAATTAAAATTAAACATGGAACATAAACAAGAGGTCAGTTTAGCCGACATAATGAAGAAGTTAGAAGCCAGCAACGCTGAAAACGTAAAAAGGTTTGAAGAAATAAAAACTAGTGGTGCTGAAACTATGAGAAGATTGGAAGCAAGCACGTCAGAAATTCAGAAACTATACGCGTATAATGCTGAAAGTAAGGTAGAAATTATGGAACGAATGGAGACCTTAGAAGGTAAAGTTAAAGAGTCTCTAAAACAACAAGCGGTGGTGATGAATGAAAATTTCGAAGAGCAGCGAAAAAGACTACAACAAAATTTTAAATCTATGGCCGACATACTGGACCAGAAACTCGAAAAAATTACGCATCGACAAGATACCAAGATACAAGTCATCAGCGAGTTGGTGCAGAGTAATGTCAGGAAGACCATGAAAATTGAAGAAGAAACAAAAAGTCTCGCCGCAGCAGACGACACCATCAAGAAATCTATCCAACACCATGACAACAGGGTAGCTCAGCTGGAAGTCAAGTTAAAAGGTGAAGTAGACCGACTTACACGAGAAGTGAGAAGACTACCAACACAAGCGTTAGTATACTCGACCGTACCTAGAGAAGAGAGACCCATTAACTATTTTAGAGGATCCAGAGGGGAAAATCCCATTGAATTTCGTATCAAATGTGAGAAAGAAATGGATAGTATTGGATCTATTCTCAGTGACAAAGATAAAATAGACTTTGTAAGCCGTTACTTAAAAGATGCAGCAGCCAGTTGGTTCACGATGGTGAATGACGATTTAAAAATGTATGAAGAATTTAAACTAGCATTCGAACGGAGGTATTGGAATGAATACATACAAATGAGAATACGAAATACACTGGAATTTGGTAAATATAATCCAGGTAAGCTGTCTGAAGATGAATACGTCATTATGTTAGTAGAAAGGAGTAAACATTTACGTCCCACTTTAACACAAAAAGAATTAGTCATTAAGCTTGCTAATCATTTCAGCAGGAACATCCAACTAGCTATACATGTTCAGAGTATAGCTACCATTGAAGATCTATTAATACTTTTAACACAGATGGAGGGTGTAATCCGTGAACGAGACCCACCAAGTTCAGCGAGATAACCGGAACCAAAATCAAGATAGAGGTACGTGGTATTCGCAAAGATATCGCCAAGAAGATAAAGGCAGAGAAGATAGACGTACAGACGATGAAAAATATCCGAAAAACAAAAATGTACCATATGATAGACGCCATGAAGATGGACGAACATATGAGAAGCAGGAGCAAAATAATGAAAGAGGTAATTACAAAGGAGGTTACCGATGGCCGAATTCGTCGAAACGATTTTCGAAACCATGGACATCCGATAGGAATGCAAATACGCAGGCGATTACCGTTGAGAAAAAACAGAAAGAGACACCGAGAAACACTGATGAACGTAATAAACCGTCCACATCGAAGACTGAAAATCAATGACTACATTCTGGAGTCTGTATAGGAGGTATATTCCCACCTGATCTTAGGGAAGAATTATTTATGACCGATAAAATTAATCCAATAAATAATACTGTATGTCCACAAATAAAACTGTATGTTAATAATGTACCTGTTAACGCATTAGTTGATACAGGGAGTGAGGTCACAATTATCAATAGTGCATGGGTAAAAATTCATAATGCTCATTTTAAAAATGTACCGAAGTTGCCTACACGGGAGATACAAATAACTACAGCAAATAAATCGATGGAAAAAGTAAACCATCAGATGTATGTTAGTATTACCTGTCAAGGATTAGAGATAGAATTACCTGTACTGATAGTTGATAAGCTAATATATGACTGCATTCTGGGAGTGGATGCGCTAGACCGACTAAATGCTGTTATCAATATGAAAGATGGACAAATGACATGTACAGTTAATAATATATGTAAAACTATAGATTTAAGAGCACCTGTTAAAGAACAGAATCCTCCACAACCGGAAATACTTAAAATTAGTAGACCCAAGATCACATTAGCCGAAGAACGGACACATCCAGAAGAAGTAGAAGATCAGCCAGGAGAACAACACATAAATGATCTGTTAGAAGAATATGAGGACATCTTTAGCGAAGTACCAACTCAAACTCACGTCTACCAGCATCGAATTAAGGTAACTGACCCGTCCAAGTTCGTCAGACGCACATATACGATTCCAATGAAATACGAGGAGCAGGTAGATCAAGAAATTCAGCGTATGTTAGATAACAATGTCATCCGCAGATCACATAGCAATTACCTGAATCCACTTGTAGTAATCAAGAAAAAAGATGATGCGATTAGACTGTGTATGGATATGCGTAACCTTAACAACGTTGTTGAAAAGATGTACGACTGCGCTCCAAATGCTGAAGAGTTATTTGCTACATGTGAAGGAGCTAGATATTTAACAAAATTAGACCTTACTTCTAGTTTCTGGCAGATACCAATACGAGAGAGTGACCGCAAGTATACGGCGTTCCTCTACAAAAACAAGACCTATGAATACAACGTAGTACCGTTTGGATTAAGCACTAGCTTGTCTGCTATTGTACGATGTCTAGAAAATGCACTTGGAGAGGAGGTGTCACCTTACACAATGGTATTTGTAGATGACATACTCGTCGTGTCGAAAACTATTCAGGAACATGTAAATCAATTACGAGGTATTTTTGAGAAATTTAGAGTAGCCAAAATTTCCCTCAATTATAAAAAATGTGAATTCCTAAAAACCAATATCAAGTTCCTTGGTCTTATTATATCCGAACGAGGTATCAAACCTGATCCTATCAAGATCCAAAGTATCCTAAATTTCCCTATTCCTAAAAATGTAAAAGGAGTAAGAGCTTTCCTAGGATTGACTGGTTATTATCGACGCTTCTCATCTGACTATGCAGCAACAGTAAAACCTCTGCTGGAGTTAACACAAAAGAAGAGAAAATGGAGATGGGAGCAGCATCACACTGAAGCAGTGGATCGAGTCAAAACATTGTTTAAACAAAATTTAATGCTACTCCATCCGAAGAAAGACGGCGATTATGTGCTATATGCAGACGCAAGTCAATATGCAATGGGAAGTGTATTGTATCAAAAAGACTCAAAAGGAGACTTAAGGGTCATCGCCTATGCCAGTCGTGTATTCCGAGGAGCGGAGATAGAGTACTGCACTACAGAAAAGGAAGTACTAGCTATTGTGTATGCATTATCCCAGTTCCGATTCTATCTATGCGGAACTCATTTTGAAATTCATACAGATCATCAGGCTTTATCTTTCCTATTAACATGTAAGGTAAAGAGTGCGAGGTTGATGCGATGGATACTTGCCATTGGGGAATATTTTTTCACCATTAAATACTGCAAAGGCAAAGACAATGAAGTAGCTGATACCTTAAGCCGTTATATAGAAAAAAAAGAAGAAACACATGAAGCTAAACCACAAGATGTCAGGGTACTTAGCAACATAACATACAAACCCGAGACAGAAGTACAAGAATTACTACGTAATCTCGCTAGAGAGCAAGATAAAGATCAGCGATTACAGAATATAAAAAATAATCCGTTACCTATAAATTATTGTGTGAAAGATGGAATTTTATTTAAGCTTATTAATTATGATTGGAAAGTTGTGCTATCTCATGACATGTCATCGTAGTCTAGCTCATGCATCTCCATTGAAGTGCTATTTAACTATGAAAGAAGCCTTCACCTGTAATAATATGTTCAGAAAAATTAAAATAATTGTTAGGAAATGCCATGATTGTCAAACAGCCAAACATCCGAATTTAAACACTTGCGTTGAAATGGGGAGTATCAGAACTAAGAAGAAGGGGGATATAGTTGCACTTGATTTCCTTGGACCACTCCCGCGATCAAGTCGTGGGTACTGCCATATAATTGTGACGGTAGATGTGTTTACCAAGCTAGTAAAGTTATATGCTGTACGAAGACCCACCATGAAATCTGTTCTGAACGTCATCACCCAGAAGTATATACCAAAGTATGGAAAAATGGATAAAGTGTTGACAGATCAAGGTAAGCAGTTTGGTAATAAATTATGGAAGGACGCATTGACAAGACAAGGTATAAAACCTGTACTTACATCCATAAGGCATCCACAAACTAATCTTGCTGAAAGAATAAATAGAGAGTTAGGCAAGTACATGAGGTTATATTGCTACAATCAACAGAGTAAATGGCCTGACTATCTACAATTTTTCGAAGATGCAATGAATCACAATTATAGTGAAGCTACAGGATACACACCGTTAGAATTAAGTGAGAATAAAATACCTAAAAGATTCTGGCACAACATGATTAATAAACCGGAAAATTATAATGTAGATTTGCCAATTCAAATAAAAATAAACAGAGCTGAACGACAGCTATATAATCAAGCAGGTAAAAGGAGAGACCGGTATAATAGAATTCACCGATTGACAAGATTCCAGATTGGTGATAAGGTATTGATAAAGACAAATCCTGTGGGAAGTAGTATATTAAACACTTCCAAGAAATTCTTCAGATTATTCTGTGGCCCATATGAACTAAGGAGTCGTCTAGGACCACACACCTACATGGTATATGACCCAGTGAAGCAAAAGGACGTCGGAAAGTACCATGTGTCATCTCTGCGTCATTATATCCAATAATACCCATATGTGATTGTTACTTTAAGATAAGATTTTATATTCTTTCTAATAAACATGTAATATAACTGACTGTGTATGTACTAAACATAGATAAAAAAAAAAAAAAAAAAAAAAAAATATGTTCTGTAAAGCACAAACAATTTTTTTTAAAGCAAGTGGGGGAGTGTTATAACGAAACATTGTTATCAATGTTTATCGTTCTAACTGGAGTACGCATAATAAGCGTTATCTGCTACAATTGTACATTTAGAAGGGTACAGATAAGATTTTATATAGCAAACAAAACAGATAACAGTCCACCTGCATAAATATGTATAATTTTGTCGGCACATGTCAGAAGTGTTTTAAAACTTAAATAATAAAAAAAAATGACAAAAGATTAAGAAGAACTAGGTTGACCAGTGAACAGTGCGGAAATGTAGCTTTATTTAGACACCAAACACATAACGATATAGTGAGAGTGTCGTGAACTATAAGCGTTTTACTATTTCACACCTTTCGCGGTGCTAATTAAAGATCGCGTGTATACATAGCTAATAACTGTGTTCAAGACATGTCTAACAAACAACTTTGTTACCTAAATAAATAAAGGATTGTTGAGGTATTCGCCGATAGAAACTCATTTGCACACGTGGCTTTGCCCTATAAATAGCGAGCAAAAAACGAGCATCTGTCTCTCATTCATAAAGTATTCGTTGAGTCGTACACACGGAACAATACGCTGCAGAAGACGCTTCAATGAGACCGGCAGACACCTGAGTTACTACAACTACGTACTACGGACATCAGACTATACCCGAGGCCAGAGATGCTGTGTCCATGACGATAAAGGAACGACGCCTAGCCTAGCTGTTCATACACCGCTAAGCGATGCTGACGGAGGTTTCGAGAGGAATAGCTGTACTCAACGCCGACGCCTGAGACCCGTGTACATCTGTGTAACATGAAATCATCAAAACAGGTGACCTGATATGGTTCAGGGTTCATAATAATGTTGTAAAACACAACAAGTAAATGAAAAGCCGCTATAAGCGAAATTGAACAGTTTTAAATAATTGATAAACATTTTTTTATATAGGCGGTATGACTAAAGCCTAAAGACACTTTTAAATGTTGTACTGTATATCATATAGAGACATTTATTCAAAAAGACAGAACATTTAGATAATGTGTGATTATTATAATAATATGTTAATAAGAGTGCAGAAAGACTCTAAGCAAATGTTTTCATGAGATTGTGCACTGTATAAAGAATTATATTTGATAAATTAAATGTGATAAATTAAGGGAGAGTGCAGAGAAGCTCTAAGAGTGTTATCAAGATATTAGATGTCACAAATTTTATTGTTTCGTATTAATTATTGTTGATAGCCAAGCAGGCTGAAGAGTAGAATAATTAAAAGGGAGTTACCCTTAATAAAAGTGTTTATATTAATAATAATTACCATAGAGATAACGATAAATATAACCCTTGTTATATTCATTTAAAAAGTTCGTATTTTATTTTCTCATGTATAAAGAACAGGGTTACGGATTTCATAGAATGAAATCAATTCAGTATTTCCATTTTATTAAATAATTAAATTCAATATAACAAAAATGATTTTTATAAATGAATTATAATTACAGGCAGACAGTGTGAAACTGCCCATATTTGTGTGTATATTTCCATGTTATATGTTTTGTGTATATACTGTGTATTGTATGTCTTATTTTCAGGAACTTATAAATTATGTACTAAGATATATGATTTTAATATGTGATTGTTAGACGTAAGCATTATAACAATATATCACTAGAGAAAATATGTGTAAATTAATATTCAAGAAAGAATATAAATTGGTGGAACCCGCCGTAAATAGTGTTAAATATTTGAAATTCTTTTTATTATTATGATTTGTTTAAAGATAAGTACCTTGAGGGTGACAATTATAATCATTTGAATGATAGACTAAAAAGGTAGTTTTCATTTATTCACAATTTATACAACTCAGCTTCCTAAAATAATTCTTTTGGAAACACATCGTCCCAACTCGTTACCTGATACCTAATAAGCCCAAATCCCACACCTAATAGCCGGCAAAGCAGAAAAGTACTATATACTGCAGGTAAGTGTTGGCATGATATACCCTAACCAGGTCCATGTAAAACTCATAATCCATGATGAAAGAAATCATAAAAAGATGTGTTGCAAAAGAAAATGTCGCTTCCAACTGGTGCACGATTAAATAAATAAAAAAAAACACAATACGAAAAAATAAAAAATTAGTAAGAAGTTAAATAAATATAAATTCACGTAGAACAAATATTTAGAGTTGATGTGTAATTATTATAAAACGTGCATTTATATGTTGAATGTAGCTGATAAGAACGTACAGTTAGCGTTATCAGTAGAGTAAACAAAGGGGAGCTTAGATAAATATTGTGGTTATCAGAAACTGATACTACAGGCGCCCAAGATAACGGTTGTATGTTGATGAATAAATGACTACCAATATTTAATAATAATCCAAATAATTAATAATATACAAATTAATAATAAATATTTTAAAATCGGTTCACCAAATTAAAATTAAACATGGAACATAAACAAGAGGTCAGTTTAGCCGACATAATGAAGAAGTTAGAAGCCAGCAACGCTGAAAACGTAAAAAGGTTTGAAGAAATAAAAACTAGTGGTGCTGAAACTATGAGAAGATTGGAAGCAAGCACGTCAGAAATTCAGAAACTATACGCGTATAATGCTGAAAGTAAGGTAGAAATTATGGAACGAATGGAGACCTTAGAAGGTAAAGTTAAAGAGTCTCTAAAACAACAAGCGGTGGTGATGAATGAAAATTTCGAAGAGCAGCGAAAAAGACTACAACAAAATTTTAAATCTATGGCCGACATACTGGACCAGAAACTCGAAAAAATTACGCATCGACAAGATACCAAGATACAAGTCATCAGCGAGTTGGTGCAGAGTAATGTCAGGAAGACCATGAAAATTGAAGAAGAAACAAAAAGTCTCGCCGCAGCAGACGACACCATCAAGAAATCTATCCAACACCATGACAACAGGGTAGCTCAGCTGGAAGTCAAGTTAAAAGGTGAAGTAGACCGACTTACACGAGAAGTGAGAAGACTACCAACACAAGCGTTAGTATACTCGACCGTACCTAGAGAAGAGAGACCCATTAACTATTTTAGAGGATCCAGAGGGGAAAATCCCATTGAATTTCGTATCAAATGTGAGAAAGAAATGGATAGTATTGGATCTATTCTCAGTGACAAAGATAAAATAGACTTTGTAAGCCGTTACTTAAAAGATGCAGCAGCCAGTTGGTTCACGATGGTGAATGACGATTTAAAAATGTATGAAGAATTTAAACTAGCATTCGAACGGAGGTATTGGAATGAATACATACAAATGAGAATACGAAATACACTGGAATTTGGTAAATATAATCCAGGTAAGCTGTCTGAAGATGAATACGTCATTATGTTAGTAGAAAGGAGTAAACATTTACGTCCCACTTTAACACAAAAAGAATTAGTCATTAAGCTTGCTAATCATTTCAGCAGGAACATCCAACTAGCTATACATGTTCAGAGTATAGCTACCATTGAAGATCTATTAATACTTTTAACACAGATGGAGGGTGTAATCCGTGAACGAGACCCACCAAGTTCAGCGAGATAACCGGAACCAAAATCAAGATAGAGGTACGTGGTATTCGCAAAGATATCGCCAAGAAGATAAAGGCAGAGAAGATAGACGTACAGACGATGAAAAATATCCGAAAAACAAAAATGTACCATATGATAGACGCCATGAAGATGGACGAACATATGAGAAGCAGGAGCAAAATAATGAAAGAGGTAATTACAAAGGAGGTTACCGATGGCCGAATTCGTCGAAACGATTTTCGAAACCATGGACATCCGATAGGAATGCAAATACGCAGGCGATTACCGTTGAGAAAAAACAGAAAGAGACACCGAGAAACACTGATGAACGTAATAAACCGTCCACATCGAAGACTGAAAATCAATGACTACATTCTGGAGTCTGTATAGGAGGTATATTCCCACCTGATCTTAGGGAAGAATTATTTATGACCGATAAAATTAATCCAATAAATAATACTGTATGTCCACAAATAAAACTGTATGTTAATAATGTACCTGTTAACGCATTAGTTGATACAGGGAGTGAGGTCACAATTATCAATAGTGCATGGGTAAAAATTCATAATGCTCATTTTAAAAATGTACCGAAGTTGCCTACACGGGAGATACAAATAACTACAGCAAATAAATCGATGGAAAAAGTAAACCATCAGATGTATGTTAGTATTACCTGTCAAGGATTAGAGATAGAATTACCTGTACTGATAGTTGATAAGCTAATATATGACTGCATTCTGGGAGTGGATGCGCTAGACCGACTAAATGCTGTTATCAATATGAAAGATGGACAAATGACATGTACAGTTAATAATATATGTAAAACTATAGATTTAAGAGCACCTGTTAAAGAACAGAATCCTCCACAACCGGAAATACTTAAAATTAGTAGACCCAAGATCACATTAGCCGAAGAACGGACACATCCAGAAGAAGTAGAAGATCAGCCAGGAGAACAACACATAAATGATCTGTTAGAAGAATATGAGGACATCTTTAGCGAAGTACCAACTCAAACTCACGTCTACCAGCATCGAATTAAGGTAACTGACCCGTCCAAGTTCGTCAGACGCACATATACGATTCCAATGAAATACGAGGAGCAGGTAGATCAAGAAATTCAGCGTATGTTAGATAACAATGTCATCCGCAGATCACATAGCAATTACCTGAATCCACTTGTAGTAATCAAGAAAAAAGATGATGCGATTAGACTGTGTATGGATATGCGTAACCTTAACAACGTTGTTGAAAAGATGTACGACTGCGCTCCAAATGCTGAAGAGTTATTTGCTACATGTGAAGGAGCTAGATATTTAACAAAATTAGACCTTACTTCTAGTTTCTGGCAGATACCAATACGAGAGAGTGACCGCAAGTATACGGCGTTCCTCTACAAAAACAAGACCTATGAATACAACGTAGTACCGTTTGGATTAAGCACTAGCTTGTCTGCTATTGTACGATGTCTAGAAAATGCACTTGGAGAGGAGGTGTCACCTTACACAATGGTATTTGTAGATGACATACTCGTCGTGTCGAAAACTATTCAGGAACATGTAAATCAATTACGAGGTATTTTTGAGAAATTTAGAGTAGCCAAAATTTCCCTCAATTATAAAAAATGTGAATTCCTAAAAACCAATATCAAGTTCCTTGGTCTTATTATATCCGAACGAGGTATCAAACCTGATCCTATCAAGATCCAAAGTATCCTAAATTTCCCTATTCCTAAAAATGTAAAAGGAGTAAGAGCTTTCCTAGGATTGACTGGTTATTATCGACGCTTCTCATCTGACTATGCAGCAACAGTAAAACCTCTGCTGGAGTTAACACAAAAGAAGAGAAAATGGAGATGGGAGCAGCATCACACTGAAGCAGTGGATCGAGTCAAAACATTGTTTAAACAAAATTTAATGCTACTCCATCCGAAGAAAGACGGCGATTATGTGCTATATGCAGACGCAAGTCAATATGCAATGGGAAGTGTATTGTATCAAAAAGACTCAAAAGGAGACTTAAGGGTCATCGCCTATGCCAGTCGTGTATTCCGAGGAGCGGAGATAGAGTACTGCACTACAGAAAAGGAAGTACTAGCTATTGTGTATGCATTATCCCAGTTCCGATTCTATCTATGCGGAACTCATTTTGAAATTCATACAGATCATCAGGCTTTATCTTTCCTATTAACATGTAAGGTAAAGAGTGCGAGGTTGATGCGATGGATACTTGCCATTGGGGAATATTTTTTCACCATTAAATACTGCAAAGGCAAAGACAATGAAGTAGCTGATACCTTAAGCCGTTATATAGAAAAAAAAGAAGAAACACATGAAGCTAAACCACAAGATGTCAGGGTACTTAGCAACATAACATACAAACCCGAGACAGAAGTACAAGAATTACTACGTAATCTCGCTAGAGAGCAAGATAAAGATCAGCGATTACAGAATATAAAAAATAATCCGTTACCTATAAATTATTGTGTGAAAGATGGAATTTTATTTAAGCTTATTAATTATGATTGGAAAGTTGTGCTATCTCATGACATGTCATCGTAGTCTAGCTCATGCATCTCCATTGAAGTGCTATTTAACTATGAAAGAAGCCTTCACCTGTAATAATATGTTCAGAAAAATTAAAATAATTGTTAGGAAATGCCATGATTGTCAAACAGCCAAACATCCGAATTTAAACACTTGCGTTGAAATGGGGAGTATCAGAACTAAGAAGAAGGGGGATATAGTTGCACTTGATTTCCTTGGACCACTCCCGCGATCAAGTCGTGGGTACTGCCATATAATTGTGACGGTAGATGTGTTTACCAAGCTAGTAAAGTTATATGCTGTACGAAGACCCACCATGAAATCTGTTCTGAACGTCATCACCCAGAAGTATATACCAAAGTATGGAAAAATGGATAAAGTGTTGACAGATCAAGGTAAGCAGTTTGGTAATAAATTATGGAAGGACGCATTGACAAGACAAGGTATAAAACCTGTACTTACATCCATAAGGCATCCACAAACTAATCTTGCTGAAAGAATAAATAGAGAGTTAGGCAAGTACATGAGGTTATATTGCTACAATCAACAGAGTAAATGGCCTGACTATCTACAATTTTTCGAAGATGCAATGAATCACAATTATAGTGAAGCTACAGGATACACACCGTTAGAATTAAGTGAGAATAAAATACCTAAAAGATTCTGGCACAACATGATTAATAAACCGGAAAATTATAATGTAGATTTGCCAATTCAAATAAAAATAAACAGAGCTGAACGACAGCTATATAATCAAGCAGGTAAAAGGAGAGACCGGTATAATAGAATTCACCGATTGACAAGATTCCAGATTGGTGATAAGGTATTGATAAAGACAAATCCTGTGGGAAGTAGTATATTAAACACTTCCAAGAAATTCTTCAGATTATTCTGTGGCCCATATGAACTAAGGAGTCGTCTAGGACCACACACCTACATGGTATATGACCCAGTGAAGCAAAAGGACGTCGGAAAGTACCATGTGTCATCTCTGCGTCATTATATCCAATAATACCCATATGTGATTGTTACTTTAAGATAAGATTTTATATTCTTTCTAATAAACATGTAATATAACTGACTGTGTATGTACTAAACATAGATAAAAAAAAAAAAAAAAAAAAAAAAAATATGTTCTGTAAAGCACAAACAATTTTTTTTAAAGCAAGTGGGGGAGTGTTATAACGAAACATTGTTATCAATGTTTATCGTTCTAACTGGAGTACGCATAATAAGCGTTATCTGCTACAATTGTACATTTAGAAGGGTACAGATAAGATTTTATATAGCAAACAAAACAGATAACAGTCCACCTGCATAAATATGTATAATTTTGTCGGCACATGTCAGAAGTGTTTTAAAACTTAAATAATAAAAAAAAATGACAAAAGATTAAGAAGAACTAGGTTGACCAGTGAACAGTGCGGAAATGTAGCTTTATTTAGACACCAAACACATAACGATATAGTGAGAGTGTCGTGAACTATAAGCGTTTTACTATTTCACACCTTTCGCGGTGCTAATTAAAGATCGCGTGTATACATAGCTAATAACTGTGTTCAAGACATGTCTAACAAACAACTTTGTTACCTAAATAAATAAAGGATTGTTGAGGTATTCGCCGATAGAAACTCATTTGCACACGTGGCTTTGCCCTATAAATAGCGAGCAAAAAACGAGCATCTGTCTCTCATTCATAAAGTATTCGTTGAGTCGTACACACGGAACAATACGCTGCAGAAGACGCTTCAATGAGACCGGCAGACACCTGAGTTACTACAACTACGTACTACGGACATCAGACTATACCCGAGGCCAGAGATGCTGTGTCCATGACGATAAAGGAACGACGCCTAGCCTAGCTGTTCATACACCGCTAAGCGATGCTGACGGAGGTTTCGAGAGGAATAGCTGTACTCAACGCCGACGCCTGAGACCCGTGTACATCTGTGTAACATGAAATCATCAAAACAGGTGACCTGATATGGTTCAGGGTTCATAATAATGTTGTAAAACACAACAAGTAAATGAAAAGCCGCTATAAGCGAAATTGAACAGTTTTAAATAATTGATAAACATTTTTTTATATAGGCGGTATGACTAAAGCCTAAAGACACTTTTAAATGTTGTACTGTATATCATATAGAGACATTTATTCAAAAAGACAGAACATTTAGATAATGTGTGATTATTATAATAATATGTTAATAAGAGTGCAGAAAGACTCTAAGCAAATGTTTTCATGAGATTGTGCACTGTATAAAGAATTATATTTGATAAATTAAATGTGATAAATTAAGGGAGAGTGCAGAGAAGCTCTAAGAGTGTTATCAAGATATTAGATGTCACAAATTTTATTGTTTCGTATTAATTATTGTTGATAGCCAAGCAGGCTGAAGAGTAGAATAATTAAAAGGGAGTTACCCTTAATAAAAGTGTTTATATTAATAATAATTACCATAGAGATAACGATAAATATAACCCTTGTTATATTCATTTAAAAAGTTCGTATTTTATTTTCTCATGTATAAAGAACAGGGTTACGGATTTCATAGAATGAAATCAATTCAGTATTTCCATTTTATTAAATAATTAAATTCAATATAACAAAAATGATTTTTATAAATGAATTATAATTACAGGCAGACAGTGTGAAACTGCCCATATTTGTGTGTATATTTCCATGTTATATGTTTTGTGTATATACTGTGTATTGTATGTCTTATTTTCAGGAACTTATAAATTATGTACTAAGATATATGATTTTAATATGTGATTGTTAGACGTAAGCATTATAACAATATATCACTAGAGAAAATATGTGTAAATTAATATTCAAGAAAGAATATAAATTGGTGGAACCCGCCGTAAATAGTGTTAAATATTTGAAATTCTTTTTATTATTATGATTTGTTTAAAGATAAGTACCTTGAGGGTGACAATTATAATCATTTGAATGATAGACTAAAAAGGTAGTTTTCATTTATTCACAATTTATACAACTCAGCTTCCTAAAATAATTCTTTTGGAAACACATCGTCCCAACTCGTTACCTGATACCTAATAAGCCCAAATCCCACACCTAATAGCCGGCAAAGCAGAAAAGTACTATATACTGCAGGTAAGTGTTGGCATGATATACCCTAACCAGGTCCATGTAAAACTCATAATCCATGATGAAAGAAATCATAAAAAGATGTGTTGCAAAAGAAAATGTCGCTTCCAACTGGTGCACGATTAAATAAATAAAAAAAAACACAATACGAAAAAATAAAAAATTAGTAAGAAGTTAAATAAATATAAATTCACGTAGAACAAATATTTAGAGTTGATGTGTAATTATTATAAAACGTGCATTTATATGTTGAATGTAGCTGATAAGAACGTACAGTTAGCGTTATCAGTAGAGTAAACAAAGGGGAGCTTAGATAAATATTGTGGTTATCAGAAACTGATACTACAGGCGCCCAAGATAACGGTTGTATGTTGATGAATAAATGACTACCAATATTTAATAATAATCCAAATAATTAATAATATACAAATTAATAATAAATATTTTAAAATCGGTTCACCAAATTAAAATTAAACATGGAACATAAACAAGAGGTCAGTTTAGCCGACATAATGAAGAAGTTAGAAGCCAGCAACGCTGAAAACGTAAAAAGGTTTGAAGAAATAAAAACTAGTGGTGCTGAAACTATGAGAAGATTGGAAGCAAGCACGTCAGAAATTCAGAAACTATACGCGTATAATGCTGAAAGTAAGGTAGAAATTATGGAACGAATGGAGACCTTAGAAGGTAAAGTTAAAGAGTCTCTAAAACAACAAGCGGTGGTGATGAATGAAAATTTCGAAGAGCAGCGAAAAAGACTACAACAAAATTTTAAATCTATGGCCGACATACTGGACCAGAAACTCGAAAAAATTACGCATCGACAAGATACCAAGATACAAGTCATCAGCGAGTTGGTGCAGAGTAATGTCAGGAAGACCATGAAAATTGAAGAAGAAACAAAAAGTCTCGCCGCAGCAGACGACACCATCAAGAAATCTATCCAACACCATGACAACAGGGTAGCTCAGCTGGAAGTCAAGTTAAAAGGTGAAGTAGACCGACTTACACGAGAAGTGAGAAGACTACCAACACAAGCGTTAGTATACTCGACCGTACCTAGAGAAGAGAGACCCATTAACTATTTTAGAGGATCCAGAGGGGAAAATCCCATTGAATTTCGTATCAAATGTGAGAAAGAAATGGATAGTATTGGATCTATTCTCAGTGACAAAGATAAAATAGACTTTGTAAGCCGTTACTTAAAAGATGCAGCAGCCAGTTGGTTCACGATGGTGAATGACGATTTAAAAATGTATGAAGAATTTAAACTAGCATTCGAACGGAGGTATTGGAATGAATACATACAAATGAGAATACGAAATACACTGGAATTTGGTAAATATAATCCAGGTAAGCTGTCTGAAGATGAATACGTCATTATGTTAGTAGAAAGGAGTAAACATTTACGTCCCACTTTAACACAAAAAGAATTAGTCATTAAGCTTGCTAATCATTTCAGCAGGAACATCCAACTAGCTATACATGTTCAGAGTATAGCTACCATTGAAGATCTATTAATACTTTTAACACAGATGGAGGGTGTAATCCGTGAACGAGACCCACCAAGTTCAGCGAGATAACCGGAACCAAAATCAAGATAGAGGTACGTGGTATTCGCAAAGATATCGCCAAGAAGATAAAGGCAGAGAAGATAGACGTACAGACGATGAAAAATATCCGAAAAACAAAAATGTACCATATGATAGACGCCATGAAGATGGACGAACATATGAGAAGCAGGAGCAAAATAATGAAAGAGGTAATTACAAAGGAGGTTACCGATGGCCGAATTCGTCGAAACGATTTTCGAAACCATGGACATCCGATAGGAATGCAAATACGCAGGCGATTACCGTTGAGAAAAAACAGAAAGAGACACCGAGAAACACTGATGAACGTAATAAACCGTCCACATCGAAGACTGAAAATCAATGACTACATTCTGGAGTCTGTATAGGAGGTATATTCCCACCTGATCTTAGGGAAGAATTATTTATGACCGATAAAATTAATCCAATAAATAATACTGTATGTCCACAAATAAAACTGTATGTTAATAATGTACCTGTTAACGCATTAGTTGATACAGGGAGTGAGGTCACAATTATCAATAGTGCATGGGTAAAAATTCATAATGCTCATTTTAAAAATGTACCGAAGTTGCCTACACGGGAGATACAAATAACTACAGCAAATAAATCGATGGAAAAAGTAAACCATCAGATGTATGTTAGTATTACCTGTCAAGGATTAGAGATAGAATTACCTGTACTGATAGTTGATAAGCTAATATATGACTGCATTCTGGGAGTGGATGCGCTAGACCGACTAAATGCTGTTATCAATATGAAAGATGGACAAATGACATGTACAGTTAATAATATATGTAAAACTATAGATTTAAGAGCACCTGTTAAAGAACAGAATCCTCCACAACCGGAAATACTTAAAATTAGTAGACCCAAGATCACATTAGCCGAAGAACGGACACATCCAGAAGAAGTAGAAGATCAGCCAGGAGAACAACACATAAATGATCTGTTAGAAGAATATGAGGACATCTTTAGCGAAGTACCAACTCAAACTCACGTCTACCAGCATCGAATTAAGGTAACTGACCCGTCCAAGTTCGTCAGACGCACATATACGATTCCAATGAAATACGAGGAGCAGGTAGATCAAGAAATTCAGCGTATGTTAGATAACAATGTAATCCGCAGATCACATAGCAATTACCTGAATCCACTTGTAGTAATCAAGAAAAAAGATGATGCGATTAGACTGTGTATGGATATGCGTAACCTTAACAACGTTGTTGAAAAGATGTACGACTGCGCTCCAAATGCTGAAGAGTTATTTGCTAAATGTGAAGGAGCTAGATATTTAACAAAATTAGACCTTACTTCTAGTTTCTGGCAGATACCAATACGAGAGAGTGACCGCAAGTATACGGCGTTCCTCTACAAAAACAAGACCTATGAATACAACGTAGTACCGTTTGGATTAAGCACTAGCTTGTCTGCTATTGTACGATGTCTAGAAAATGCACTTGGAGAGGAGGTGTCACCTTACACAATGGTATTTGTAGATGACATACTCGTCGTGTCGAAAACTATTCAGGAACATGTAAATCAATTACGAGGTATTTTTGAGAAATTTAGAGTAGCCAAAATTTCCCTCAATTATAAAAAATGTGAATTCCTAAAAACCAATATCAAGTTCCTTGGTCTTATTATATCCGAACGAGGTATCAAACCTGATCCTATCAAGATCCAAAGTATCCTAAATTTCCCTATTCCTAAAAATGTAAAAGGAGTAAGAGCTTTCCTAGGATTGACTGGTTATTATCGACGCTTCTCATCTGACTATGCAGCAACAGTAAAACCTCTGCTGGAGTTAACACAAAAGAAGAGAAAATGGAGATGGGAGCAGCATCACACTGAAGCAGTGGATCGAGTCAAAACATTGTTTAAACAAAATTTAATGCTACTCCATCCGAAGAAAGACGGCGATTATGTGCTATATGCAGACGCAAGTCAATATGCAATGGGAAGTGTATTGTATCAAAAAGACTCAAAAGGAGACTTAAGGGTCATCGCCTATGCCAGTCGTGTATTCCGAGGAGCGGAGATAGAGTACTGCACTACAGAAAAGGAAGTACTAGCTATTGTGTATGCATTATCCCAGTTCCGATTCTATCTATGCGGAACTCATTTTGAAATTCATACAGATCATCAGGCTTTATCTTTCCTATTAACATGTAAGGTAAAGAGTGCGAGGTTGATGCGATGGATACTTGCCATTGGGGAATATTCTTTCACCATTAAATACTGCAAAGGCAAAGACAATGAAGTAGCTGATACCTTAAGCCGTTATATAGAAAAAAAAGAAGAAACACATGAAGCTAAACCACAAGATGTCAGGGTACTTAGCAACATAACATACAAACCCGAGACAGAAGTACAAGAATTACTACGTAATCTCGCTAGAGAGCAAGATAAAGATCAGCGATTACAGAATATAAAAAATAATCCGTTACCTATAAATTACTGTGTGAAAGATGGAATTTTATTTAAGCTTATTAATTATGATTGGAAAGTTGTGCTATCTCATGACATGTCATCGTAGTCTAGCTCATGCATCTCCATTGAAGTGCTATTTAACTATGAAAGAAGCCTTCACCTGTAATAATATGTTCAGAAAAATTAAAATAATTGTTAGGAAATGCCATGATTGTCAAACAGCCAAACATCCGAATTTAAACACTTGCGTTGAAATGGGGAGTATCAGAACTAAGAAGAAGGGGGATATAGTTGCACTTGATTTCCTTGGACCACTCCCGCGATCAAGTCGTGGGTACTGCCATATAATTGTGACGGTAGATGTGTTTACCAAGCTAGTAAAGTTATATGCTGTACGAAGACCCACCATGAAATCTGTTCTGAACGTCATCACCCAGAAGTATATACCAAAGTATGGAAAAATGGATAAAGTGTTGACAGATCAAGGTAAGCAGTTTGGTAATAAATTATGGAAGGACGCATTGACAAGACAAGGTATAAAACCTGTACTTACATCCATAAGGCATCCACAAACTAATCTTGCTGAAAGAATAAATAGAGAGTTAGGCAAGTACATGAGGTTATATTGCTACAATCAACAGAGTAAATGGCCTGACTATCTACAATTTTTCGAAGATGCAATGAATCACAATTATAGTGAAGCTACAGGATACACACCGTTAGAATTAAGTGAGAATAAAATACCTAAAAGATTCTGGCACAACATGATTAATAAACCGGAAAATTATAATGTAGATTTGCCAATTCAAATAAAAATAAACAGAGCTGAACGACAGCTATATAATCAAGCAGGTAAAAGGAGAGACCGGTATAATAGAATTCACCGATTGACAAGATTCCAGATTGGTGATAAGGTATTGATAAAGACAAATCCTGTGGGAAGTAGTATATTAAACACTTCCAAGAAATTCTTCAGATTATTCTGTGGCCCATATGAACTAAGGAGTCGTCTAGGACCACACACCTACATGGTATATGACCCAGTGAAGCAAAAGGACGTCGGAAAGTACCATGTGTCATCTCTGCGTCATTATATCCAATAATACCCATATGTGATTGTTACTTTAAGATAAGATTTTATATTCTTTCTAATAAACATGTAATATAACTGACTGTGTATGTACTAAACATAGATAAAAAAAAAAAAAAAAAAAAAAAAAAAATATATATATATATATATGTATATATGTTCTGTAAACCACAAACAATTTTTTTTAAAGCAAGTGGGGGAGTGTTATAACGAAACATTGTTATCAATGTTTATCGTTCTAACTGGAGTACGCATAATAAGCGTTATCTGCTACAATTGTACATTTAGAAGGGTACAGATAAGATTTTATATAGCAAACAAAACAGATAACAGTCCACCTGCATAAATATGTATAATTTTGTCGGCACATGTCAGAAGTGTTTTAAAACTTAAATAATAAAAAAAAATGACAAAAGATTAAGAAGAACTAGGTTGACCAGTGAACAGTGCGGAAATGTAGCTTTATTTAGACACCAAACACATAACGATATAGTGAGAGTGTCGTGAACTATAAGCGTTTTACTATTTCACACCTTTCGCGGTGCTAATTAAAGATCGCGTGTATACATAGCTAATAACTGTGTTCAAGACATGTCTAACAAACAACTTTGTTACCTAAATAAATAAAGGATTGTTGAGGTATTCGCCGATAGAAACTCATTTGCACACGTGGCTTTGCCCTATAAATAGCGAGCAAAAAACGAGCATCTGTCTCTCATTCATAAAGTATTCGTTGAGTCGTACACACGGAACGATACGCTGCAGAAGACGCTTCAATGAGACCGGCAGACACCTGAGTTACTACAACTACGTACTACGGACATCAGACTATACCCGAGGCCAGAGATGCTGTGTCCATGACGATAAAGGAACGACGCCTAGCCTAGCTGTTCATACACCGCTAAGCGATGCTGACGGAGGTTTCGAGAGGAATAGCTGTACTCAACGCCGACGCCTGAGACCCGTGTACATCTGTGTAACATGAAATCATCAAAACAGGTGACCTGATATGGTCAGGGTTCATAATAATGTTGTAAAACACAACAAGTAAATGAAAAGCCGCTATAAGCGAAATTGAACAGTTTTAAATAATTGATAAACATTTTTTTATATAGGCGGTATGACTAAAGCCTAAAGACACTTTTAAATGTTGTACTGTATATCATATAGACATTTATTCAAAAAGACAGAACATTTAGATAATGTGTGATTATTATAATAATATGTTAATAAGAGTGCAGAAAGACTCTAAGCAAATGTTTTCATGAGATTGTGCACTGTATAAAGAATTATATTTGATAAATTAAATGTGATAAATTAAGGGAGAGTGCAGAGAAGCTCTAAGAGTGTTATCAAGATATTAGATGTCACAAATTTTATTGTTTCGTATTAATTATTGTTGATAGCCAAGCAGGCTGAAGAGTAGAATAATTAAAAGGGAGTTACCCTTAATAAAAGTGTTTATATTAATAATAATTACCATAGAGATAACGATAAATATAACCCTTGTTATATTCATTTAAAAAGTTCGTATTTTATTTTCTCATGTATAAAGAACAGGGTTACGGAGTTCATAGAATGAAATCAATTCAGTATTTCCATTTTATTAAATAATTAAATTCAATATAACAAAAATGATTTTTATAAATGAATTATAATTACAGGCAGACAGTGTGAAACTGCCCATATATGTGTGTATATTTCCATGTTATATGTTTTGTGTATATACTGTGTATTGTATGTCTTATTTTCAGGAACTTATAAATTATGTACTAAGATATATGATTTTAATATGTGATTGTTAGACGTAAGCATTATAACAATATATCACTAGAGAAAATATGTGTAAATTAATATTCAAGAAAGAATATAAATTGGTGGAACCCGCCGTAAATAGTGTTAAATATTTGAAATTCTTTTTATTATTATGATTTGTTTAAAGATAAGTACCTTGAGGGTGACAATTATAATCATTGGAATGATAGACTAAAAAGGTAGTTTTCATTTATTCACAATTTATACAACTCAGCTTCCTAAAATAATTCTTTTGGAAACACATCGTCCCAACTCATTACCTGATACCTAATAAGCCCAAATCCCACACCTAATAGCCGGCAAAGCAGAAAAGTACCATATACTGCAGGTAAGTGTTGGCATGATATACCCTAACCAGGTCCATGTAAAACTCATAATCCATAATGAAAGAAATCATAAAAAGATGTGTTGCAATATATATATATATATGTTCATATATGTGCACTAAAAATAAATACATTGTTTGCTGTGATAATAAATTGAGTAACAAAATTTATTTAAATAAAATAAAATTGGTGAAATAACAATATCAACATTTTTTTTTCACCTGATGTCATGGTCCTAGATACAACTCTTCCAGACCCAGGTACAATACTATGAAATTTTTAAGCATAGGCTACATTTAATAACTGTAAGTTATAATTTCTGGTTTTTGTTGTCCATGATGCATCCGTTGATTAACTAATTATAAATTTATAATACTACTGACTCGGAAGAATAATTTTGTATTGGTAAAAATGTAAACTTTTTACATTGTAGCCTGAACCAGTTTTCGCTTATTACAAGCTTTGTCTGAGCCTCTGACAAGAAACACGCACGCGCGTGCGCGTGCACACACATATACTTGTGTGTACTTGTGTAAAAACAAAACAATTCTTTACATTAAGTTTACTGTTTCACAGTTAATAATAACACAATAAATTGTTGATATACTACAAAATACTAAAATCAAATACAAACTTACTATTTGTTAAACATTCAACAAATTAGTGGTTATATTTTGATTATCATGCTATTTTTTTGTGTTGATATTTACTGAATATCAACAGATAGCACACACACACACACACACACACACACACACACACACACACACACACACACACACACACACACACACACTGTGTATTCTTTTTAAAAGCATTAAAATACTGTATATACACTATTTTATATATATTTTTTACAAACCTTTTTGAGGTACAGTAAGCTGTAAGTCTGATAGTCCATTTTAAAGTAGGCACAAACATAAAATAATTTCATAATTAATATGGTATATACAATGTAAACATTTTTAGACAACAATTAATAGTATTAAGTATTATTTTATTTTGGAACAATACCATATGTTATATTATGTCAAATAATATTAATAATAAGTTTCTTCTAGAAGTATAGCATTTGTTTTTATGTAGCGGTAATGCGTTTTTCATACAAATTGTACTGCATCATCAGAGACTAAATGTATTAGTGTATAATCGATTTGAATTAGTGTGTTTAATTTAACATATTTTAAATGTTGTAATGTTTCAGATTGTTAGAATTAATAATAATAGTAATGTAACCGGTCCTGACCATAGTACATGATCTGCAGAAGAAGAAGAAGAAGAAGAAGAAGAAGAAGAAGAAGAAGAAGAAGAAGAAGAAGAAGAAGAAGAAGAAGAAGAAGAAGAAGACGGAGGAGGAGGAGGAGGAGAACTGTTTTTGTAAAACATTATTAAATACAACAATGAAAACCTAAAATTAACATTTGTAAACCTTACTTCTTTTACATCATAAAAACTAAATACATACCCTGAGGCTGGCTCTTCTTTTGTCTTTTTCAACAGACGGTGCAATACCTTCTTGTAAAGGAGATGAGATTGATTGAATGTTTGAATGCGGTGGGGGAGATTTAGAATCAACCAATCCAGTACCATAAGACCGTGAGAAACTTCTTCCTAAACTTCCACCACCCAACAGACGTTCCGCACGCCTTCTTTCGGCTGCAGTTACTCGCACAAAGTGTTCAAACGCAGCTCTAACACATTCAGCCAAGCAAAACAAAGTCACCAACAAACGCAAGAAATAACAAAGCATAAAATATTTATAACAAATACATGCATATTTAACAATTATACCACTAATACAGCAGACAAATTCAGCCAGTCATTTCTCTATATAGAATAAAAACAAAAACTATAAAAAAATATGCAAACCACTACACCTAGTGCCAGGAGCATGCATTTGCACAGTTGATCACGCATTTCCAGTGCTACTCATTATCTTAAATTTCCATAATAATAAATATATTCTCTACTTCTCTTCTTTTGTCTGAAATACTTATTTGTATGTTTGTTTAAAGCATATACACATATTTAATACGTCAACAATTCCATAAGTCACTTCACCCTTTACATATTTAAATATGCTTTAATTTAGTAGTGACCATCACTACATTACATTTTAATGATATAAAGTTTAATGAGGATCGGTCAATAAGTATATCAGAAATGTTTCATTATTTGTATTTATAAGTATAATATTACTGACTCAGAACACTAAGTTATTTAATGGTAAAAATGTAAAATTTTTACCTTATAGTCTAATCAATTTTTACCTTATAGCCTTTCATTATTTGTGTCGACATTCAACAATATTTATTGTCATCATTATTTACTTATACAAATAATGTAAAATTTGTGTTATACTTATTGACCGATCCCTGTTAAACTATCTATCAATAAATATATTTAAATACTACTGAAATATTGGGGATGTGTATGGAATGTTATGGATGCAGACATACATAAAATACGGAAAGATTACTCTATTAGTATAAAGAAATTATAGAGTGTATTTTTCAAAAACAAAATGATTTCAGGTTTTGTACATCTAACGATAATGATGGTTTTCGAATAATTGGAGTGTATAGTATTTCTTTATAAAAATAAATACATCCCGCTCTATGTTAAATTTATTGAAAAAATTTACATTGCAAGAAACTGTAGGGACAAAACAGGGACAATCTATTATACAGTTAAAGTATATAACTTTTTATAAGTTATACAAACACCGGATGATAGATTTAAGTTAGTGATTGCTGATTAATACATTGGATTACTGAATAAACAAACTATTCCTGGATTTTGTTGTCCATGACGTGTCCATTGATTAACTAATTATAAATATATAATTATATCCTTAAATTCGTAGTGTCAATCAATGAATTTTTTGGTGAAGGGTTTGTGAGGATCGGTCAAAAATATAACACAAATTTTAACTTATTTGTGTCGACGTTTCGGCAATGTTTATTGCCATCATCAGGACCTGTGTACAAATACAAAAAAAATGTCAAACACAACAGAACAATTATTTGTGTTTGTGTATGTGTATAATGTTTCTGCATAATGTTACTGCTTTTATAATTAATTAAAAAACCATTACATTATGAGTAATTTAAATTGTAATATTGTATAAATTAAGTTCTGTGATATTATAATTTTCTCGCTGTTTTTAAAGAAAACATTTGAAGACGTACAACAAACTATCTCAACTCCTTCACATATACAATGATACACACATGCACACGCACACGCATGTGCGCACACACATGCACACCCACTCACATACGCAAACACGTTCACTCAAATAATTGTTTGTTGTGTTTGACATTTCTTTTGTATTTATACACAGGTCCTGATGATGACAATAAACATTGTCAAAACGTCGACACAAATAAGTTAAAATTTGTGTTATATTTCTGACTGATCCTCACAAACTTTTCACCAAAAAATATATAATTGTAAATATATACTAGTGTTCCAAGTCAGTAGTGATATATTTATAATTAGTTAAACAAACTATCTTTCATGATAATCACATTTCATTCAGCCATGTATCTGTCTAATTCTGCTCGCCTGAGGTTTCTGTCTTCGCATGCTTCTTGCTGTAAATATCTTTTTGTATCTTTGCATAAACTGATAGGTGTATTTCTTTTCCATCTCCTATTTGGAATTCAGTTTAACTTTTCTTTAGGCCAATGAGCATCAGACATTCATACTATATGAGGCACTTTATGTTCAAGGTGTCTAATATTGTCCTATCTACATGATTCTGTCTCCTAGTGTTTACATTCCAGACTGGATATCCCACATTTTAGACTTTCTCTAGACGTCCATCTCTACTGCTTGGAACTTTTATGTCTTCATCTTCCAAATATTCAAGCATAGGTAACTAAAATTTCACTAACAAGATTGTTTTAGTTCATACTGTAAGTTTTACTTGTTGACTAATATAAGATTTTCTATATGTTTACTGATTTAAAAATGTGAAGAAATGAGCTAAACGTTTATACCACTAACTTGGGAAAAACTAAAGACAACATGTTGAAATCAGTTATATATATGTTACAAGTTGATTGCAAAATATAGGTTTTAGAGGGAATCTGTAGGTGATGTATCTGTTTGTAATCAATAGGACTTTGATGCTCTTGGTTGCTTCCGTATAAATGGAGATCCTCTTGATAATGATGATCCCAAGGAAGAGCTTGAAGGAAACATCATAGTACTTTTCAAACCAATTTATATACATATGTTTATCATCATTATTAGCAATTGTTTGCCCATGTGAGTAAATACCTCCCTACTCATTCTCCAATGATATCTTTCCTGAGCATTTCTTGACTAATTCACTGTACCACAGTGCTTAGCCAAACATTGCTCCATATTCCAAGTGCCACTGTTATAACTTTGCTTTGCAATCTTTAAATTCTTCACCTCCAATACTGTGTCACAGTAATCTTCTTGTTTTCTTGTGTACACACACCATATCTGTGTAAACTGTTGAAAAAGATGGATTATTGAAAAGATGTTATGGATCATTAAACTGTACTAAAAAGCAGAGAATTTTCAGTTCTGATTATTGTCATTTCAGTATTGAACAAATTGTTACCATGTTATTGTATCAATTTGTTATCACTTCCAGTAATTATTACATTTTTAATACAAAAATATGCGCAGATAATTCTTATCCATAATGAAAACATGCAGTGGATATATTTTATTTCATTGTGTTTCTGTCTTCAATTTCTAAATCCTTCTTAGAACTTCCTAAAACTTTTACAGTGTGACGACATGTACAGCTTGTACTTTGTATTCTTCACCCCCATTTAAAGCATGTTGTTGAAGACACTTCAAATATTAACATATCATACTGTGCGAGACAATCAGTGAAGCACTTGACTATTGTTAATTTTCCTTTTGTTGTGTTCTAGGAAACTGTTATATCTCTTCATCTGTCATGATTTTAGATTATTATCCCAACTTCAATTTGGCTAATTACTTACCTCATCTATGTTAGATCTGACGAAACTGTTTAACCTGTAGCGTGTCAATTTTGGGAGTTTTTATTTTCTACAGTATGGGGTATTAAATTTTATTTATTTCATTTTCGGTCGGGAGCCTTATAAAATATTGCGAAATAATTGTATTATGCGACAACGTTATTTTCCGTGCAACAGACCAGTGTTGAGAAACAGCGTTTGGGACAAAGGCGATACGCAATTTCAGTGGCGTAATGCGGCAGAGGAATTCGCACCTCCACAAAAATTCTAAGAACTCTGTACATGTGTGTCGACGCACGAGCGCAACTACTCGAGTCCGCGCTCGGCCAGGACGCCTAGTTGGTTTAACACAAGATGGCTAAAGTAGAAGTATTCATCATCTCTTCACAGACCTTCCGGAAACGCTGCTATAGTCCGGCACATTTTAATGACATCAGTGTGGCACATGCAAATATCAGCTACACATGTGGCGAATATAATGACTATATTCCATGCATAGAGCTCATGAGTAACAGGAAACCAACATTATACGGCGACTAAAACCTGTTGGCCGTGGACGCGTACTTCCTGCCACTCAAAGACACACACTGGGCAGTCACACTATTGAAGCCGGCCGGCCAGGAACGAAGTAGACTCCACACAAAAGTTTTTTTTTATTTTTAATAGCAAAGTCAAATATCAGTGGAAAAAGTTGGTATTACAATCAATCCATGCGGTAGAAACTAACCGAGTGTTTTTTCGGACATAAACATTATAACATTTCATATAAAGATGACTGTGTGTGAAGACCGCGTATCCGCCGTGGGGGGGAAATTTATATTATAAAATGTTAAGGGTATTATAAATTCTGAATGAGAGTGTGTGTAAGCAAAGCTGGGCTGTTTGGGTTTGTGTTTATGTGTATAATTGTTTGAACCTGTATAAAGGATAAGGTAAGCTATAGTCAGTAAGGTGCAAGAGTTGCACAACATGTAACACGAATATCTATCAATTCAACATTTCTGATTAATAAATAAAAAATCTAATTTCTCTTCCATACAATTGAGAGTTAAATTTTTTCAAGGCCTTATTTCGTTACATTTATTATCAGAGTTCGTCGAACGAAATGGGTTTACCTCCACTACGCGATCCGGCCAGATCAAAGACGAAAGGTAAGTGGGAGTTTTTAATTTGAATAAATAATAAAAATTACAAAGAAGAGGAGAGTTGCAAACCTAACCTAAGCTAACTTAAGCTAAATCTTTTTGGATATGAGAATTTATATATTTACTTTGACTTTTCATAAGAGTAAACTGTAGTTTTAGATAGTGCCCCAACTGTAGTTGTAGTGACCCATGTATATATGAGTCATAAATAATACATCTGAGGTTATTTTTAAGATGAATAATCTGCAATATATTAGGACAGAAACATTATACACTAGTAAGGGCATAAAGAATATAGTTTGTCAAACTTTACTGAATACATTGGTCAATCTTTGGATTCATACATAAATATACAAGGGGGCAGCTGCCTGTATGGCATCTGATGACAGATTGCTGGATGCCTGCAAGTAATAAATGTCATATTACTAGAATTGTACAGATTACATATGTCAGAATTTTATGAGACTCCAAATGAAAAAATTAGGTGGACCAAAAGCAATGAAGATGGATGGGTTACTGGAGAAGAAACTGAAGGTTTAGAAGATACACATTAGATAAATGAACACATTAGAGCAAACTTGGAGGTTGGTGTGGACATAATAAAAACATCAAAGGTAAAATGACTATATGTAATGCCAAAAGAGGACGTAGAAAAAGCTGAAAAAATGGTGGCTCAAATTATGGGTAAGATTCAAGACCTTCAGATGTCATTCCCTCCTCCCTTATCATCATTAAATGGCTCAGTTCACCAGAATCTCGGAACATAGTGACCATTCCAACTGAACATCATTCCAACTGTTCCTCAGGGGTCTGCCATTAGACCTCTACTTTACGTTGTCTACATCAAAGACACCCCACCATTCCTCCTCAAAACTGCCCTATCTAACAATGGGCTGTGCCCTGGTACACCAATTATATGACATATTAGGTCTCCACTGAGCACTACCAGGATATCTTCCCTAAGCTCTAGAAGGTTTTGCAACCCTTCTTAGATAACTGCAATACATGGAGAATAACACTAAATGGAGACAAACCCAGCTATGTGTTTTTAACTGAACAGGATGGAGACTGCAACACTCCTTTAAAACTCAAATCTGCTGCGGACCTTCTGCAATTGCCCATAAGCGTTTATGCAAGTACCTTGGCATCATGCTTGATTCCACCACCTTGGCATCACGCTGGCGCAACCAAATCAATTAAGTCACCATTCGTGCATGCCGATGTCTCTATCCAAACACTATAGACCCTAGATAACCATTAATCCAGGAGCTGACCCTGAGCGATATCTACATCCACTTACTATGTGGTCACAGCCAATCCTCTGACCACACGGAACCCTACAGGCTCACAGAACGGCAGTTGATTTGCCTGATTTACTGCCAAACCAAAACAAGCAACACAACCCTCTATTCCCTTAACAAAATCTTCCCTGGCATTGATTCATTCCTCTATAAACGTAATACGGGAACTCCAAATGCCTACCTACCTAATCAACAACTCACAAACACTCCACCTGGACACTAGGGGTAGCCAATTCTGGTGCTAACTCCATTTCACACATATTCATCATAACTTCTTCTTTAACACCTACTCAGAAACCCCCACTAACTAACTAACTAACCCTTCACCAAAACTTTGATGCCATGCTTGTCAGACTTTTCTATCTTTTGTGTCCCCAGCTGCTGCACAACTGTTTGGCAACTGAACCCAATTCTGACTCCTAACATGATAGGCAATCCAAATACGCAACACAAGACAACGTACGCACACACAAACACTAAAAACATGCCTTTTATTTGCTTTCACTACCTCCATGTTCTTATTATCCAGCCTGCACTGGCATCCAACACCTGGAAAAATTACTCAACCAGTGGCTGAAGGGGGCTACAACACAAAACAGTCTGAGCTTCATGACTAGATGAGCCTCAGACAGCACACAAAAAATATGGCTACAGACAGCCAGTTACAAGAAAGAGACAGGATGGCTAAAACTTTGTGGAGAGATGGAGTTATAAAAGTGGTGGAGAGTTATATAAGAAGACTGGAAATACAGGCAGAAATGGAAGATAGAATGGGAGAAGTGTGGTCAACTTACATATACAATAGTGTAAAACAGACATTAGCCAGAATAAGATTAATTATGTTGGTATGTATTGTAGACTGACACAGGCCCGAATTTTTGTGTTCTGCCGCCCCTAGGAACTATTGTTAACCCCCCCCCCCCCAACAAGTAACTTCTATATATTCAATTCTCCTTGACTGCTGAAAAAAAGTTGCTGAAAATAGTTACTTCAGCTATCTCTATTTGCAAATATCTCATTTGATCTTAAATCTAAAAGGGAAATGTCATGGAATTGTGAAAAGACTATATTTATTTACGTGTACACTTTAGTAACACATAGATTAGTTTTATAACAAGTAGTATAGAAACGTAGGCCTACTTTCTTTTTAAAGGTTTATTTATAGACCTACATGGTTTGGTTTTATCATCAAACATAGTGATTAAGAGTGATTGATTTAATTTAATTTAAGAACTTAATACATTTAATTTAGTTAATATAAAACTAAATTAAATGTATCAAGTTCTTCCCTTCATTTAAACAACATTATGCTTTGAATATATGATGATGTGCAGTAGGGATTGAGTTGAGGCGCCCCAAACAATATCGAAACAAACTATTTTAGTCGGCAAAAAAGCGGACAAGAATTTCAATGGAGTGTCCAGACCTGTATATACGACCGTGCTCCACTCCGACCGTCACTATTGATAGGCCCAGTGTCAATACCGTGTTATTCAATGATATAATTAAAGGTTATTTCAAAACCATTTTCTTCAATTTGGCCATAATGGAAGTGCCCAATATAAATACTTTAATTAAAAAACCGAAAACATGAAATTTTAACAAATAATTTTTCACCTCATCCCCCCCCCCCCCGAGTCTGCCGCCCTAGGCACGTGCCTAGTTTGCCTAGTGGGAAATCTGGGCCTGGACTGACAATGTTTAATGCAAATGTTGAAAAGAAGGTTTTTACTGAATGTTTAATGCGATTACACCAGATGTATGGAAAGAGCAGCACCAGTTTTCAGATGGAGACTATATTGTACTTCCACTGCCCTTCATGTGCATAACACTTTCACAGAGAAATGTAACATTATTGTAAACCGTTGTATACACAGAGCTGTGCGTTTGTAGCAGAAGTGCAGCTGTTTGATTGAGCTCAAAGCAATGGTGAGTTGTTTTACTCACCATGCTTCTTACCTTTAGAGTGTGTTCATCATAAATTTGTACTATTACCAAATACCAGTACTGTAGCGTATATATAATTTCAGAGTCCATCTCATTTTCAGTGAAGATTGCATTTCTCTGTATAACCTCAAATTGACGCACAAACCTCAAATACTGATCTCAACATGTAAACACAGTAACTGGACTTACAATTTTACCTCAACTGAGTGACATTTACATCATGTGATAAATTCAGCAGTTCCTACCTTTAATTTTTGTCTACTACAACTATGAACTTCATTTAATAAACTAATTAATGAGCTTTTACGATTTGAAAGTATTTAACAACAGTACTTTTATTTATCTGGGCTAATACCTTTAATTTAAAAATTTTAATACTGTTCATTTTTAACAGAATAATTTTTCATATAATATATGGTCCTGTTGTGTAGTGTTTTTAATTTTAGGAGGGATATGGCATTGGGGTAAAGTAGTACAGTTGATAGTATTTGACTCACGCAGAATGTTCAATGTGATTACTGGTACTATCTGAGTGTTAAGGTTAAGGTTGGGTCAACTGAATTCTGCCCCTTCCCCCGCCAATACAATCAATAAAATTGATGGATGTCAAATTTCAAAAGACCAGCCACTTTGATTTCATCTTCTACAAAAGTCATCGTCATTGGTCTATAGTAGTTACATACACAAACCAGAGACAACACGTTATGAACAAGATCCTGATAACACATTATGACACTGATATAAATTCCAAGTTTTTATTGATAGATGAGAGCTGTGTAATTCAGCAAGTTTAGCATCAAATAATTCCAGCTATAACTTTAAATATTATGATGTGATAACATGCTTGTTTGTCTAGTCTAATTGATCAGTAAAAAAGCCATGAGATCAATGGAAGGTGCTCAAACAAAGCCAATGCGTTATATCTTTAATTAGAAAGTTATACTTCATGTTTAGTTGGAGGAAGGAGTCTCCTGCCTAATATGGACTGATTAATTATTAACATTATTTTATAAGCAGGGTATGGGAATAGATTAAGTAAATAAGAATTTATGTGACAATGTTATAATTAATGTCTAACTATAATTAATATCTTGTATTCTAGCATAAGTGTGGAGCTAAAGAAAAATATATATTTTTATTTATAGGAACCCAAAATTAGGCAACACACATGCAATGCAGTAGTACCAACATATTTGCATGTGTTGGTATTAAATAAATTGTTTTCCTGGATTTTGTTGTCTACTGCGTGTCTGAGTATCAATAATGATCTGGACACATTTTACAATATGGAAAACTAATATTTTTGGTAAAATTAAAAAAAAAAACAATTACTTATGCCTTAGCCAGCTTTCATAAAATGTGAGATTTGTCAGACATTTTTTATTTAAAATATTAAGTGTTCCATTTCAGAAAAGTGCATACAAATCAAATTATTTTGTTTAAGAGATATTCCAATATTCCATGTGCACAAATGTCAGAGTGGACAAACATAAGCAGTGTCTGACTTAAGGTGAAGTCACATGTGGTGTGAGTGTAAGTAGTGGACAATTTTCTATCAACATTTCTCAAATCTGCCAACAGTGCCTCTTATCTGGCATCAGAATATAACAAGAAAAGATAAAAGGTATGTTGAACCACATGACTATATACAAGTCAGAAATCTAAAAAATTACAAAGAAAAACTTACTTTGACTGAAAACAATTGTCATGGACTTGGTATTGGAGAAGAAACTGTGGCCTTACAAGACCTGACAAAATAAGAAATGAAAAAATTAAACCTTAAGTAAAGGTTGATGTAGACTTTACGGGTATAAAACCAAACAACTTAACTGATATTAGCACATGCAAAGAATGCCAGTAGAAAAGTGGTTTTAAAAATGCAGAATTGGCAGATAACAGTAAAAAGATAAAACAAATTGGAATTTTTATGGTAAAATCGAGTCACCAGTTGGAAGAAGAAGGCTGTGATAATAGAAACTAGGATATGAGAAATACTGAATGATATAGTTCAATTTACATATGATAATGATGATGTAAAAAAAAATCTTTTCAATTGTTTAGAGTATGTAAGACATACTTTACAAAGAAATGTGGAAATAACTAGTGAACTACTTAACCACAGCAACACAGAAAACAAAACACAAGATAATAGATATAAACAAAACACTGAGACAAATTTTGTCATTTTTGTGAGAGAATGTTGAAGTTAGCTACAGCTGGGCTGTTAGGCTATGGTCAAATGTCTCAACCCCACCATTGGAGCTTCGGTGTCAGAGATAGTTTGGCAGTTATTTGTCAATTAACCCCAGCTACTTAATTAACACCAGTCACTGGTGGTGGTGCTGAAACATTTATCGTTAACAGTCCCGCTATAACCAATTTGAACAATGTTGACACCGACCATGAGAACTTAAGATCTAGAATTTATTGTGATAATGAATATTATAAAGTGGTGTATGATTTCATGGAGCACACACTATTCTATAACTCTATGAAAACCATGGATAGAAACACAATCAGATATATAGAACGGAGATAACAACCCATAGAATGTGAAGAACCTGTAACATTTAGCACACAATGTGGCAGCTACACACATTTGAAGTGGTAATTCTTTGTCAGACAAACGTACACTATGATAATGCTCTGTAATCATAAATAGTAGGCTTACATAGTAAGAGATTACCACTGACTGTGAAATAGTGGAATCAGTTATAGTACGGGACTTAGCATAATAAGCTTCGAGGTCACACAATAGTAACAGCTCTTCCCCGCCCCTCGCCCAACAGCGTTATCGCACATTATACTTAGTTATGTGTAGGCATAGGCGGGGAGGGCGGGGAGTGAAGCGACATGGCAAAACCACAGTTGCCTCGAAGCTTATTTTGATACGTCTCACATAATAGTTATTATGAAAGTATTGTGGAATGTGCTTACTTGAATATTTTTATTGGAAGGAAAAACAGAGTTTAAGAAGAATTGTGGAATAAATTTGTTATCTTGAGTTTAATCATAGTTAATAATGAACAACCATTTTCACAGACGGAGTCAATAAATGAAAACTATTGTGGTCTATTAGGACATGGCCAGTTGTTTAGAAATTCTCTGCTGAATGTTTTGTCTACGTCCATGGGAGTCATCTTCAACAACATAATGGACGAGGTCATGTAGTCCGTTCAGAGCTAACAGCAGGGAGCAATAACAACACAGTTCTTCACAATTAATAAAATTGTTCTCTGATTTACTGTTACATGACTTGGAGTTGAATTCCTTCTGAGTATTTCTGAATACATAAGAACATAATATTAGCTGCCTAATCCTCCTCTGTGCATGTGCATACTCTATAGTAAAATAGGGATAGCTTTTTTTCAAATAAAAAAACTTAATTTCTTGATTTTGTTTTGAATTGTCAGGGTGGTTAAAGCCATGGGGTCATTTGTTGGACAGCTTCTTTCCATCATAAGTTTCAGCTACAAATACGTAGTCCTTCTTTAATGACTGTCTTGGCCTGTCTAGCAACAGTGGTAAACTCGCAAGCTAATTGAATTATTATACCTGCCTGTACTGATGACCGGATCATCATCATCATCATCATCATCATCATCATCATCATCATCATCATCATCATCATCAACAGTGACTTCATTCAAAAACAGGATTCAGTTCAGTTGTTCTCTCTATGCTTTCTATTCCTGCTCCATATCTTTAAGATCCCTAAAAGTTTGCTCCATCTTCAAATCCATTACCATACAACATCTTTTTCTTCCTGTTTATCTCCTTACTGAGTGTATTATTATTATTTTTTTTTTGGTGGGGATCCCACAGCTACTGTCACATCCCGCATCTCAGTTTCCATATCAACTTATTCTGTGTATCTTCATTCTTCAGATTCTTTTCTTCCATACTCCTTTCAATCCCTTCTATCCATTTTAATCTAGGTCTGCCTCTTTTTCTTTTGTTGTTAGGTCTGTATTTAAACACACTCACAGGTATTCTTTCTTCACTCATTCTCATTAGGTGTCCATACCAGGAAAGCTGTTTACGTTTTATATCTTCTATTACAGTTTCTATTCTATTTGTTCTTTCCCTTATTATGTCATTCCTTACACATTCCAGACAAGAAATCTGGAAGCTCGTCTGAGATAGTTCATTTCTACAGCTTCACTCTTCCTGCGGTTCTTTTCATTGATTGTCCAACATTCTGATCCATAGGTGGTAATTGGTTCAACAGTGGCTTTATAAATATTGATCTTTGTCGGTAGCCCGATTTTGGTGGACCATAAAAGTGAGTTTAATTGGTGTATGGTGCTTTTTCCTAAAACTAATCGATGTCTTATATCTTCATCACATATTTCATCATCGCTAATTATACTTCCTAAATATTATTATCATTATTAATATTATTTTGGCTGTACAATATCTACACATTTTCCAGAACTAAAGATTACAGAATTAATTGAATTCTCATCTTCCACTGCTTGTTCATCCAATGATCTTCAATTTCTCTTTCTGCCAATATAGTCTGAATCTCTTCTATCCAGGTGGATAGGTGGTCTTCCTATTTTCCTTCCTCCTGGTGGGGTCCAATCCATAACTCTCCTTGGCAACATTTGCTGTGCCATTCTTTTTGAGTATCCATACAACTGTAATTTTTTTGCTTGAATAAACTGAGTGTATTATTCTGTTGTTAATTTCAGTACACAGTCCTTTCACAAGATGTCATTTATTCTCTGCAATATGTCTTGATTTCTTATGTTCTCTCTCCAGTTAATTTTGTCACTTCTTCATGACCAGCCATATATTGAAGCTTTCTAAGTATATTCTCCCGTTCTTGAATATGGGTGGTGATGTTGAAAGATGGGCCATTGTTTGAAAGATCGATGTTGTGTGTGTGCGGTGTGATATGTTCAAATAATGCGTGTGATTTGAATTGTGTCTGTTCGTTTAGGATGTTGTTTTTATGTGTTTTTGTGTGTTTGTATATTTCTACTTGTTCAAGAGCATCTAGTTTTTGGCTTCTTCTATGTAAGTGTAGAATATCCATGTTGCTTTTTATATGTGTGTATGTGTGGTTTGCTTCAATGAGGTGGTTTGCAAAGGTGAATTCGGTGGAGGAGTGTAGTGTCTTTGTGTGTTCAATGTATCTCCACAGAACACAATGCCTTGTGTTCAGTGTTGCTTCAGACAACTGAGATACATTGAGCACACAAAGGCACTACGCTCCACCACCGAATCCACCTTTACAAACCACCTCATTGAAGCAAACCACACATACAGACACATAAAAAGGAACATGGATATTCTACACGTACACACAAAAGGCCGAAAACTAGACACTCTTGAACAACTAGAAATATACAAACACACAAAAACAACATCCTAAATGAACACACACACACACACACACACACCATAGATCTTTCAAACAATGGCGCCGTCGCCAAGAACAAGACAGACAGTGCTCCTAGTGGCAGACTCTGACGAAGCTAATAATAAGCAATAACTGGTTCTAGCTATAAGGTAAAAATTTTACTTTTTTACCAATAAAAAACTTAGTGTTCTGAGTCCGGTAGTATTATACTTATAATTAGTGAAAAAAATAATTTGCAGTTACACATAATAATAAATAGTTAAAACAGTGAATAATTAAAAATTAATAAGAAAATATTAAGTCCTTTAGAACAGCATCTGTTTGTTACAGTCTCTGATATATAAATTACAATGTTCCATATAAAACACTTAATAAATATCTATCTTAACTCAAAAATTTCCTATTCTCTGAATGATATTTTGCAATTGTAATTATAATTTTTACATCCTCTGTACAGCTTCAATTCCATGTAACTGTACTTCCACATTATTTAAATATTTATACTTTTTCTAGTTTAACCCGGTTATCATCATGTTTACTGTGATTTTCTTTTTAGCGATCCCTATTACTTATATTTATAACATTTATTCTTATTCCAAATTCCTCACAATTTAAAACTATCATTTTCTATAAATTATGTTTGTTATCTGCTATAATTGCTTGATTATTTGCATCCTTTATAATGCTAAATCTCTGACCTTTAATCATTATTCCAACCTTTTCTTCTAAACCTTCACTTATCAGATCTTTATTATAACATAAATTTATGGTGTTTAAATATGATTTCAGTAATGGCAACACTGAAGAACTACTTTAGATGTAGCAGAAATGTGTGGATGAAGGAACATATCCATAAATGAACCATGCACTTAACATCCACAAAAGTTAAATCATAATAAAAATTAACCTATGAAAAAATTAAATTTATATTTTATATTGGCTGCTGATAAAATAAGCTGAATAGATGAATACCAGTAGACATAAGAGTATATGTGTATATAATATGAGTGTGTGTGTATGCATATATATTCATGTACTTAAATATGAGGGATATTTTTTTTTCAACCTCCGAGATGCCACCTGATGAGACCCACATGCGATATTGGAATGGAGATACGCAGCGCATGTGCATTGGACTATTTCCTACCACACACCAATAGGTGTACTCCCTCCCTTCAGTCAGGCAGTCGCCCGCCAAGTGTGAAGTGCACGCCGTAATTCGCTTTCTTCTCGCCGAAGGGCATAATGCAGCCAAAATTCATCGTCGAATGAGTAATGTTTATGCAAAAATTTTATGAGTGATGGTTGTGTACGAGAATGGTGCAGAAAGTTTATAGTTTATAGGTCAAGGGAGGAAATCTGTAGCGACGGAAGAAATAGTTGAAAAAGTGAATCAAGTGGTTCGCGAAAGGTGCAGACTCACAATTTCTGAGCTGTCTGTTGAATTTCCTGAAATCTCAAAGGTATGATATTGTATGTGTTGTATGATATTATATGATCTGTATGATATTGTAAGCGTGAAGCTTGGCTACAGAAAAATTTGTGCACGGTGGGTGCCGAAAATGCTCACTGACAACCATAAGACTCAGTGAATGGGCGCAGCCTTAGAATTTTTGCAACGCTATCATGAGAAAGGGCAGGGTTTTCTGGACAAGATTGAGATGGGAGATGAGACATAGGTGCAATATGAAAATGTTGAGACAAAAGAGCAGTCCAAACAGTGGAAGCATAGTGAGTCCCCAGACAGACCGGTAAAGTTCAAGCGAACATTTTGCAACAAAAAACTTATGGCTACTGTATTTTGGGACTGAACAGGCGTATTATTGACTGAATTTAATGAACGGGGGACGACCATCACTTCAGCCTCGTACTGTGACACTCTTCAGTGACTACGAAGAAAGTGAAGCAGTGAAGCAATACAGAACAAGAGAAGAGGAATGTTGTCATCGGGTATTGTCTTTCTTCACGACAACGCTCGCACTCCACACTGCAGCACAGACACAGGATCTCCAGAAGTTCAAATGGGAGGTGTTTAAACATCCGCCGTATAGCCTGGATTTAGCACCGAGCGACTTTCATTTTTTCACCCAAATGAAGCTGTGGTTAGCAGGGCGGAGGTTTATAAGTGACGATGAGCTGAAGGCCAATGTGACCAGGCGGCAGTTTTCTTTGATGAGGGCATAGGAAAACTCGTGCCACATTATGATAAGTGCCTAAATCGAAATGGCGATTATGTAGAAAAGTAGCTGAGAGTTGTACAAATATTTTGTATATAATACATTTTTTATAATTATTCTTATTTTTTATTCCTACTTTAACGGAGGTTGAAAAAAATATAGCCCTTGTACTTCAGCTAAATGAGTATGTAAAAATAATGGATCCTTTTTTACTGCCGAACCACAATGCACAAGCAGTCTATACATTTCGGCAACCCACTACTACCCTAGGATGAGCTGTCTTGAGAATTGAACTCTAAATTAGCAGCAAGGTGTTACATATGGCGTGAATATGAAATATTCGAAAATAGAAATTTCCCTACTTTGGATGTCTCTTCTCTGACGAGTAGTCTACTTAAAGACTACCTCTGATAATACTTTAGAACTATTCCTCCCTAGTTAGAAACAGCTCCTCTTTTCTAATCTTATTTACTAAAGAATTTCAGTATTTTATAACTTCAGATGAGTCTGTATGTACATCTAAATAACACTTAAGTAACCATATATCCATAGTCTAAAACATCATACATTCAAACATTAAATATAAAACAAAATTCTAAACGAAATAAAAGTAATTGTACAGATTAAAACCTACCTTTTTGTTATTTTTATTTTTTATAACAAAACAAAACAGTTGTCATTAGTTTAGAAACTTAATCTTAAAAAAAACTGAAGCAAACACAAAACTGAAAAACATAAAAAAGAGTCAAGTGCGCTAAACAACAACAGAAGTTTGTGCTTAAATTCATTCAGTTTTCTTTTCATTCAAAACTCCAAAACATTAATTGAAACACAATACATATAGACAGTGAAACAAATAAAACATATATTTATGTAAGTAAGAAAAAAAAACAAAGTTACAAAAACATTTATTTGGGGTAGAAATATGTGAGCATTTTCGTGCCAAACTAACTTGTTGATGTAATAATATAGGCTTTAGACTGCAAACTATATTTTCACAATAATTTTTTTCAAGTAAAACATTTTCATTTAGTACCATTAATATTTTAAAGCATGTAGCTGATTTTTTGTATGACTTTAAATGTTACTGCTTACACCCTTGCCCTGCTGATTTCTTTCTCCATTTCTCATCTTCACACACACACACACACACACACACACACACACACACACATTATAATCTTTTTGTACAGTGTGGTTATAAAATACTTACAAAATAGTTTATTCTTAGGTCAATTCAATTCTAAATGTTCAACAGGAAAGCAAATGGCACTTGTAAAACAAGAATTAATGTTGTGTTATACGTTTGTTTATTTGTAGATTGAGGAAAATATTATAAAGCATCATTCAATTATTTGTGTGGTAGAAAAAAATTGTATCAATTGTTAGTACATACAAAATAAATTTTTGTTATTTAAAATGACTTTTAGAAAAACATTTACTTATCACAACTCACTTTATATGACACAAAATAAGTAATATTTTTGTCTCAAATTCGTATCCTATACAATTCAAAATAAAATTTTATTTTTTCTTAACAAAATATGAAAATTAAAGAAAGTGTCTAAATTCAAAGTTGGTGTTCATGCCAAAGAGGAATATAGAAACGAGTGGCACTAGCAAGGCACATGTCTAACAAATGGATGCAAAACATATCTATTGAACAGAAAAGAATAAACAAATAATAAATCTAATTAAAGATAAGTAAGTAACAACATAGCACATATATATAAAACATTTTGTAAAGCATTTCAGCACATCTAACACTTTCAGGCCGTTCTTACGTTTCGTGAAAACATGCCGTCTCGACTGCTGTGTGATCGGTGTATGTGTGTTTCAATTGATTGTTAAGGAGGTATGATGAAAAGAAACTTTGATTGCTTATTGCTTCTCAATTCCAATGCTGATGAAAGTAATGCGAATTGTTAAATATTGTGTATATGTATAAATAAACATAACACACACACACACACACACACACACACACACACACACACACACACACACACACACACACACACACACACACACACACACACACACACACACACACACACACACACACACACACACACACACACACACACACACACACACACACACACACACACACACACACACACACACACACACACACACACACACACAGTGATATTTTAAAAACCCAACCTAATTGTTCTTGCAGCTCTTACTAACACCATGTGCGTATCTCGTCTTATAGATGATACTGTTGTTAACTGTTATTACTTATAATTTTATACCTATCTGTGTCTCAAAAGATTTTAATATATTAAAATGTCATTCTGAGACACAAAAAAGGCTACTTTCTTTCAACATTTGTTTCAAAGCAAGAATCTAATTTTAATATAACTCTTCTTGTGGTTTTTATCCTGTTCATTTTATTTTGATATCCTATTTATTTTAAATAATGCAACTGTATATTATTAAAATTATTAGGACTGTCACAGATGTTTGCCATGATAATGTCAGTGTATTTAAAAATTTCTGCATTCTACAAAGTAGTATAACAGCTATACCCTCTGAAATAGGGTTGCCTGAAGACAGTCTTTCAAATTTATGTAAAGTGACAAGTGGAGCTACAGCACGTGCACTGTGTAGAGGGGCCACAAGAAACAGAGGGCACAAGACCAAACTGTAATACTTGATTTCATGGAGGGGGACAGTATCAAAGCTAGCGATGCCACTGTCTACAGTACATTACATTAGATTTATCCAAATAAATATTATTGGTTCTTTTGTTTCTTGATTTGGTTTTCCAGTGAGAACCACGTCTTCAGTGCATGAAATGTTTTGTTAGTGGTAACACGATGTTTGTTTGCCCTCCACTGAGAGTCACCTTAAGAGCTCAACTAAGAACTGAAATATGTCACTACAAGTTTTTTACTTTCATCTGTCTCTAAAGAAGTCCTTCTAACTCACGAACCATTATACCGCTGTTCATTGAACAGAATTAATGATATAATGTAATGGGTTATTTATTTTGGGATTTTGAGATCTCGTGACTTTGTGTAAACTCTGTTTGTACAAGCATAGTTTTATTATTAGTATTATTATTATTAATGAGGTATTATTGCAGTGTGCCGCTTGCAATATTATGGAGAGCTATGCAGAATCGAGGAATAAGTAGTAAATATATAAAAGCAACTAAACAACTATATAAAGATATAAAGATAGTGTGTGTTCACGTTAAAATAGGGGAAAGGATATCCAGCAAGATAAGTATTAGTAAGGGCTTGAATCAGGGTTGTTGCATAGCTCCAACTTTATTTAAGATCTATCTAAATGAAGCCAAGATCTATCTACATCATGGAGGAAAACATGCCGTAATATAGGTGTACCAGTTGGAAATGACAAGATGTTTACAATACACTTTGCAGAAAATCAGGCTATAATTGCAGAGGACGAAATTTATATTAGTTATATGCTTAGGAAATTAGCAGAAGAATATGCAAAATGGGGTCTCGAAATAAATACGTCAAAAACTGAGTACCTTAAAGTAGACAGTGAAGGTCAAGACCTAGAACTAGGAACAAAAGTGATAAAAAATATTAAAAACTTCAAGTATTTGGATGTAACAATGACATCGGATGGTGACAGCAACCAAGAAATAAAAAAAATAAAAGGAAGAATAGGACAAGCTAAGACAGCAACAAAACAATTAAACAGTCTGCTTTGGAGGCCACGAATAACAAAGACAAATAAAATCAGAATATATAAAACTATAGTCAAAAGTATAGGTCTATATGGAGCAGAACTATGGGAAATTAATAAAAGAAATAAATCCATAATAAGAGCTATGGATATGGATTACTGGTGGAGGTGCTGTAGACTAACAAGACTAGATAGAGTGAGAAATGTAGAGATAAGACAAGGAATGGGAATCGACCTTGACATTATAGAAACAAGAAGACTGAATTGGTTCGGACACCTAAAAAGAATGTTGGATGAGAGATGGCCAAGAAAGGTGTGGGAATAATGGACTCCACCCCCTACAAGAAAAAAAGAAAGACTTAAACATTCATGGAAAATGGACGTCGAAGATGGAATGAATGCAAGAGGACTGTTTAGACTGGCACCAGTGGAAGCTAGGATGCAAGAGGCAAGATAATTAAATCGCCTAAAAAAAAGATATTTCTGGCCGTCAACAACCTTTTTAATATTAAAACAGTACAGTATGCCTCCACAGCAGGATAAGTACAACATTACAGCTGTATTTAAACACGCGATTAGTGCTCCAATTCTTATCAAGATAATACTGACAACGAATATGATCATTTAATGAATAAATGACAAGGAAGTATAAAAACGTCTACTGGATTGAACAGCATTGGACCACAGCCAAACAACCCCAAAGAAATTTATTTTAATAAGATTATAGAATAAGTTTTTATTTTTATTATAACGAACCACAACTGTTTGTGTCACAACAAATTGTGTCACAGTTATGGTACACGTTTTACAACAGTAACTCCATCCTGTAATTGTCTCTGAAGATAAATATTAATTTAGTTAAATCAGTGATACTGATCAAAAATATAAAATTAACAGAAACTAATAAATTAACAGAATCCCATTGCATCTTTCACCCTGAACAATAAAACAACTGTGAACGCCTTGAATATTTTTAAATTTTACAATTGCATAATTTAAAATAAAAGAACAGATATTATTAATAAAATAAATGCTGATTCTTTTATTTTTTTACAGCTATCTCCTGGAATTTTAAACATATCAAATGAATTTTTATATATACATTAATGAAGTTACTTGAATACAGGGAAAGTAGGAGGGTTTCTCATTTTTTCTGAAATGTTGGGTATACAATATGAAATTCTGAGCATATTTTTTAGCTCTGTTGACCACATCTGACATTTCATGCATTCATCTTGCACTTTCATTTGCCCATGTATATACATATCTCACTTTAAATACTGATCTCAAAATTAAGGTTGATATTCAATTTATATTAAAAAAGAAACTTAATTAATCAGTATTCTTCACAATATACACAATTTTCTTGGAAGCAATAGTGCAATCAAAGTCACTTTAATAAACAAACTGCAATTGAAGTAGCGACACAAAAACTTCTTTACTCTTCTTTTCTTTTTTTTATAATTTTACAATATCATACATAATTATTTAATTAATTAACATAGTTTTATAAATACATATTATCATCAGTTTTTTAAGATTATTTCTAAAATACAATTTTACATACAATAGTTTTTTTTTAATTCAGCATTATGTACATAGTAATAACACATTATAATTTACTGTATTTTCATTTTTATATACGTATATACAGACATACATAGAGAAAGTACTCCCTAACCTAAACATTAATTTACGATACACACTAATTAAACCATCCATTCAAGTGGCTCGATCAAAAAACACATATTACTGTTATAATTACAGTCTTCGTGGAATTAAATTTAATATAGTGTTGATAAACCTTGCATAAATTCCTATATAATTATAATACTTTGTCAATACAAAACATTTATAATTATGTGTTATTATTATCAAGTGACAGGACACAAAGCAAAGAAAATCAAATAGACAGATGTGCAATGTCTTGTACACATTCTGATTACGCTGTGTGCGTCTTATTTCAGTGAACACCAGGATTCTTCACTTTTGTAAACTAATGAGCCTTATCATCCATCAGGATACTAAATGAGAGGTTAAAGCACTGATATTTTGGCTGCAACACAACATGTCTGAGTTGACATATATTTGCCTACCACTTTGTTTAGTGTGGGAGAACAATGTTGTACTGACAAGGATGGCACCGCCGATGGTATCAATTTGATGAGATGTTATGGCTAAAGCTGACAGCTTTTGAAAGAAGAGAAAGATAACAGTTGTACAGATTACAGATTAGATAACAGCCATGATCAAAACAGTCTTCGTGTGGCGTCGGTGTGTGGTCCTACATGTGGTTCTGATCAATGGGCTAGAAACTTGTTGAAGACAATAAAAATTAAATAACAAAAAATAAATGAATATGGACTATGACAGAATATTCTTCACACTCCTGACTTCCATTTTCAATTATTTACATTTGCAGGATCTCCTGGTACACTGGTAAACACAGACTAGAGGTCAAACATTATGAAAATTTTCCTTACCTAGGATTAGAATAAGTGTGTTAACAAAAAAGAGGAAAATGCCACAATAATATCGTAATATTGTAAAGAGAATAGTTACAAGGCAAGAACCTGATTCACAAATAAAAAAAATAAAATAAAAAGTAGATTTATACACTCAGTGGTTGGATGAAAAAATCAATAAAAAGGTAAAAGAAGAATACTAATTAACCTATACATTAGGTCTGGTTTAATATGTGGTACTAAAACCTGGCAAGGAAATCAGTGCTATTTTTGGGGAAATAAAATGAATTTTTTTTTTGAAATGCAAAAGGAAAATCTAAAAGAGGAAACAAATCAGAAACTCAGATAAGGACGCAGATAGAAACTGGAGCAATAATGAAGACTGGAAAACAAAAAACATGTATGTGATATGTATACATCCAAAGAAACCATGAATATGAAGACTATCTAATAGGGTAACAGAATAAGGTTTTCTGATAATATAAAAAAGAGGCAGTGACACTATTCACTCAGATTCAAAAAATTAAAAATCTTTGGCAAGAATCTATGAGAGAATGAGAATGATTCAATAGGTAGGCACATGACTTGGGTGCTAAACAGCAAATTATACTACAAAAGATTTATGTGAATTTTTTTCATCGTAAACTGAAGATAGCTAATGTAGGAAAGTTGTAACATGACTTGGAGTATGTAGGAGTTATGAACTATGTTTCAGCTTTTGCCACGGACATCTACAATCATCTTCCTCCACTGATGTTATATCAGAACATACCATGTTTTGGATGGTCGGGGAGATGTACACTTGGAGATTTTTTTGTCATTGCATGCATAAACATTACAGCCATATACAAAGTCCCTTCTTTATAAACATGCATGTGTTCACACACACACACACACACACACACACACACACACACACACACACACACACACACACACACACACACACACACACACACACACACACACACACACACACACACACACACACACACACACACACACACACACACACACACACACACACACACACACACACACACACACACACACACACACACACACACACACACACACACACACACACACACACACACACACACACACACACACACACACACACACACACACACACACACACACACACACACACACACACACACACACACACACACACACACACGCACGCACGCACACACGCACGCACGCACGCACGCACACACACACACACGCACACACAGACACACACACACACACACACACATGCGCACGCGTTCACGATTTTAAGTGGTTATATATTTTTGGTTTATCAACAGTATATAAGTGACAGAAAGAAGAATATTTCACCAGTATCTGAAACTAGTTCATGATTTTTTCGTTATCCATTGATTAATCTACATTCACATTCTGTACGCTAAAAAAATTGATTTCACAAATGTAGTCATGCATACATAATACTACACTATAATTATTATTACGAATAAAAACAATTATAAAACACTATTTCACATTTTTTAATGTTTAGAATCAAGTATACAAGGTATTACTGTCGAATAAAAATGTCAAAAAAAGTAAATATGATTAAGATTAATGAATGAAAAACTATGATTCAATGCATACAGAGTAATGATTCCTGTAACAGAGTAATCTGTTTGAGGATTAAACCAGTTAATAAAAAGCTAATAAGCTAACTAACAGTGAACTATTGAGCTAATAAAGATTCACAAATGGAAAATAAGGTGTTCATATTATTTCTGATACAGAACAGTACTGAATCCGTCTCATAATGAAGTGAACAAACTGATTTCTGAACAAATATTATTTTTTCCTAAATCAGATCTCCTGACTTCCATTTGCAATTACTACAGTATTTGATGATATATAAGTCACTATCACAAAAATGCATTTTATTTTACACGTAAAATAAAAAAAAACTTTTTATCTTTTTCATCAAATCTTTAATTATGTAAAATAATCTGTTTAACTGATTAAATGCAGTTTGATTAACTGATTTAAAATGTAGGCCTAAATGAGGTTTTATACTGGGACATATGAGGATACCATACATGACAGAAAAATAAGGTTACAATCAGATTTGGTGAGAAAAATCATTTGCATTGTTAATGTTTGGCAGTGTTAACCATTAAGAACACATGACTACTCACTGCCCAGTTACAATTCTGCTTTTTTGTCTTGCAGTGTAACACAGTGGGACAGTTATTTCCCCTGATGGCGTTATTTAGCTAGGTTACTGCTGATCATGCCAAACATGCAAGGTGACCATTGTTGGCAACCTAACTGTAATCCCCCCCCCCCCCCAACGTTATATTATGCGAAACTAGAGGCAGCACAAAGAAATGCTGAAGGTGTTATGTTAGCAATACAAAATACAGAGACAAGATGGGAAAACAATTATTGTCTCCCATTTCTTATATATGGGAGATGGCAGATGGACAAAATTAATGTGGGAGCAGACATCACTGGACAGGTAGAACAGAAGACATTGGAATATTTTGAAATGATAAACTTGGAGAGGAAATAAGAGGATCCCAGAATCATGACCAAAATCAAACTGAAGTATGGCTCGATTTATGAAACTTTTATTAGCATCGCCCAAATTATGAAAATTTGATTCTGTTTACAAGCAAATCGGATAAATGAAATAAATCAAAAGGGGCCAATCAAAAATAAGGAAAGTAGATGGCAAGGTAGGATCACATATCGCATAGATCTGGAACAAAATGGTTTGAATTTAATGAATCTGTACTCATACCTTTGATAATCATGCTCATACTCATACTCAAATAATAATAGTTATATCATTCAAGGCGTATAGATGCTCATAATATCTGGTTTTGGATTTATATATAGAAATTTATGTTAAGCATTATCAGTCGCAGAAGATAGCACTATGCACACTAGGTGTTATCTTATTCTTGATCCCTTTCTATTATCTAGTGTGTTTATCGAGTTCATAAGAAAGGAGAGATTCAGCGATTCTGCACTGACTTACATGTTACTGTTTTTTCAACTAATGAGAGTATTAATGGTAAGTTCATATCTGTCTTTGTATTTATGCACTCTGTCTTTGGTAGTTCCCACTTTAATTGTAAGTTTTGTTACTAATAGTTGTATTTTAACTTTTTATCATTAAACATTGTAATATTTCAACATTTAATTGTAATCCAAAACAATCTCTTGGATTCTTCTCAATCAGTGAAATCTCTTGGACAGAGTCAAGTGAAAGAGGAAAAACTGGAGTACAGCTGTGGTGTAGTGTGACACATATGATTACTTAAAGAAGACGAAAATTCAAGATATGTTTATACTAGTAAGTGCTGAGAAAAAATAATAATACTGGGGAAAGTTTATGAACAATTATATTAGAAGTATCTACCGGGCTGTTTGGCTGTGGTCCAGGGTTTACAAACAAACCAAACGTTTCAGTAGCACCACTGGCTGCCATCTTCAGTAGAATTCGAGTCTACCTGAATGTGAGGTGACAAATGTCAGGCCCACAGTACTTTGGTGAAGGCTGTGACATCCCACGTTAGGTAGACTCGAATTCTACTGAAGATAGCAGCCAGTGGTGCTACTGAATCGTTTGCTTTGTTTGTAAACCCTGGACCACGGCCAAACAGCCCAGGTACATACTTCTAATATAACTGACACCAGCCTTGAAAGTCTTAGAACAATATTTTATGAACAATTGTTTACTTTTATAAAAATTGTTTACATCATCACCTGATCTAGTAGATATTCCTACTAATTCAATTTTCCGCTGGCTGTGACACTGTTGTCAGCTTTGCTGGTTCAGATTCTGATTTCTTTCACATGACCAATTCATCTTATCTGCTTAACTTTAATAGACCAAACTATAACTGAATCCCCACGTGTCTAGTGCAATTAGGGCCGAATTAATGTATCTTGGCACCCTAGGCTAATTATATTTTATTGCCCCCTCACCTCCCATAGGCTACTCTTACGTTTATTTCCAAGGGGCTGAATGAAGCTTTAAACACCCTACAATATATTTCTTAGTTAGGAATATTTCAAATGTCTTACTGTTTTTGGAAATAGTCTCAAGAATTGAAAACTGAGTCTATTTTTCAGAGACTGTTTTAGAGTTACAGCTTCAACCATTTGTAGTTTGCATGTTTGCATGGCTTTTATAAGGAAGAAATTAACTAAGTAGTTATAGAATTATAACAGTTTTATTAAGAGTACATTTAACACCATTTACACAAAGAAGACAATCAGTTAAATATCTTGTGGATTTGTTAAGACTCATGTAAAGTTCAAGCTAAATTATTTTTTCTCGCTTTAGATTGAGCAAACATTTTAATCACCTCACTGAAATCAAGTCCTTGCAGAAAGTCACTTTCAATGAACAAGAGGGCTACACCGATGACTCATAACCGGAGAAAACAGTTTGGAAAGCACTTCTATTATTTATGTATAGTTTTACCATAATTTCTTGCAAACAGGTGCCTGTGTTCAAAATGAACTCAAATATTTTTATCCTTGTAATATATTTACCAATTTTACATTTAGCTGTAAAATTTTATTATTTTTTAGCTAAAATTTTGCCCCCCCCCCCCCCCCCCCCCGTCAACCTTAGTGCCGTGCCCTAGGCTACAGCTTAGTCAGCCTAATGGTTAATCCGACCCTGAGTGCAATTCAAACTTAAATAATTCTCTTCAAAGTCAATTCTCAAAAATTCTTTCATAAATACTGTATATTTGAGCATTTAATGTTATAAAGCATATTATATAGCATACAGGTGATTTCTGTTGGCTTTGAAAAAAAAATTGATAAAAATATTGAACAGTTTTTATAAAAAATGTAATTTTTTATCTATGAGTGAGTACTGACCAAATCAAAGTTTATGTACCTGCTCCTTCACTAAAAAACAAAACTATACAGGAAGGTGGTTAAGTGAAAACTAAGAAACTGCTTCAAGGAAATCTTTTGTGTTAATTAATTACTATATGAAGAAATGTATTATCAGATGCAGTAATATTAGTAATCTATCTTTACTTTATATTTCTTAGCAAATTATAGGGTCTGTCAGCAGGGTTCAAATTATAATGGGTTCAATTCCTGTAGCCAAAATGTTGCAGAATTATATCTGGATAACAAATTACAGTGTTCGTGTTTATTTCAGGAAAATCGTATTGTAACTATTTAAAATTTAAAATTGAGACACATAATGCACATACATATTTTTAACCACAAATGATTAAACAGTTTGTTAATTCAAATTCTTTGGCAGTTGTTTTAAAGAAGACCATTCAATTGGAGCTTTTGTTCATTAGTTTCTCTTACTACACACCATTATTAATAAATAATGTATTAATTTATTAGAAATCCTACAAATTCAATGCAAACATCTCTTTCAAACTAAAATATATTATTTTCATTAAATTAATTTCAATTAATTTATATATTCAATTGGTAAACATTTATGTACAATTTTTGGATTTTTAAACTATCTTTTTAATTTAAAAAAAATGTTCAAACTAATTTGCTGTATTCTCTGCCAATCTACACCAAAAACGTTATACTCAATGATTGGCTGATGAATTAAAGTAGATTGTTTGTACACAGAAATGTGTTGAAGCCGTGTTCAACATTTCAGTGTCCACTACAAGGAATGAATAAAATAAAATTGGTTTCGGTCTTAGTTCTTTGTTTTCCAGGTGATGAGTCATGGTTCACTGTTGGGTATTTTCTCCATGCAGATATTTAACCTACATCTTCAGAATCTGTTGTAACATTTTTAGTGACAGTGATGGTATTTTACTGTCGAGCAAGTGACTTTAGTAAGGTTATGCCAGTCACTGAAGATTAATTACGGTACTACATTAGTGGAGTTTAAACAAAAAGTCTGTGCAATTTTTAATTTCCCATGCTACAAACACATGACTCACAAGCTTGTGATATTTTGTAATTTTGTGATATTGGCACCCTTGCCTGGAACAGTTGTCTAAACTTTCACATACATTGTATGCATAGTTTAGATTTTATAGTTAATTGAGTAAATTATGTTTTGGTGTACTAGTTGACATTTTTTAACAGTTTACAATGCTAGGTCACAGAACTTTGCACGAAGAAAGAAATAAAGTGCTTTAATGTGGTGCATTGGAGAAGGGTTTACTAAATCCAGTATGGATGAATGAATGGTTGAAATTTTTACATTTACTTCCAAGACTGAAATGGATTAGTTAACTCTTTGCTGCATCAAGTCAATCAACTGGTTAGCCAATAATGGCTTAAAAGGACTATAGTCGAATTATGCAGCGAAAAGGTTTAAGATGATGATAATATGAACTGAAGATCATGGTATTATGTTACAGAATTTTTACTACTAAGCAATAAGTTAACAAAGAGTACTTTTATTCTTGAAATTTTAGGTTGCTTGACACCTAGATTATTTACAGAAACAACCAGATTTATGGTAGGGCAATTTGTTGAATTGCACTATGGTAATGCACCAGTCATGCACCATTGCTTGTTCAAAAATTTGGTTTTAAATGATACCGCAATGATGCTGCAGCCAGAAAATTCACTATTTATGGTTCTATAATATGATATTTCCTCTTCCTAAGAGTAAACAAAACAATAATCTCTTAGCAAGCTGAATACATTACAGTGGAAATTATATTCCAGAAATGTTTTGAATATTGAAAAACCAATGGCATGAGTCCATCATATTTGCGAGATTGTTGCTGGAAATGGAACAATATAAATATAAACAATAATCTCTTAGCAAGTTGAATACATTACAGTGGAAATTATATTCCAGAAATGTTTTGAATATTGAAAAACCAATGGCATGAGTCCATCATATTTGCGAGATTGTTGCTGGAAATGGAACAATATAAATATAAACAATAATCTCTTAGCAAGTTGAATACATTACAGTGGAAATTATATTCCAGAAATGTTTTGAATATTGAAAAACCATTGGCATGAGTCCATCATATTTGCGAGATTGTTGCTGGAAATGGAACAATATAAATATAAACAATAATCTCTTACCAAGTTGAATACATTACAGTGGAAATTATATTCCAGAAATGTTTTGAATATTGAAAAACCATTGGCATGAGTCCATCATATTTGCGAGATTGTTGCTGGAAATGGAACAATATAAATATAGCTGAAAAAAGAAAATTTTTTATATAAACTGCATGAACTTATTGATCAAACCTCATACAACTTATACGTCTGTTTGAAGAACACACCCAGTGATGCAACACAGCCTCACACTATGAAAACAAAACTCAAATGAAATTAAACTATTATATTTTCAAATTGTCAACTTGTTTCCATCGAAATGAATTTTTTCCAAGTTTTAACATTGACATTGAGTTTGACATTGACAATGTATACGTTAATGAGAGGTTGAGTGTGAAAAGTTAGTCTATATTCGTGTTTGACAGAAGAGTTGTAGCACCAATTGTTTCACCCATTTGACACAACGAGGCAGCCTCAGTAGTTTTACCAAAACTGAAGATTACCTCATCATAGAAAGGATGAAATGTCTGATACTATGACAAATAAAATGAGTGTTCTTAATAATGAAACAATGAAAGTTTTTGAGTGATATTATAAAACAGACTATTTAATTAATAGTCTGTTTTTACTGCAGATACATTTGAAATTAAAATTTAGTTTTACCATATTGTGTAAGTTTGCATTTTTAAATAATTTACTTTTGGTAAAAAGCTATCTTCTTACTGAAAAAAGAAATATGATAATGTCAACAAACATAATCACTTCATATATATTGTACACGAGTTAATTGAGAAAAATTTGTTTTGAGAACTTCAAACAATACCTCTATTGAATTACAGTTCTTTTTTTATAGCACCAGTTAAATGTAGTATACAGTAACTCATACTACATACTTCGATGAATTATATAGTTACTTTAAGAGAAAATGCTTCTTAAAATGACTCTAACAAGAAATTGCAGGCAAAAAGATTCGTATAGTCATATAAATAATAAATATGAAAAAATAGTATACAAATTTTTGTATTGATAATCCATAAAGACTTAGAGAATATCAAATTCAATGATGTTTTAAATTTAAAACAATATTGTTTAATGAGATATGCTTTTATCAGAAACTAAAGCATCACTCAATATTGTCTTGCGTTTCCCAGTTTATTAGTACATGGCTGGAATTTTCTTATCAACATTCATTCTTACCAATTATTATTCTAATCATTTTTTTTTTAGATTTTGTCACATTTTCTCATCACTTACAAAAGAAAATAGTAACAACTACAACAAGATGCTGTAACAGATGTTGTTAGTTATAGTACTATTATAATTATAAATATATAATTAATTAGGTAATTATATTTATCCAGTAGAGATTATTTACATTAGTTGGAGCTGAGACCTGCATTGAAACACATAAAAACAGAGTAATTTCATGTGAAAATTAGTCACAATACACAGCAAACACGCACACATGCACACACATACATCCTGCACATAGTTGTACTGATTTACATGTTTTTGTGTACTTAAACTTTTTAAACAATAACAATATGTTTTAAATCTAGACTCGCAAATGATTAGGATGATAATCCGAATTCAGATTTTATTGGTCACTTATAACAACAAATGGGGTGATACAACAACCACAATAATCTGAAATAGTAAACCCTCGATTTAACGGACTAATTGGGGCTGAGGGGTATCCATAAAATCGAAAGTCCATTAAATCGCAAATTTTGTTTTTTGAGGATATATTTAAATCAAATAGGCCTATAACACTTGAAATTTTAATACTATTAATATCATGCAAATACCGTATTGTTCCGAATACAAGCCGCACTTTTTCTCCTAAAAACATGGTCGCCAATTTGGCCTGCGGCTTGCATTCGCGCGCTAACGAAATTCGAAGTTATACCTGACTTCTGGCGGGATGAACGCATTTCGTATCTATGAGTTGTTTACTGCCTAAGCAACAGCAGTTTGACTGGCTGTAGTTAACTCTGGCGTTATAATTTATGACTACAACCGAATGTTTTAACAGCAAACTGAAGAAAGAATAGGAATTCTTGGATTTCGTTGTCCATGACGTGTCCATTACTTAACTAAATATCACTATTGTAATAACGAATCGGAACACTAAGTTTTTTATAAGTAAAATCGTAAAGATTTACCTTACAGCCTAAACCGGCTTTCACCTATAGAAGGCTTCATCAGAGGCTGTCGTTAGTAGCACTGCTCGTCTTGTTGTTGGCGACGAGAAAGTGTTTCGAAAGATTGAAGCTGTGTGTGTGTGGTGAGATGTGTTCGAATAATGCGTGCGATTTGAATTGTGTCTGTTCGTTTAGGATGTCGTTTTTATTTGTTTTTGTGTGTTTGTATATTTCTAATTGTTCTAGAGTGTCTAGTTTTCGGCCTTTTGTGTGTACGTGTAGTATGTTCATGTTATTGTCGATGTTTTTATATGTGTGGTTTGCTTCAATGAGGTGGTTTGCGAAGGTAGATTCTGTAGTGGTGTGGAGTGCTTTTGTGTGTTCAATGTATCTCTGTTTGAAGCTACGTCCTGTCTGGCCTATGTAGAATTTACTGCAATTTGAACAATTTAGTTTATATACACCGGGTAGATCGAATTTGTTTTGTGCTTTGGGCATGCGTTTTGATAGTGTGTGTTCTGTTTTGTTAGTAGTTTTGTAAGCGATTCTGTATCCTGCTTTTTTGAATTTGTGGGCAATTTTTTCAGTTTGTTTGTTGATGTATGTTAGTGTTATGAATTTTTTGTTTTCTGTTTTTGTCTGTTGTTTGTTTTGTGTTTTGTGTAGGAGTTTACTGACTATTGTTCTGTCATATCCGTTAGATTCTGCTAGATATTTTATTGTGATTAGTTCGCCTTTGTAGTCTTTTTCATCTAAGGGGATGTTGTTAAGTCTATGTATCATGGTTCTAAAAGCAGCTAGTTTGTGTTATATTGGGTGATTGGAGGTGTTGTGTAGTAGTGTGTCAGTTGTAGTTGGTTTTCTGTATATACTAAATTTGTGCCTGTGTTCTAGTTTTGTGATGGAGAGGTCTAAGAAATTTATGGTATTGTTGTGTTCGTATTCGGCAGTGAAGGTTATGTTTTTATGTATTTTGTTTATGTGCGTTAGTAACTGTTCACATTGTCTTTTGTTTCCCCTGTATAGTATTAGAATGTCATCAACGCATCTGTGCCAATATAATATTTTATGTGAGTGTCTGTCATTGTTTGTGAGTATTTTTGTTTTTTCTAAGTGTTGGAGGAAGACTTCTGCTAGAATGCTGGATATGGGGGAGCCCATGGGTAAGCCATCGTTCTGTGTGTAGTATTTATTGTTATAAGTAAAGTAGTTTTGTTTTGTGATAATGTTCAGAGTTTCTGTTATTTCGTTGATAAGTTCGTCTGGTGTGTTGTTCTGTTTGAGTTTGTTTTGTAGGATGGTGATTGTTTCAGAGATGGGGATGTTTGTGTACAGGTTATAATGTCAAAGGAGGGTAATGTGGCATTATGGGGGATGTGTATGTCTTTTATTTTTGTTACTAGGTCAGTGTTGTTTTTTACTGCAATGTTGCAGTGGTTTTCTATTATAACAGCGACAACATCGCTTATCTATACTTTGTTTTCATTCGGCGTTTTTGTAGTGCATTTGCGGTATGAGTGATATTGTGGAGACTAAAGGCACGCAGTCAAATCAAATTAAACGTAACCCGTACGATGCAAATTATAAATTAATTGTGATACAAAATGTAGAAAAAACATGCAATCGTGAAGCCACAAGGAAATTCGATATTGATTAATCCTGTATTCGACGATGGAGAAAACAGAAGGAACGACTTTTAAATGCAAATACTGCGCAACGAGCATTCGCGGGACCTCAAGTTGGGCGTTTTGTAGTAGTAGAGTCCAGCGTCTGTGAATACGTATAGCTTTTAAGAAGGCAAGGACTCCCTGTCACTAGACATGTTTTAAAATTAAAAGCTTTAGAAATTGCAGAAGAATTAGAAGTCTCCAGTTTCAAAGCCAGCTTCGGGTGTATAAGACGAATAATGCGGCGAAATGGATTTGCGCTTAAATGACGTACATCACTCGCGCTAAAACTACCGAGTGACTACGAAGAAAAACTCCTACAGTATCAGCGGTTTGTCATTCATTTACGCAAGAAGCATAATTATTCACTTGAACACATGGGAAATGCTGATGAAACTCTTTATTTTTGAATTATATGAATTATAAGAATAAATATATGAATATCTGCTATTTTTTATTTACGTATATTTACGGTGGACCAAAAGGGAACCACATCTGTAACAGTAAAGATTATGGGAAATGAAAAATTACGTGCCACTGTAATGCTTGCTGTATTAGCCGATGCACGGATATTTCACAGTGAAATAAGATGCATATCAGTGTACAGTATATTGTTCAGTGTTAGTCGTCGTGATGTCTTTCACTGTGCGACGCTTGCATCAACGACAACGCAAAGACAGGGATCGTGAAGAATTAAATGAATTCTTGATGAATACTCCGTTCTCATCAAATACAATTGAAGATGAGAAAATTTGTGTGTTTCAAAACAAGAAACAAGAAGAAAAGAAACGAAAGAATGCTGCGATAGCCAAGCAATATCACCAGAACAGGAGAGTCTGCAGTTTATGCACATTATACGTTTCAAAACCCTAAAAACATTATCATGGTTTGATGTTTCAGTTTTTTTTTGTTTTTTCTTTTGAATCGTTTTGTCTGTCAAATTCTGTCCGTTAAACTGAGGTCCGTTAAATTGAGGGTTTACTGTAATTAATATCAGAACTGTATAAGTGAATTTCATCGATAATTAAACACAGCTTAAAAGCATTCCATTGTTAGTAAATTTGAAATAAAAAATTTTATTCTGAAGGAGCAATGAATATATTTTACAGTTGAAATAATAATTTTTGTGTTTCATCATTACCTTTTGGTTTCTTGAGACTCACGTGTGTCCAGTAATAAAACAAACTCAGTGTATACACGCTTTCAAGAGTAAATTCTCCCCTCCCCATTTTTTTTGTTATGCCAGGGACAGTATAGTCACTCTCACTAATCTAAGTTGGTTAATCTGTGGTGTTTACAACAAAAACTTATTCAAACTTTTTACAATTTTTACTCCACATAAACTAGTCAAATCATGTAGAAGTCAGTGGCGGCCGGTAAGTCCTGAGGATGGGGAGGCTACGAGGTAGTCACCTGAGCCGCGCTCTGTCATATCACCCCTCCCCCGAAATTCATTATTTCACTATTAATTATGGTAGAGCTATCTGGTTTTTACAGCATACACATCTTATTAGAGATATACCTGTATCTTTAACAAGATAAACCGAAGATTAACTTACATTTGTTCTACCAAAAAAATGAAATTTTGAGTAGAAATATATTTTGTAAGCTGTGATGAATTTAGTTGTAGGACTACAGGAAATTTACTCCTGCTTATTCTCAGAATTGTCGGTAACATCATCATCAAGTTGGTCGACTTTTCAATTTACAGAGGATTCCCTTTTCAATTGAAACTAAAGCAATGCTGCTGAGACGATCTTCAATCCAGGAATATTGTATCATAGCGAGAAACGTTTTTAGTGTCACCTAACTTCATAAACTTTAATTCCTCACATATAGAAAATCATACTTCTAGTTGAGCAATAACAGTAAGCAGGGCTAGCAAAATAACTTCTACTTTACTTCACTACCATATAGCCATTTATGTTGATTGTACCATGACGACTGGAAAGTTCTAAATTGGTTATTGTGCCTTTTAAGTAATAACAATTTTAGGGTACGTTGATCACGTTTCAGCATCTGTCAAAATCATTCAACCAGGAAAATGTTTTTTCCAGTAGTGTTCGATACTGTAATATCACTTTCAATTTCTTCTGCTAAATCCATTTATACTTGTAGTAGAGATCACAAACACAGCGTAAGAAGAGAAAAGTAAAAATAATACACACACGCACGAGAATGTAAAGACTGCGTAAAACTAACACAAACTACATTAATCCGTGCCAAGAGGCTAACTCACTCATTGCCTTCCTGTTAAGGTTACAGATGCATTAGCGTCCCCCCATTACCTGCCAGGCATAGTTCTCACGTAGTTCTACGGGTACTACGGAAGCTACTCACATCTGCTGCTATTCTGCACTATTATCGATAACGTGTAATTAAAGTTTTTTTTATAAGTAATCAGACAACTTAAAATCCAAATTGTGATTACAGATTGATTACAAGTTCAGTTACAATAAAAATCAGAGCCTATTACTAGTTACTTATCTATATAATAAATCTCTAGGGGGTCTACGTTTGTCCGCAGTAATCTCAGAATCTACTGAACCGATTTCAATGAAACGTTGCACACTGATAGCAAGTACCCAATGGAAGGTTTTCCACTTTATTTGATAATGCTAGGTTAAAAAGGTTATTGCAACAAAACGCATTTTTTTAAACCCGCGGTTTCGAACGTGAATAACGATAGGTTAAAAAGAACCAAAGTTATTGCAAAAAAACTTATTTTTTTAAACCCGCGGCTTCGACCGCGAATATTTGTATATGATTGTTGTGGTAACTGTCGAGTTGGTAAATTGCTAATGGTACATCTATATTAATAATATTCTTATATTGTAAGTTATGAATATCCAAAAAGTGCGAAGCAATAGATCCATCATTCATGTTTCCTCGATACGTAAAATCAAAATTTGATAATTTAGTAGATATTTACAAACATGCAGTAACACAATTAGATGAAATGTTTATTTGTATAGAATAATACAAATAGTGTACACATAAGTATATTGATATCAGTTAGTCCATTTGAATATTTACATTTTAGTAGGGATATGGAATTCTTATCAGCATGTGGAATTCATATAAACAATACAATAATTCGTTGTTTGATTATATTGTAACATTGATTATATAGTACACGTTGATTCTGACAAACCATACTCTTCGACATTTGAATATTCAGTAGGCCTATGTGCAGTAGGAATAATATTAATTGTCGAGAATTATACTTAACCTACTTCATCGAGAATTATGCGATGAGCGTCAGTGATGTAGTATCAGTGGCTTTTTTCGTTAATTTTACGTCATCGGTAAGTAATATGTGCAATATGTATTGTATTGTATAAAATATTAATTGCCCCCTAGAGATTTGTTAGTATAGATCAAATAAATACATTTCCCTTTTTTTAGCTTTGCAATGCCAAAAAGACGATCATGTTTAGGAAGATCTACTGCTGCTGCAGAAAGAAAGAGGCGTCTTAGAGCATCTGAAAATGACGTCGAAGGAGTCGAAATGCAATCAGCTCCTGGAAACTCTTCAGAAAGATCTGGATTAGAAGAAGTCTCACGGGTTGAAAGTCCTATGATTCGTGAAAATAGATTAGCGGCACAAAGACGCAGGCAAGCGACTCTCAGATCACGAGGTCCTACTTTACGATGGAATGCAAAATTAAATAGTGGTTTCAATTATAATCCAGTTAATAACTACGCGAATGAAACAGATATCGGGTTACCGAGTATGGTTTACCCTCATTGCAAAGCTTTAAAGTGGAAAAATGAATCACATGGATTATGTTGCTCTGCAGGAAAAATGCGATTAGATCCCATACTTCCTCCTCCAGAACCGTTAAAATCATTATTAAATGGAGAACATCTTTTATCGAAAAATTTTTTGAATGCATTAAGATCGTACAATTCAGCTTTTCAATTTACATCATTCGGAGCTAATGAAATAGTCGAAGGGAGCTTCATGCCTACTTTCAAAATTCAAGGGCAAGTATATCACCTCATGGGATCATTACTCCCCACACAAAACGAAGTACCAAAATTTCTACAGGTGTATTTCATAGCTGATTATTTACAGCAATCTGAAACAAGAATGGATCATATTCGTAACTTGGATAAGCCATTAGTAACAGAACTTCAAAATTTACTTCACACAATCAACCCATATGTTAGTGAACTGAAAAGTGCGTTTGAATTTGTAACATCTGCGAATAATAATCAGTACAATATTGTGATTCATGCTGATCGAACAGAAAATAATGAAGAGTACAGGGGTCACTACAATGCACTGACAACTAATGAGGTGGCAGTAGTTTTAATTAACCAGGAATGCGATAAACTTGATATAATAATCCATGCGAGGGATCATAGGCTACATCGAATTGCAGAAACACATTGAGCTTATGATGCTTTACAGTACCCTTTAATGTTTTGCAGAGGAGAAGATGGTTATCATTTTATATTAAAATTAATCGATCCTCAGACTGGGTTACAAACTACTAACTCGACAGTTACCACAACAATCATATACAAATATTGGCGTGCGAAGCCGCGGGTACCTGCTAGTTTTTTAATAATTTTCTAAATTTTACTGGGGAGGCTTAGCCTCCCTTGCCTCCCCTGATGAGCCGCCACTGGTAGAAGTATGTATATAGTACACTAAACTTACAGAAAGGGTCATAACAAAGATGTCACTTGATGATCAAAATTATGATGATGACAGATGAAGCAGTAGTAGATAAGATGAAGAATGAGACTTGGCCAGCAATGAGGACAAGGAGTTGATATCAGAATTAAAAGAAAAGTTATCCACAGCACTGCATTAAGTAATGTTGGAAGTCACTGTCTTGACAACCCATCTGATAGTTCACTACACAAGAAACTTGTTTCCAGTTCGATAGAGACAATACTAAAATAAAAGCAGCAGCTATTTTTACGTACAATAGTTTTTAAAAACTTAAATTTGCTACCATTTAAAAATTTTTATTGTATGGTGTAATGTGTCAAAATGTGGGCTTTTATTTTTTTATTAAATTTATTTTAATGTCTTTAGTACCATCATTGCAAGTCACATGTGAAATAATGTTGGATGCAACCAATGAACCGTAACATAACTTTTTGGGCGGGGTGTTGTCGGAGAACGCAATACTTATTTGTGAACTGAATGTTTGTCACGTACGGTGTGCGCATACACGAGCCCGGGTGCAGCATCTATGCACAACAGTCGGAACCGATGCGACAAAAATGGCAAAGGAGAAAGATTTTCTTGCCATGTGCTCTGGAGATGGAGGAAATCATTTAGGGGCTCCACCCACCTAAGCCTCTTATATCGTCACCGCTTAATATCGTTAGCTCATTTAGCACATAGACAGTCCATACTTCGTGTACGACTATGAAAAAATCGCAGCCTGAAGGCAGTGCCTTCCTTTTCATTAACAAGGTATAGTGGGGAGTCTTGTGGGCACTCTCTGCTCAGTCACGACCCCGGCCAGAGGTCTTAGACTCGACTTATAAAATTAAAGCGAGTCTCTTTTTTATAAAATGTTATAAATTTCATAAACTATAATTATTCTTCAAACATTCTTCAAATTATTCTATAACATTATCAAAAAGTGAACTCGAGTCAAGAAAACAAGAAACATGAACAAAATTCAGTGAAAGTGCGTGAACACGCGTTGGACCACGTAAGTTTTGGTAACAGATATTTTTTATAAATGGGCGAAAAAGACAGCTAAAATTAGATTCAGGTTGGGGAAAATAAATTGAAAATGAGATCTCGAGTAAACTTGGTATGTGAGTTGTGTGCGTAGATAGGAAATAAAGGTATTGGTTCTTTTAGAATAATAATAAATGTTAGATATTTAAAGCTATTATCTTAAGGCTTTTGAGATTGATAAAAATTATGATGATGTAGTTCATAGGTAAGAAAGAAAGAGGTTTAAATGTTTTTATTTCATAAATATAATAAATGTCACATTAATAATAAATAAAAATGTGATCTGCTATATTAAATAATTTGTTAAACAAATCATTTCAAACACCTCATTTCATTTGCTGCACTGATCAGTTCGTCGTACGAATGGGGTTAAGTTCAAAACTAGAGATCCGGCCAAAACACATAAGAATTTAAGGTAAGTGGAAGTATATAAAATTCATTTATTAATTTATTATATCAATTGTAAAAAATATAGTTACAATGGTGCGGCGTGACCATGATGTAATATAATAACAAATTGTATTACACTGGCCTATTTTGATAGTGCAGGAAGTGAAATCTGGTTGTGAAAGCAAAATTCAATTTAAAATGTGTGAGCATGCAAAACAAAGTAATTTAACAGATGTAGATATGAGCGAAAGTGGCCTTGAACCACAGTCATTGGATGAAAGTGAAACGCGGACAGCTGGTACAGAAACAGCTGTTGGCAGTAACATAATAATTCATTCCACCCCAATTGTGACTCAATTGCAATTAAGCGAATCAGCTGGTGATTCTGGAATTCAATTAACTCCAGTTTCAACAAATAAAAATAAGAAATCGAATGACGATGATATGTTGACACGCTTGTATAGTATGATGTGTAGCAATTTTAGTGAACTAAGAGGGGACATGAATGAATTGAAAGAACAAAATAAAGAAGTCAAGAATGATTTCGATAAAATAAATAGTCGTTTCGATGTTAATGATATCAAAATTGATTAGTTAAAAAGCGAAATATATGAACAAAAAATAAAATGCGAAAGTAGTTTCAATGAAATTAAGAATAATTTTGATGAGAAGTTTGATAAAATAAATAATTGTTTTGATACAAGCAAAAGTAATTTTAATAAAATTTGAAATGAAATAAAACAAATCAATAAACGCTTTGAAAGAACCAATGAGATATTTGAAACTAAATGTAACGATTTAGTACAAAGTATAGAGAGTATGGGAGTGTGGAGAATAAATTGAGGTAAGTGAAATTAGTGTTGAAGGGGTTATTATGGAGAGATTGGTGTCACCCTATGTAAATCTGTTAGTGATTGTTAGAAAGGAAGAAGGGGGTAAGGTTATATTTAAATACCCATTTGTAAATCGAATTATTATGAATAACTAAGAATCACCCAAACCCATTAATGATCAAAATGTTAAATAAAAGAAAATTCATAGTTAAAATGTAATAATAAATGAAATGTTATGTAAAATGAAGGTTGATAACAAAGTAAAAATTTTTTGGAAAATTTAATGGTATAGTAAATGATAAATAATTGATGGCTAATTAATAAAAGTTCAATTGAAGTTAAAATGTAATGTTTATAATTTCATATACAAAAATAAAGCTGAAAGGTGTGTAATTTCTGATCAAACTTAAACGTGAATTGTTTATTTTAAGGTAATAACAACAATGTTAATTATGAGTGTACTATGTTTTATTATGTTGTATTATGTTTGTTAGGGTGTAGGAAAATTAAATAATATATATATATATCCAAACATATAAGGGTCTGCCTTCTGTGAATTGCAGTAGCAGTGTAAGTGTAAACCTTGTATGTCTTTTTAGTAGTTTCCCCTAGATTTCGGGCGGTCATGGCTTCACCGAACCCTGACCATGGATTTATAATGTAAATATATTCTAAATTGGTGAACTTAGAAATTAACCGGGGGGTAAATCAGGGGAACCTACATAACTATGGAACAGCGGCTATCATCGAAGGTGGTGGTAGTGCCGTATTAAGGGTGTGTGAATCATTATAGTAGGATTACTGGTGTCCTCGGACATCAGTAATACCGAATTTTATATAACGCTGAAGCAAGAACGGGGTAGGCAGCGACTACCCCTAATAAACTTCCGTTCTTGTGGAGGCAACTGGACGCCACAGCCCAGTGGGGGGCCATAGTGTGTGTGGTAAGGAGGTTACTCAGGGGAGTAACGAATTAAAACCATATAATTATAATTATAAACTGAAGTATGTTGATGAGTTGATGAGATGACTAAATGATTATTGTGATCATAGCAATGAACACCACAGATACTGTTCAGTCGGTATTGTTGTGACGATTTTAAATGTATCAAAAAAATCGCACAGATTAAAATTTTTTAATTTTAATAAGTAAGAGTATCATACACCCTTACCTATACCCAGATTCCTGAATCAACTTGAAACCTTCCAGTACCAACACGCCAAGAAAAGTATTAAGTAGTAAATAATAATAATAATTACTTAAATAATTAAGAAATGCGACTAGAGAAATAAAGAAATCCCTAAGTCATAATAAAATAAACATAAAGTATTTATCTTCTAATTAATGAATAAATACTAATAGGAAAAGTACGAACTATTTTCTTAGTGCGTAAATATGCCCTAGCTTACTGAGCCTTCTCCCCTAAACCGTACGCGCATTCGGCCGTAGAACGTCGCAATGAGTAGACATGAGTTTTGGTATTGTACACATATACGTATGTGTATGTTCTCTAGAAGTATATCCAGCGTGAAATCTTGTTATTGTGAATAATGTAGTGTCTAGAGTTTGTGAGAAAATATATAAATAAAATAGAAAAAGGTAGCCAACACATCTCTTAAAAACAAAATCAAATGTAAGTGTAACATAGTTAACTACTAGACTGTAGTACTGCAAAGTGAGCACTATAACTGTAATTAAAATAAAGAAAATGTGAACTACCAGAATCTGCACTAAGAAAAGTGAAATTACAACATGTGGAACTTCAAGTAAACAACCTATCTTCGAGAGCTTCAAGTAAACTAAAAAATCAACCCGATGTAGATGCACCAAGAACGACGTACTCAACCCGTAGAAGACAACTGGAGATGTCCCAAGAATACAACAACAACCTCAGGTGATATCAAACCACAACTTTTGTAAATTTCCCCTTAATAAGAAGTAACAAAGAACTTTAAAGAACTTTCGCAATGTAATGAACAAATTATCAGATTTGTATATTTTGTAATTTTGTAAGAAGTAATAGTAACCGTAATATATATATTGATAAATTAATAATTTTGAGAAAATTGAGACCCGGATCCGTGGTATTAAAACTAACAGTTATATGAATAAATTTTTGATATAACAAGAATAATATAATTAAGATCTTTGAAGCAGTAAAAGCACTATTTACAAAAATAACCTTCTTTAAAATCAGTAATAATGTTTGATTAATATTTCAATAGCAATAAAGAGATGTTTTAGCTAATACCTAGTGAGTGAATAAGTTTATGCATACCTTGTCAGTTTCCTATATCATACTTGTTTTGTAATTTGTTAGTAAGCGTTTTACTAACAACAGCAGCTGGTTTAGTTTACTGGTAAAGAATTAAACTAGTTCCCGATTTTTGTGTTGTCTTGCCAAGGGGCGGCACAAAATTGCGCCACTCTGCTGAATTTAAAATTGTGTAATTTACTTGGTAAAAAAAAAAAATTGTTTACAGAGTGTCACGTACAGAAAATTGCAACATAATTATGTAATTGTTGTTGTGTAAGTTTATAAGTCGTTAACAAAAAAAAAAAGGACAAACATAAATTTATTCACTCAGAAATAAAAAAAAAAAAGATAAATGAGTAAAATTTTAATTATATAATAATAATATTAGTATCGCGAGTTTGCCGTGTTAAGCAAGTAATAGCTGGTAGGGAATCCATTCCAAACAAGTCAATTCCAAGCCAGTTGGTTCATGTTAAATATGTGTTGAGGAATGTAAACTCTCCCCTTTGTAAGAACCCATCTCATTCATAACCCCTCCTCCCTAAAGCAAACAAAGCCACGTTAGACAAGCTCTTTCCTGTTTTTGTATTGTTCTGAATTACCACCCTATGCAACTAGACGACACCCCAAAACAGCTGATTCTTTGTGCTGTTTGTTAAATCAATGAACTTTCCGTATATGAAATTTCTCTCTACTAAAATAGTATTATCGTTTTGTTTTGATTAATTATATATGTCAATACTGAGAATTTAATTGTTGTGAAATAAGTTATGTTGATTAATTAAGATAAGATTACATCCCAAAGCTTAATATGAAATAAGATATATGTGTATGTGTTTAAATGAATTAATGTTATCTATTTTTAAACATTGAGAAAACGAAGTAAAGTAAGTGACATAAGATTTGTCGTTCGTAATACGTCGTGTGTAAAGTGGTTATTATCAAAAATGACTCAATTTAACCCCGATTTCTTGTTGAAAGACGAATTAACCTATGAAGCATTATGGCATGGTCTCCCCTACTCTAATGTAACTGTCGCGGAACTTCGCAAGACGTTACGCGAAAATAAACCGGACAAACCTTCATTATTAAGTCGTTTGAGTGTTTTAGATTTCAATAGCGAAAAAGAAACGTGTTATCGTAAGTATACAGAACTAACTTCGTACGCACAAACCCTGCGTGATGAAAAATCCCCCGCAGTAATATTACGCACCACCCAAAGAATTGAGCATCTATACCGTCGTATCACCAATCTGTTGACCTGGCCCGGTGATAAAGGTATCCCTCTTGATATAAAAAAATTCGCCGATGAAGCATTAAAACAATTACCTGAGATAATACGCGAATTACATAGACGATCCGAATTGTTTAGATTAGACGAAATCGAAGAAGCAATGACGAAATTAAATATTTCACCTACCCAATCGCCGACTCAAGAACAACCAAACGGTACCGCAAAAATTCAGATTCTGCAGGAATCCAATATAGATCCATTCAAGGAACGGTTAAGGGGTAGTCAAGTAAATATTCAAGCAGTAAACGTTACGTCACTCCCTAATGAACTAGAAAATATGACCCATACCTACGAATTACCTTCTCATTCGCGGACTAATCAACCTGCGGAAAATCCTAGAATGATGAGCCAAATAAATTTAACTCCCGAGCTCTATGGAAAAATAACCCACCCTGTAGAAAGTATTTTGTCCAATATACAAATCACTGATGGGCTGAATATTACAAAGCTCCTTAATTTTATCAAACATATCTTAGAATTAAAGGAACTGCAACAACTAAGAGATAACCAGATTTTACAAGTTATTTTGCCTAAGTGTAGATCTCCATTAAAAGATAGAGTGTTAGAATCCCTAAGGTATAATCAATCGGTAGAAGAACTTCATACCACACTAATAAGACATTTCATTCCCACCGGTATCTACGAAGAATTGAAGCGAAACTTAGTACTTCGCGCACAAGGTACATACGAGAGACTAGCTCATTATATTTCTGAAGTAAGAGAATCTGCTTTATTGTTACAAGTTAAATGGAGCGAACAACAGTTAGTAGACACTATCATAGTAAGACTATCCCCCGAGGAGCGATCTCGACTAGCACTCGTGAAGCCACCTACAACTTTTACGGAACTAGAACTATGTTGTATACATTCGTCCGACGTCTGGTATTCTGACCAGAATAGAAGTGTTTCTATGTCCCAGAGTCAACAAAGAAATTCATTCCAAACTAGACCTATTGGAAATGATACCCGAAACTACCGCGATAAGCGATTCGTAAGTACACATAAAACCCAAAACTATCCCCATGTTTCATACTCTAAACCAAAATCCCGACAACCTACGAGCGAAGTAAGTGAGGAAAGAAGATGTTATAACTGTGGAAAGGCCGGACATATTAGCAAGTTATGTAAACAAAAGCGCTATAAACAGAAAACCGACCAATCAAAAAACATGTGAAGCTGGAAGAACGAAAATCCTACGTCTTCCGAAGCACCAGAAGGAAAGGTAACAACAATACTAAGCGTCAAATAAAGATGAGTAAAAATAAACGCAGAGATCCTTATGTAACAAAATTTATCGAGAAGTGCAACTCTATTGGTGCATGTAAAACAAGTATATGCCAACTACCCTATGTACAGATAGACCTTGGAGCAACGAAAACCCTTGGTTTAATTGATTCAGGATCTACCCGTAGTATAATTAGTAAACAGTTAGCCACCTTTTTAGCTAATCATAAACTGATTAGACGTAGCCAAATAGTGAACATAAAGTGTACCACCGCAAATAAACAAGACCTAAAGATATCTCACAGTATTACGGTGAAATTAAAAATTCAGAATTTTACTTGGTACATTCCCCTACTAGTAGCTGAAGAGTTAGGACAGAACTTAATATTAGGCGCGGATTTTATAAGAAAACTGCTTTAATCCTTGATATATATGCTAAACAATATTTTTTCAGATTTGATCGTACTCAAAAATATCAGTTCGACTCCGAATTAAGTAACGACACTGTTAGTGAAACCGCAAATATTCATTCAGAGCCTAATGAATCGAGTCTAAGTCATTTAAAAGGAAATGAGAGACTAAGAATCCAAAAGTTAATAAAATATTTTTCTGCTGTACTCACCCCCAAGTTAGGATTAACTCATTTAATTGAATATAAAATAAATCTTAGTGACAACAAAGTAATACGACTCCACCCATACAAACTATCTCCGCCCAAGATGGAAATCATGAGAAACCACATTAACAAACTCCTTGATCAGCACGTCATTGAACCATCAACGTCTCCATATTCATCGCCTGCATTCCTAGTACCAAAAGGAACTGACAAACATAGACCAGTCGTGGATTATAGACAACTAAATAAGAGTATAGAATTTGAATCGATACCACTGCCAGACATACACAGTGCGTTTCACTATTTTACAAAAGCGAAAATCTTCACCATAATGGATCTTAACCAAGCATTCCATCAAATTCCACTAGCTGAGGAATCAAAACATTTAACTGCTTTTGCTGTCCCATTTAATCTATATCAATTTACGAGAGTACCATTCGGTATATCACAAGGAAGTTCAGTATGCAGTCGACTGTTAGAAAAAATTTTCCATGATGTTAAATTTAAATTTGTATATCATTATCTCGACGATATAGTAATATATAGTGAGTCAATGGATCAACATATTGATCACTTGCGTGAAGTATTATCCCGGTTAAAGAAAGCCGGACTGACCGTAAACCCTAGTAAAGTTAATTTCGCAGTGAAACAATTCTCATTTTTAGGTCACATAGTATCAGCCGAAGGTAAGGTTACCATCGATCCAGAACGTACACGCGCAATCCGAGAATTTTTACCTCCCAGAGAAGTCAAAGGTATAGCTAGATTTTTAGGTATGATTAATTATTTTCATAAGTACATACCCCACTTAGCAGATATAGCAGCCCTATTGAATGCCTTAAGAAAGAAAGGAACGAAATTCGAGTGGACTACTCAACATCAAGAAGCGTTTGAAACACTTAAAGAAAGTATTATATCCCCACCTGTATTGCAGTTAGCGGATTTCAGTAAACCATTTATCGTACAGACCGATAGTTCAAGTGTAGCATTAGGAGCCGTAATATACCAGGAAATAAATAATACTAGACTCCCGATCAGTTATGCATCCCGGACACTGACCGAGCAAGAAAGGAAGTTCTCAGCCTATGAACTGGAATGTTTAGCCGTAGTATTTGCTTTTGATAAATTCAAACCATTTTTGGAACACAAAGAATTTCTACTAGAAACCGATAATCAAGCTTTATCATGGTTATTAAATCACCCAAAGCAATTAGGTCGTATCGGACGATGGGTGTTAAGATTAAATTGCTACAAGTTCAAAGTGCAACATATTCGTGGAACTCAAAATGTAGTGGCCGATACTCTATCCCGCATGTTCCAACTACCCAATACAAGATCTGGAGAAGACAATATTGAAACCACTATCGTTAATACACTAATTACTAATTTTCCCCTTGCATTTAAGGATATAGCATATCACCAACAACAAGATCCAAAATTGTGTAAAATAATCGAACAAATAGAAAAAGGAAATAAATCTGACAAATATATCTTGAGTAAAAGAGTACTTTGTTTTAAGAAGGCAAACGGAAAATTACTAAGAATAATCGCCCCGGAAATAATCAAACCCATGTTAATGGAGTACTACCATTCATCTACAATTGGAGCTCATATGGGAATTAGGAAAACGATACATCGTATTCGCAAGGAATACCACTGGGAAAACATGAATAGTGAAATAAAAAAGTTCGTGAAAGAATGCGAAATTTGTGCGCTGAGCAAACCAGCAAGAACCAGTCAAGTCGGAAAACTAATCTCCGAAATACCTACCACTCCCTTCTCGAAAATATACATCGACTATTCTGGACCTTATCCCCGCTCTAAATCTGGAAATACTATGCTGTTAATTTGTGTAGACTCATTCACTAAATTCATGTGGATGTATCCTATGCGTCGTGCATTAGCATCTACGACAATTAAAATTCTACAAGAACAACTATTTAAAGACTATGGCACTCCTTTAAGTTTATTATCTGACAATGGACCCCAGTTTAAATCGAAAGAATTTAATGACATGTGTTTTAAATTAGGTATAAATCATATTACCGTGACCGAGTACAGACCGCAAGGAAATATAGCAGAAAGATACTTGCGTAACTTAAAATCCGCATTAATATCTTATCATGCTAAAGACCAGACAACCTGGGATCAAAATATTTCGTGGATACAATTTGCATTCAATTCAGCGTATCACGAAGGTCATAAATCAACACCATTTGATCTACTGTACAAGTACAAACCCAACCATCCTTTAACCACAAAGTGGAAAATCAATGAGTTATTACCCCGCGACGTGAATGGGAATAACATACGAAAAATATGGAACGAAGCTCGTGCAAATCTGAGAGCTAATTTACAGAAATCAAGGAAGTACCATGAGAATAATAATAAGCTAATAAAGTATAAAATAGGTGATTTAGTCATGTATAAAACTCATCCTATGAGTAAAGCAGTTGATAGGATCACTTCGAAACTATCTTATCGATGGTGTGGCCCCTACCAAATTCGTAAGTTCATCACCCCAGTTACTGTAGCTCTGTATGAACCCAATACAGAAAATTACGTTCGCAGAAGTCATTTGTCTCAAATAAAAAAATGTTTTTCGTGTCAAGATACAGAAGGAAGACTACGAGAAAGATAGAAAACCTAGAATACTATCTAAGTATTAAGAATAAAATATGTTATATAGACTTATACCGAAATAGGATAAGATTGTGTAACATCCTATACTATAGGTAACTATAAACTCAAAACCCCCTCGTACGAATACAAGCGAGGCCTGATCAACCTTAGCTAATGTCCTGCGAGAATGGTATTATACATGAGAAATCTGATGACAAGTATAATGAAGATGAAGAGAAAGAAAGAAAGAAAAATAATCTTTAGCGCTGTAAACTAAAAGTAATTCTATTGTTCTTACAATACGGTATTATTATTAGTAAAATACTCATGAGTATAACTCCGTAAAACGAGTGAGCAATTCAAGAAAAAACCGGTAGTAGATATAAGAATTAAAATAAGGTAGATTTACGTTTTGTGTATTTTGTATAGTAGATGTAGTAGAATTTAGATGTGACATAAGTATAAGATAATCGATTGATGAATAGAAATAAGCAGAGAGAGAGAAATTTCAGTATGAAATATAATTGTTTATTAGAATTATATTATTACACCCCCCCGTTTTTCATAGTTAAGTGCAGGAGGATGTGACGATTTTAAATGTATCAAAAAAAATCGCACAGATTAAAATTTTTTAATTTTAATAAGTAAGAGTATCATACACCCTTACCTATACCCAGATTCCTGAATCAACTTGAAACCTTCCAGTACCAACACGCCAAGAAAAGTATTAAGTAGTAAATAATAATAATAATTACTTAAATAATTAAGAAATGCGACTAGAGAAATAAAGAAATCCCTAAGTCATAATAAAATAAACATAAAGTATTTATCTTCTAATTAATGAATAAATACTAATAGGAAAAGTACGAACTATTTTCTTAGTGCGTAAATATGCCCTAGCTTACTGAGCCTTCTCCCCTAAACCGTACGCGCATTCGGCCATAGAATGTCGCAATGAGTAGACGTGAGTTTTGGTATTGTACACATATACGTATGTGTATGTTCTCTAGAAGTATATCCAGCGTGAAATCTTGTTATTGTGAATAATGTAGTGTCTAGAGTTTGTGAGAAAATATATAAATAAAATAGAAAAAGGTAGCCAACACATCTCTTAAAAACAAAATCAAATGTAAGTGTAACATAGTTAACTACTAGACTGTAGTACTGCAAAGTGAGAACTATAACTGTAATTAAAATAAAGAAAATGTGAACTACCAGAATCTGCACTAAGAAAAGTGAAATTACAACATGTGGAACTTCAAGTAAACAACCTATCTTCGAGAGCTTCAAGTAAACTAAAAAATCAACCCGATGTAGATGCACCAAGAACGACGTACTCAACCCGTAGAAGACAACTGGAGATGTCCCAAGAATACAACAACAACCTCAGGTGATATCAAACCACAACTTTTGTAAATTTCCCCTTAATAAGAAGTAACAAAGAACTTTAAAGAACTTTCGCAATGTAATGAACAAATTATCAGATTTGTATATTTTGTAATTTTGTAAGAAGTAATAGTAACCGTAATGTATATATTGATAAATTAATAATTTTGAGAAAATTGAGACCCGGATCCGTGGTATTAAAACTAACAGTTATATGAATAAATTTTTGATATAACAAGAATAATATAATTAAGATCTTTGAAGCAGTAAAAGCACTATTTACAAAAATAACCTTCTTTAAAATCAGTAATAATGTTTGATTAATATTTCAATAGCAATAAAGAGATGTTTTAGCTAATACCTAGTGAGTGAATAAGTTTATGCATACCTTGTCAGTTTCCTATATCATACTTGTTTTGTAATTTGTTAGTAAGCGTTTTACTAACAACGGCAGCTGGTTTAGTTTACTGGTAAAGAATTAAACTAGTTCCCGATTTTTGTGTTGTCTTGCCAAGGGGTGGCACATTGTTGTCCCAAATTGTATTGATGGTCTGATTATTGCTATAATTGCTGTTCTGTATGGCTTATGATGTACACTATATTCACTTACCAGAAATAACTATTTTCATGACTTAGAGATTTTAAAGGGAGAATATGTAATGCAGTAATGTGTAGAAAATGTAGTAATGTGTAGGCATTTGTTTTTATGTACTTGGCCATTTCAAGTAATTAATATTTCCTGATGAGTTTTTATATTCAGAGTATGTATAGTAGGTCAACATGATTATATTATATGCTCATGACATGGGGAATTGATATGTAATTATTTTGAAATGTGATGTATGTTAGATTAAGTTGTATTTTTTTTATAGTGTTTTATATGTACAACATGTATCCACAATTTTGTTTAATTTTGGTGTTTTGTGTAATTTACTGTGAACCACATGTAGTAATATTATGATGACTTTATGTATGTACACCATATTTGAAAATAAGTTGAAAATTATTTTGATTTAACATTAATAATGAGATTTGAGATGGAACTTAGTGTAATTTGAGAAGCCATTAAATAATTTTAAATGAATTACTGGAAATGAAAATATTTGAAGGAAAGAAAAAGGAGGGGGATTAAAATTTGTTAACTGAAGACAATAGTTGACAGGTTAGGATTGAATTTTTGCATTTGAATTAGTAACTGTATGTGATTCATTTTGAAGCAAATCTGAAGTTGTTTGAATTTTTATTTTTTTAAATTTTTTGATGTTTCAGACCGGACAGGTCAACCTGCATAATAAATGACAAATGTTTACATTACTGTTAAGAATATATGTATGATTAAGTATAAACAAGAACCAATGCTTTGCTTTTAGCGAACCAATACAATTATTTACAATTAAAGGGAAACGCATCAGTGAAGGATGTGGAAGAATGAAAGGACAGTTATGAGATATTTTACTGAATGTTTAAAAGCCAAGTGATACTGTGGGGCTTACCTGTTCTGACCGACGTGTCGGAGCAGTGAAGTCTCGGATCTGTTTGACTTTGTGGTGTTGGGATTCTCTCGAAGAAAGTCCAGCAAAGTCGGATAGATGTTTCCACAGCCAGTTGACTAGGGGGGTAGTTAAACCCATAGTGTTTGTGATTAAGGATTAAAGGGGGGTTATGGCTCCACATCCACACTGATCCCTTTAGGTTAGCAATGAGAGTTTTTATGCTCTTGGGCATAAAACCTATCATTGGGGGGGTACTGTAATGTGTCAAAATGGGGGCTTTTATTTTTTATTAAATTTATTTTAATGTCTTTAGTACCATCATTGCAAGTCACATGTGAAATAATGTTGGATGCAACCAATGAACCGTTAACATAACTTTTTGGGCAGGGTGTTGTCGGAGAATGCAATACTTGTTTGTGAACTGAATGTTTGTCACATACGGTGTGCGCATACACGAGCCCAGGCGCAGCACCTACGCACAACAGTCGGAATCGACGTGACAAAAATGGCGAAGGAGAAAGATTTTCTTGCCATGTGCTCTGGAGACGGAGGAAATCATTTAGGGGCTCCACCCACCTAAGCCTCTTATATCGTCACCGCTTAACATCGTTAGCTCATTTGGCACATAGACAGTCCATACTTCATGTACGACTACAAAAAAATCGCAGCCTGAAGGCAGTGCCTTCCTTTTCATTAACAAGGTATAGTGGGGAGTCTTGTGGTCACTCTCTGCTCAGTCACGACCCCGGCCAGAGGTCTTAGACTTGACTTATAAAATTAAAGCGCGTCTCTTTTTTATAAAATGTTATAAATTTCGTAAACTATAATTATTCTTCAAACATTCTTCAAATTGTTCTATAACATTATCAAAAAGTGAACTCGAGTGAAGAAAACAAGAAACATGAACAAAATTCAGTGAAAGTGCGTGAACACGCGTTGGACCACGTAAGTTTTGGTAACAGATATTTTTTATAAATGGGCAAAAAAGACAGCTAAAATTAGATTCAGGTTGGGGAAAATAAATTGATAATGAGATCTCGAGTAAACTTGGTATGTGAGTTGTGTGCGTAGATAGGAAATAAAGGTATTGGTTCTTTTAGAATAATAATAAATGTTAGATATTTAAAGCTATTATCTTAAGGCTTTTGAGATTGATAAAAATTATGATGATGTAGTTCATAGGTAAGAAAGAAAGAGGTTTAAATGTTTTTATTTCATAAATATAATAAATGTCACATTAATAATAAATAAAAATGTGATCTGCTATATTAAATAATTTGTTAAACAAATCATTTCAAACACCTCATTTAATTTGCTGCACTGATCAGTTCGTCGTACGAATGGGGTTAAGTTCAAAACTAGAGATCCGGCCAAAACACATAAGAATTTAAGGTAGGTGGAAGTATATAAAATTCATTTATTAATTTATTATATCAATTGTAAAAAATATAGTTACAATGGATTTTAATAAGCCTACTGCTTCTAAAAGTTATCAGATAAATCAAGGGTTTTAATTAAATAATACATCTTTATAAGTTAAAATCATCAAATACATTTAGGCTATCAACAAGTTTAGAATTACTAATAGGATGTTGCAAGGCAAGGGAAGCTCCTTTTTTCATCATTTCTTAAAATTAACTGATTTGTAAAAGTAACTAAAAAAAAAAACTGAACTTATCAAATACAGTAACGGCATAGTGTTAAGTGTCCAGAATTTTCACTAATCTCCACACTGGCTGCCAATCCTACCATTAACAAGACACGACTGTACAACCCTTTTTGTGGCATTTTGTCACTTGGTCTGCACTACACTCAAAGAATCGAGGAGTATTCTCTTTGAACTAAATTATAAGACTGAAGTTAGGAGACTGGAGAAGAGAATTGTAGAATGGAAACCAACTGTATATTTTTATTGGTAACAAATCACAAAATGTTCCAAATTATTCAGTGCTTTACAATAATCTCAAAATTACAACATAACTGAATTACGTTTGTTGCCCTTTTTAAAACTATTTTTATCAAAAATGGCCATATATAATTACTTACAGTTGCTTTATGATTACTTAAAGTTTCAAATAGCTGTAAAAAAAAAATACTAATTTTGAAGTCAAAGTATTGCTGCACGAGAGAGTACATAAGTACTATATTGTATAAACCAACTATTATAGTGCCATATTTTGAGATAGAATATGTACTGTTGCAATGGGAACCAGGATTGCCAATCTTTATAGTTTTAGTTTCGCCTGCTGTTTTGATTTCAACACTGGGATTATGTGTTCAAATTTTATTATCACTGTTTACGATACCTACTTGTAAACAGCAAAGTTTCTAAATCCTTATGGCATGTTTGTCGCCTGATCTCAACTCGACCTCATCTCAACTACTACGTCACAACTCAGTCAAAACCAGTACAGCTATGTGTTATTATACAATAAATAAATTAAATTAATTAATTAATTTAATTTAATTTAATTAATTACACATTTATAAGACATTTTGTAAATTCTTACCTGTTTGTTTCTGTCTTAGAAATTGGAATTTAGTTAAAAAGTAAAATTTATGTATATAATATGATAGGCCAGACTAATGAAGTATTGTAAACCAAACCTCCACCAAAAATAAAAAAGTATATAATATAATAAATACATGTAGGTCTGTGTTTTTCTTACATATTACATTACATTCAGTTCTAACTCCACAAACAATCTGTTAATAAAGCAATTTATGCATTATAATTAGAAAATGTATGCGGTAAGTTTATGAGAGTAGTACTGCTTGTGACAAAATGAAACAAAAATGTTCCATTAATTAAGCACAGTTTGATGATTTGAGGCCACATACTCTGATATAGTCACCATAATTTAATAGAAAATTTAATAATACAAAGTGGTTATTAACAGTAAGATAATATAGTTGTTTTGCATCACCATTCTGCAAAAGTAAATATATTTCTTTTAAAGGCTTACACAACAGATATCCAGTACATGTACTGTCCTGTAGTCTGGTTGGCTAAGAGTGTTTTGACATTTTAGGAGATTATAGCTTTACTAATTATTCTGAGTATTAGGAATTATTTTGTATTATTATGAGTAAAAATCTTTCATAAGTTTTGACCTAGCACCTAGTGTTGACCTGTAGTTTATGTAGAAACACAAAAAATGTAGTTTTTTTGCAATTTTTGTGGCTGCCAGAGCTCAGGTTGTGTCTGCCGACTATTATTGTATTGTTAGTCACATAACTAATATTGTTTTATGGATGGCATGGGGAAAATTGAAGTGATTGCAGCAAAAAGTGTTATTTCACTTTTCCAAAAAAAAGTTATTAAATGTTTGCTTAACAAAACTATAGGCTGTGTGACGTGAGGCTTTAGGAAGTCCGTACTTACTGACACACAGTACCAACAGTTCAATGCTTCACTACTGTATCTCCCCAAACTGGTGATATCCTCCCACCCCTAGTCACTGCCAATGGCTCATGGATATCGCATCTCAAATATTCCTAATACAATAAAGTATTAGTGTACATAGCTATAACTAATATATTTGTACAAACACAACTCTATGGATACACCAGTGACATGAATATCTTAAAAATTCAGTAAACAGTTTCCTTTCAAGTTCTCTATAAGGACTTTCTTCAGATAACCACATCATTAAGGAATGCGCCAACTATCAGAAAGTGTTGAGTGTTTATTGAAACAAATTGGCTTTGAATCTGCTTATTCAAGAATCAAGGAAGAGGCTTAAGCTTATGGCTTGGTGGAGGCTTATGATCCATTGGACCTATCTCAATAAACTTAATGCTGTATTGTAATTTTCTGCCAATTTTTATGGACACATGTAATATGTCTTTATATTAAATAATGTACTAAAAGAGGCATCACTGGATGCCATCTCTACATCTTTTACCTTTTCGCCAGACTACTTATTGTCTTGTGAAAAGTGGATTGTGTATTTTATGAATTTTAATTAAGATAAAATGTTTCTAACATTTAATGAACACAGAGAGATGACTCAAAACTTGGAAAACATAAAAGAAGTTATATACTATGTACAATACAACCTGCATTCTGAATACCACAAAAGTAATCAGACAAGTTAAAAACAAAAACAAAAAAAACAAGCATCAAGAATTAACAAAGCTAACTGGAACCGCTCATTAATGGGCAACTAAATTTAAAATAAAAAAAACCAAAGGACCTATCTATACTATATATAAATGTGTTTTTATGATAATATTCCACTACTTTTAAAGAGGTTTAGATGGACAGAACATCTTACAAGATTCCTTTCAAATCTAGCACACCCAGAAAACATTTTTCAAAATAAAAATTATTTTAAAAACCTCATTTTTATAATTATATTTTTAGTTTTTGTATTGGAGTCATTGCCTTTGTGTTTATCTGAAGAAAATTCAATGAATCATGGTAAAATACTTCAATTTTATTTTGTTGTATGTGTGTTGTGTTGTGGCTTTTCCTGTAGTTTTCAGACAGCTTCTATTAATATAATCTTTGATACAGCGTGTTTTCACTGACTGTTAATATATATGTATTTTGAGTCTTGATTAAATCGATTTTTTTTTCATATAATCATGAATTTCTAAATATTTAAAATTGTTTCTTTTTAACTTCTATGATTATTGGCAAAACCCATTTGATTAATTAACGAATTATTCTTTATTTAAAGGAAATAACTTTTTGTGGTCTCTATTTTCTTCTAAAAAGCAGCCAACTAAAATATTAACATGTAGTTGCTATAAGTGACCTGGATACTGTATAAAGCTTATTGTTTCTTGACTCTGGTTAGAACTGAAGGTAAGAGCGTTTATGGTAACTATCTGTTATTGGTGCGCTGGTTATATTCTTGTTCAGGTTGGCAGAAGACGACATACCTTGCTGGCAGTACGAGAGCTTCAAGCTCGGTAGTCAGGTGGCGTCGTATCATATGTCTCGATGGTGGTATACCCAGTGCTGTAGCCATCGTATCACCACTGAGTGACGGTTCCAGCACTACTAATGCACCGTGCACTCCGCTGTCTGTGTACACAAACCATTGCAAATCAATATGCAACAAAAACAATAAATACAAAGAAATGCGCACGCACGCACGCACGCACACACACACACACACACACACACACACACACACACACATCAACTAGCAGATACACCCCAAATGTTGCAAAAAGAAATAAGTGGGGTGTTATAAACATTGTACAAGAATTTCTGTACATAATATAATAATAATGGCAGGGTAACACACAGGAATCGGACAGATTTTAAATAACCAGTACTTAGTAAACTTCAAGTTGGTTTGTTGACACAAAATTACAGCTTAATACATGCCATTTGAGTTATGTTAGGGTCCACCTTGATTGTGAAAACTAATGTCGGCGAGGTGATGCCCATCTTCTTGAATTCAGTTTTCAAGTCTCTGCTGGAAATCCTGCATCACATGGGCCAACATCTCTTGAGGGATGGGAGCAATTTCTTGAATTATGGCATTCTTCAACTCATCCAAATTGCGGGGTTTGTTAGCATACACATGGCTTTTGAGGTACCCCCACAAGAGAAAGTCACACATTAACAAGTCGGGAGATCTTGGAGGCCACAGAACATCGCCAAAATGTGAAATGAGGCGTCCACAAAACATGCATTGAGGAACATTCATTGAATTGTTTGCGGTGTGTGCTGTAGTGCCATCTTGCTGGAACCACACATTTTTCAAGGCAATTCATCATCTTTGCAGTTCTGGCCTAAAGAACGTTTGAAGCATGTGAATGTAATGGGCCGATTCACAGTGACTGTGGCGCCATTTTCCTGAAAAAAAATATGGCCCAATAATTCCAAAAGAGCCAACAGCACACCATACTGTGACTCGTTCAGAGTGTAGAGGATGCTGGTAAAAAAGACGTGGTTGTTCAGGTGCCCAATAATGCAAGTTATACTTATTTACGGTCACATCCAGATGAAAATGAGCTTCATCACTCATTAATAATTGCACATTTTCACTCAATATCACCTGCATTTTTACAGCAAAGTCCTCATGTTGTCTGTATCTACTGCACAATTTGAATTTTGTGTGGGTGGAATTTCAAATCGTTGTGTAAAATTCGCCTATTTGCCTGATCGTTTCATGTTGATTGCTAACTCACTTACATGTTGTCTAGTGGATCATCTTGGGCTCGTAATCAGTGCTTCTCTAACCCTTCCTATGTTCTCCAGTGTCATTACATTGTGTGTAGGGCCTGGTGGCTTCCTCTTCATAATATTCTCAGTTAATCTAAAATTTTCCACCTATCTAAGGATTGTGTTCGGACTTAGAACGGCCCCTCGTCGACCAACATTGAATTGGTACCGAATGAGTCTCTGCGTAGCTGAGATAGACTCACCACTTCGAACAAAACTGTCACAGGCAAACAGCTGATGTTCCAAGGTCCACTGCTCCATTGCTACTAAATGGCGTCTCGTTGGGAGGAGAACGAGCCCCACCACAACCTCTTCTCCCACCACCGTGCACTCAGTAGTCCTATACCTGTGTGTCATTCTATACTTTAGGATAGGCTGCCTTATGTGAGATCTTCAGTATATAAGGAAGATAAGGCAGAACAATTAATACACTTCAGGCACCATTACCCTACAAAATTGTCTCAGGTACTAATTTTGTTTTTCAGTGTAAATTGATGTGGAAGCTGAAAAATGATTTTTGATTTTGCTGAAATCAACCTGTAAATCCATTAGTAGCCAGGTATCCAAACTCGCTGGCCTATCAAGCCCCATATTTCTGTAGATTAATGATAAATTACAATTTTTTATATTTAATTTCTATCAAATATCAGTGAAAGAATGGATAATGTAGTGTAACAAATAACTTGTCCATCACAAACATCAATACTCCCATCCATAAATTTGAACTAAGGAGATCCTGTTTTTACCCAAGAAAACTCCCTGATTATACCTTCTTGTCCAATGGGCAAGAAACTGCCCCTAAAGGAGAATGAACCACGTGCTGGTTAATGGCATTGCTGGTTAATGGCATAGACCACTGGTCTCCAAACTTTTTCACTTGAGGGACAAATTGAAAAATCTTGGAAGACAGGGGGGCCAACACACACACACACACACACACACACACACACACACACACACACACACACACACACACACACACACACACACACACACACACACACACACACACACACACACACACACACACACACACACAAATTGTAAACTTATTTTTTAAGTTTACAAAATAATCAAGTCAATAAAATAGGTATTTAATAAAAATTAAGCAGACTTATCCCAAGAAAACAAATTCATGTATTCAAAATAATTTAAATAAAAGTAAGGAAAAAATAACATTCAGAAATATTTCTTATGTATTATTTTTGGCTTTCTTATGTACTTATGGGGAATGTGTCGAGTTGCTTCTGACAGACAGTTTCTGTCCATTTTGGGTCACTGTTTACTGATCGACAACAATGACGCGATGAGCAATACTGAACTGACTACTTTGAGGGGAATGGTGCTGGGAACAATGAGTCATGCATACCATGGGGGGGGGGTGTTAGACCCGATCATTTGGGGGGAATAGGAATCTTTGCTTTAGGTTGATGAGAGTGAAAACCATGACAGACAGACGAACATGCACATTAACGACGTAAATGTTATAAACTTGTACAAAATATTATAACATTTTACTGAACTAATTTCTTGTTTAGTTATTTAGTAAAATGTATAATATTTGAATTATTTTGACAATCTATTTAAAAATTGTATGCAGCATCGGTTAGAGACCCCTGGCATAGACTAAATAGGACAACAGGAAACCACTCCATCAAAAATCTTAAAGGTTGCCAGGAGGCAACTAAGATAGGCATGCCTTTACATCGTGATGATGAACAATATACATTCTATCAGTCAATGTGGCACAATGAGCATTTGGTACATTGTGATAAAATGTGTTATGACTAAGTATGATTGTTTAAATCAAACAGAAATCAATTTTGCTATATGAATTGGAAACATGAATTGAAAGGATGATAAGCACAAGAACTATAATTCAAATTAATTATGAGCACAAGTGGGTTCAAATTATATACAACGTCTTCTAGCTCATCAGAATTACAAGCAAATTACAGTGATAATTAACTGACAAATAAAACACAAAGACAACAATTAAACAAAGCAAACATAAATAGATTGGTGATTTTTTCTCAAAGGATAAAAGCAATCAAGCTATTGGCTATGATGTACCAAGGAGAAGAAAAGTGGAAAGACCTCAGACCACATACCAGACAACTCTTTGGAGAGAAAGAAAAATACAATATAACATAAAAGAAAGTAAAAGGAATTGTTAAGTATATAAACAAATGTAGCAACTTGGTGCAAGAGATATGTGAGAACAAGAGTGCAGAACAACCATTATTGAACAAACACCACAGGGGACCCTTTAGCCCTTTACTAATTCAAATGAGATACATAGGAATAGTTTTACCAACAATAAAAATTGTATGATGATACTATTTAAGACACTAATTACATTAAGATATTGGTTGACATTGGACAAGGAGAAAATTAATGCAAGTATTTAAACAGTCTTGTTTTCTCTGAAAGAAATGTATGAAGATAATAAACCTATGCCAAAAAGACGCTTAGCTTACTGAAAATTTGATAAAACAACAATCTTATTAATATTACGATTTTGAAGTGAAGCTTGGTCCTTACAAACTAAATGGATAAATTAAAAACTCAGTTGGGAAAAAGATACTATTTTAGGGTTGTGAAAAACATTTTCTCCAAAGGGGGTATGATGCGAACATACGCTTTGATAGAAGAGAAATGCACCAGCCTCTCCACCTCAACTCCACTTTCACCTATGCGTCAGTGGGCCCTGTTATGCCGAGCAATCCACTCCAAGGTTGTGGTAACCAATCCCTTTGGTGGAGTGGATTGGTAAGCAAACGAGAGATGGGGGTTCTGTCAGGGCAGTTTGAGGGTATCCTGGGTCTTGGCCTGGCAGGATGGTGCACATCGACAGCAGGGTGTGAATCTAGTGTGGAGGCAGAGGAGACTATAGTAGCCCAATGGCTGCACACATGGACTGAGTCAATTAGCCTACTGCGACCGGGCAGAGAGAGCTTGTCAGCTGAGATGAAAGCAACTCTCTAGGGGAAGAGCACCCCGAAATCAAAGTTCCTGGTTCTCCAGGTTGGGGGTTGGATCAAAGAAATCACACATCCCATCTCTCAAACTCTTTTATGTGCAAAAACCTAAAAAAGAAGAAGGCCTTGAGTCAGTTTGGGTTGTCGCGCCACTGAAGGAGAAGAAAGAATGTCCATGATAGGGCCACTCTAATATTGATATCACAGTTGAATGGTGAGTTCTCTCTATAGAAAAAAAAAACAGGATAGCTCAGTAGTAGAAAATTTGCTTTAAATTGCATTCTATCAAGATGTGTTGTGGGTTTGGTTCAAGGTCAAGTCAATCCACCCTGTCTATCTACTGTTGGGCTTCAGTCAATAACAACACAACATCTACATATGAACAAATACAATAATACCCCTTGCTACTATGCAGCTGATCACTGCACGTGGTTAAATGCAGTTGATTCTCTTTCATGGTTGTACGGTATGAGGACACAACAGGCCATGGGCCTAATGCTTGAGAGAAGATGATGACAATGATGGCAATAAAAAAGAACAACATCAAAATGGTTATGTGATATTAATAGGATGGCAACCACCACTGGTATAACAAAACTGGGTTTCAAATGTAAATGAAAACCATGTGTAGGTTGGCCTAAATGGATCAGGAAAAAGCTTCCTGGCTTAATATATTTGTGAAACTGATTACAAAGAAGTTTTGCAGTACCTTGATGATGTGTACAAAAATCAGAATGCCATCTCATTCAAAAACATGTGGTAATAAATGTCACCAGACTATATCAAGTAATGTACAGTTGAACAATAAAATTATTATCATGAATATTCCTACGCCAATTACATAACTCTCGAAAAGTCGGCTGGTGTAGTTACATAAAAGTTCTACACACTTCTTGGCTGGCTGAGCAGGTGTAGTGTCTCTGTTAAGGCCGTGTACTCAAGTATCTTCCAAACTATTTTAGCACTCTTAACTACATAAATTATGTTGGCATACCACCAGCAATGTGGAAAATTATTCTGGAATCTTTATGGGATCTATATAAGCAACAGTGGCCGGCTTAGAAGCTAGTTACACCTGGCGAGGTTCGTAGAGTGCAGATCAAGTGATTGTTGCAGATTACTGGAAAGTGATTATTCTCTTATAATTAGTCCAGAACTCTATTAATTAACATTATTATTCCATGTGGACAAATTTAAGTTAAATTACTGTATGACAGAACCTTGTTGATTTCAAATTGTTATTTGAGACTAATTAAAGCTGGTAACTAGTGACTTCACTGGTGTCTGTATTTTGTTTCCACTGTACGAGGGTCAGTTGACAAGTTTGTGGAGTGACATCAATAGTTCAGTGGTACATCTAAAATCTTTTGTGTGCTGCAAGATGTATATTTTGCATGAACACCTGTTAATTTCCAGGTATATCTGTCAATTTATTCACTCTTTACCAGCTGTTTGAAATTTTCCTGTCATGCGTGTTTTAAATGCAAAAAATCAAACATTGTGTTGTGATGAATTCTCTGTTAAAAAAGTTTTAGTGCAAATGGAAAATCAAAACGAAGTTATAAATGTATTAAGAGATGCTGCGGCTTCAGAAACAACGGTAGGCTAAGTGAGGCACACTCGTGTTAAAACGTAGTCGTACAACCACTGAAGATGATCACAACAATGGATGTCCAAAAAGTGCAACAAAAAATGACATTATTAAACATTTCATAGGGTGCTGGAAAACCACAGATTGAGGAGTGGATGACATTGCTGAAATCATAGGCATCTCACATGAGCGTGTGCATCATACTTTAAGTTAAGCACTTGGAGTGAAAAAGCATTGTGCAAGATGGCTGCCGTATCTGGAGTTGTTGCATTTTTTGGGTGTCAAGTGCGGGGGGGGGGTCATCTTCAATGCTAGTATGACCACGTTTTAACTTAAGTGCCTGTTTACAAACAGTTGGTTTTGAAGTCGCAGCATCTCCTGACACATTTACAATTAGGTCTGAATTTCTGTTGGTGCTAAACAATTTTTAATACAGAATCACACCACAATGTTTGATTTTGTCCATCGTTCAAAGCATGCATGACACATCAATTTTAAACAGCTTCTAAACAATGAATAAATTGTTAGATGGATTTGGAAATTCACAGGAGTTCACATAAAATACAAATCTTGCAGCACATGAAAAATTTTAGTTTTACCACTAAGCTACAGATGTTGCTCTGCAAATTTTTCAACTGACCCTCATACAATAATCTGAATCTGTGACACCGTTGTAAAAATAAAATTATGTTAATCTCAATTCTATGAAACACCAGTAAAAAAAATATTATAATCAGCATAATTGTTCTATGCGTTAAAGAATTCAGTTCAACAAACCCTTAAGATTGTCTGCATATTCTCCAAGATCAATATTGCGGGCCCAGCGAATGAATCTCTGATTGGTCCATACCAGAGGGTCTGCATCTATTGTTTCACACTGATGTCTTCGCACTGCCAAAGCCTAAAACACATACAATTATTACGTCATATAATTACTACTATTACTACATCATATAATTATGATGAAAGTATAACTGTGAAATAAAACAATGATAACAAAATTATTGTATAATCATTGCATCTACTTACTTGTCTGTCATATTTCATCATTCGTAACAGATGAATACCGTGGACTATAGAAGCTTGGTGAAATTTCCGTGTTACACCAAGAAATTTCTCCAGTTCTTTTTTACTTAAATGATCCAACATTCGAGCGTCAACCATATTAGTTGCAAAGTTCTCTGAATACTGTAAACAGAATAAACATTAAAATTTGGAACACAAATTTTTTATAAGTAATAATTTTTAAGTATATATTTGTAAGTAAATGTATAGTTAACTTATGTAATTTAGTTAATTGTTCATTCATCTATATTCTTATAACTTATATATTCAATAAATATTTTATTTTATTTTATGAACTTATGTTTCTACATAAATCACAGGTTATTGAGAATTGCTGAGAGTCTGATCTTAGAAGAACAACATGGGTTTCAGAGGGGAAGGTAACAGTTGATAATATCTTTATGTTAAAACAAATGGTGGAAAAAATAATTGAATTTAATGCAGAGACACATCTTGTGTTTGTGGACCTCGAAAAGCATTTGTGGGGGATAATGAAGAGAAGAGAATACCCTATCCGTTTAATAAAGGCAATTACAATTTTATATAATGGAATGCAGATACAGATACAAACTAACAGATTGTCAGAGTCCATTGAAATAACCTGTTGTAATTCTTGGATTTCATTGTCCATGACATGTCCGTTACTTAACTAAATATAATTAATTCACTACTGACTCAGAACACAAAGTTATAACTTTGTGTTCCAAGTCGATAGTGAATTAATTATATTTAACCTGTTGTAATAATTGGTTTGGCAGGGTTGCAGTCTTTCTCCTATTTTATTTAATATCTACTGTACATAGATAATGCCACAAGTAAATGGAAATTAGATGCCCCCAAAGGATTATACTTGGAGAAAGGATTTTATTTAAATATTTTAAGGTATGCAGACAATCTTGTGATCATCCAACAGAATGAAAATGACCTCCAAAGGTCATTGGTTTTATCTTACTGACATTTTGGCAGGTTACAATCAAACCAATTCCTTATCCAAAACAAAAGTTATGGCTTTTTCTAGGTCAAATCATATTAGAACAAAGATTGTTGTACAGGACTCGCCAATAGAACAGGTGCCAGATTTCAAGTATCTAGGGGTAGGATCACATACCAAGATGATAATTAGGTTGAAATAATTAGTAAATCATACTAAGGTTGAAAGCAAAATTAGGCTCTTTTACTCGCTTTATGGATGTAAACACTTAAACATTAAACACTTAAAGAAGATAACAAGGAAAGAGACACAATTGAAATATTATAATGTAATGGCCATACCTCAACTACTGTATGGTAGCGAGACTTGGATTAGAAAGGCCAAATACTAGGAGCGAAAATGAGGTTCTTGAGGGCTGTAAAGGGTTGTACCAACAGAGGTCTTATCAGAAATGATCATATTAGAATGGAGCTAGGCATAGCTGAAAGCTTAAATGAGAAAATCTGGTACAAAACGGGGTGACAGTTACAAGTAGAGAGAATGGATCCAACTACATTTTCAAGAAGAGCCCTTGACTATCATCCAAGAGGGAAGAGAAGTGTGGGAAGACCCTGTAAGCGATAGTTGGATGACTTCCATTGAGGCTGGAACAGGCTACTATTCTAAGCCATAAAGGATGATGACAACGATGAAGACATTTCTACATAATAATTCCCAGTATCTGTTTTGTTATATTACTTTGTTTTTAAAGAAACTTAATTTTTATATTTTATCATCAGTGCAACGTATTATGGTTTTTAAAAATCTAATGGAACTAGTAAGAGTATAAACAGCAAGGTCTGCCCAATAAGTTCTTGATGTTACCTATAAATGTTATTGTGATGGTATTGCTAGTGATAACAGTGCATTGTATTTAGAAGTGAACATCTAATATAATTAAAAATATGAAATATCAAATCACTCTGTCAGATAGTACTCATCCTACTGCTATTTATGATAACTGAGGTTTGACAAGTATTTTTTTTTAATGTACAAAATTGAAACGCATGCAAGGATAATTTTTTAAGTGATAGCTTATTGAAAATAATAAATTATTTTCAAGTAGCGAAAGTTTATAGTGACTCTGCTCCTTCATTTTTAATAGTCCAAAAAAAAAAAAGGTTGCTGACCTCAAAAGAATATATTCATGTTAAGCTTTGATGATATCCATGTTCAGGATATCCAAGAAGTTTTGATGAATAACATGCAGAAAATGCATAACATGGTTTTGATGAATGAAACATGAAAGTGGAAAACAGAAGAGGTATCACAAAACAGTAATTAAATCACATTCTATGGGTTTGCTATAAAAAACTGAATACAAGGTGAAAACAGTTGACATTATTTGTCATTGGACAAATAAGATGAAATTGGACTGAAATTGTCAGATTATAATGTGAGTGATATAATTGTTCTGCACAATGAGTGGAAGGTAGATATCCTACAAAAAAAAAAAAAAAACAGAAATTTCATCAACAAGTAAAATCATGACATCCGTTTCAGGGCACTGAAAGGATTCTGACAATTGACTACCTTTCAAATAATAAAAAAAATGAGAGAATATTATGCAGTGACTGATAAAAAAAATAAAGAAATTAGTACACTGCAGAACATTAAATTTGCTATAGTACCAAAAATATTGTATATTATTTTGAAAACTAAATGTTTCATATTAAAAAATGTGTCAGTATCTTTCGTGGTTTCAAAGAGGTTGACAGAGGTTGGCATAAATTGTACTATAATCTTCCCTGTAATGTTTATCATAGTGTATTCACTAGATTTGCCTCCTTCAGATGTTTTTCTGTTCCCAAACCTGAAGAAATTCATAGACGTTCTGGAAAGACAATACAAGGATGGGATAGCATATTGTTCAAATAAGTATATTGATGTTGAGGAAGATTTATTAAAAAAAAAATTAAATTGATATTAAATTGCAAACCATAATTTTTATTGACAAACTTGTAACGGTCCACTCTCATTGAGGGGGTATTGTAACGGTCCAAAATATGGGGTATTTTATTTTATTTCATTTTCAAGATTTCTTAAAAATATATTGTAAAATTTAATTCCATTGTAACAGACCCCGTGTATAGAACAGTGTTGAAACGAAGCAGCAACGCAATATAACATTGTGCAATCAGTTGAGGTATGCAGCAAGCCTCATTTCCAAGAACTCTGTTTGAATGTGACAGCGCGCACGCACGCGTCAAGTGAGTATACGCTCGGACTGACGCGGTTGTGAACCACCAAGATGGTGAAAAGTACATTGTCTGTTTCGTCTACTTGACTGAAACGGCGGATATGAAAACTTAAGGACCGCCCATCTCGTGACATCAAGCCAGAAGCGCCTAAATATCGTCGGCGCACACTACAGGAAAAACCACTATGTATCATGCTCATAGCCAACAAACTGCACCAACTCAGCTATGAGCGTCGACGAAATTCATTAGGCCGGGCATCAACATCCGCCCGCTTGCGAGAGAAGCGTTACGCGGACCACGTTAAGCAGTCCATGAGAAACAGAGTTCAGCTACAGACGCCTACAGTTTCATTCGGCCCTGGTCGGTGGAGTGTTCAGAAAATGCAACTAATTCAATAATATCGTTAAGACCGACCGGGACCCAAGAAATTAATAACCATATTATCATGGTTGATGTGCAGTTTTTTAAAATGGGAATCGGATAACAGGCTGTATTTAATTCATGTTTTAATTCACTGTTCACTGCCGACCGAACACGTGTTTCTGTTAACCGATTCCCATTTTAACGATTACGTATTTAATTAATCACTCCATGTCACTGCACCAACTGCACGTCAATCACGGTAATATGGTTATTAATTTCTTGGGTCCCGGTCGGTCTTAACGATATTATTGAATTAGTTACATTTTATGAAAACTCCACCGACCGGGGCCGAATGAAACTGTAGGCGTCTGTAGCTGGACTCTGTTTCTCGTGGACTGCTTAACGTGGACCGCGTAACGCTTCTCTTGCAAGCGGGCGGATGTTGATGCCCGGCCTAACGAATTTCGTCGACGCTCATAGCTGAGTTGGTGCAGTTTGTTGGCTATGAGCATGATACATAGTGGTTATTTTTAAATTTATTTCATTTTCGGGGATTGACAAAGGTATTGTGTAAATTTTATTCCAACAAACCAGAACACGTGGCAAATAGAACAGTGAAACGAAGCAGCAACGCAATATAACATTGTGCAATCAGTTGAGGTATGCAGCAAGTCTCATTTCCAAGAACTCTGTTTGAATGTGACAGCGCACACGCACGCGTCAAGTGAGTATACGCTCGGACTGACGCGGTTGTGAACCACCAAGATGGTGAAAAGTACATTGTCTGTTTCGTCTACTTGACTGAAACGGCGGATGTGAAAACTTAAGGTCCGCCCATCTCGTGACATCAAGCCAGATTTTAAAATGGGAATCGGATAACAGAAACACGTGTTCGGTCGGCAGTGAACAGTGAATTAAAACATGAATTAAATACTATTACCGTGAATCAAACATGAAATATCAAGGGGTAAAGTATTAAATCGAGTGTGAGTGTGGATGAGCAGAATGGGCTACCTTAATTATTATAATAATTGATAGATTATATAATATTTTAGGTTATTTGAATCTGAGAGATAAATGTATATTTTAAAACTTATTTTTTTAATGTCTTTTAAAATTCATTAAAATCAGTTGGTTTACTTTGAAATATGTGTTAGCCTAAGTTATTTCGTCATTGCCACTTTCTCATTTCTGTGCTGCAAGATTCGTCTAAACGTTCCGGGGATCTTTCTGAATTATTATTGGGGTGGTCAGATAGCGAAATTGTCCCTTTTATTTAAGGTGGAGTATAAAGGTTTTCGATATTTTAACCTATAAAAAATAATCGTGGCGACCTTGGTCTTCTGATGAAATGTAAACACGAGGTAAGTAGTTGTGAAATCTTGCAGGTAAGTCCTGGCAGAGTATATTTTATTCATTAATATATTTCGATCTATTTTTTAGCATTACAAACTTATTAGTCAATACAAGAACTAGAACTTATTAGTCAAACCTAATATATAGATTGCACAATACAAAGTTCATAATGGAATGTAGTATTATGGATAAATGATTCATAAAGCCTTGAGGGGTCAAAAAATATATAAAATGTATTTTCAAACACTTTTTGATACAGTCTATTTCTTGATGCATATATTATTTATTTAATATTTGTAACTTCTTAGCTCAAGATATATTACTTCCTTATCTGGGACATGTTTCGGGAATCCTATTTTTCCCACCCTCAGCCATCTTAATTTTGGATCTTGTTGAGTACTTGTGTTGCAGTTGGTTGTTGCTATGGTTGCTTCTATATTTGTATATCTATTTGTATTTGCTTCTGTATGTTCCATTGGTCATTGTGTTATCTTTATTGTTTTGTTACCAAAGCATATACAGAAGCAACCATAGCAACAACCAACTACAACACAAGTGCTCAACAAGATCCAAAATTAAGATGACTGAGGATGGAAAAAATAGGATTCCCAAAACATGTTCTAAATAAGGAAGTAATATATCTTGAGGCAAGAAGTTGGAACTATTAAATAAATAATATATAATATATTTTATACCAACAACCAGTCCGTTCACATACTGCACAGAATACAAATATAGTTTTGTTCTCCATTATCTTTGATACATTCATATAAGGCAAAGAAGATGAGCAAACAATAGGTAAATTTAATAACACCTGAAATTCTGCAACCAAATCCTTTGAATACTTGAATCTCATAGCTCTTTATTGCCACACTGTAATGTGCTTTATGATCTTATATTAAACTTCATAAACTGTTTAATCATAAGTTTAATGTTGATTATGATTATTTTCAATGTTGTACATACCTGAGCAAGACCTAGATCAGGTAACCACTCGCTAGAGACCCAGGTGTGACCTAACTGTGCTATACATGGGTATCTCACTAATGCTGGATGTCTGTGCTCCTCTATGGCTAGCCTTAATTTTTTACGATGCATTGGATGTGTTATTCCAAGCCCACACTCCAGTTCCAAGTCACTGAGCTCCAATAATACCTGATTTAAGCAAAAAAATAAAATTTCTATACTTGATAATATGACATGCGCAGACACATATGCACAAACACACACATATACCATTTCATATTTGTTACTCTTCAAAAGCTTTTATTTACAAAACCTTAAGTTATATACAGCTGCTACGTGTGGTCTACACAGTTCACTAGGGTAACAAATGGAATTCTTTCCCTTTTTGTGTATAAATGCCAAGGTTAGTTCTTTCTGCCAAAAATTTAATTCTGTAAATGTACACATTACAACATCTGATGGCCAGCTTACAAGTGTTATTCCTAAAAATTCTGACAACTATGAATTTTTTTTCAAAATGTATGATCATTTAAGTAACAAAGTTCATATTAAAAAAAAAGGGATTTTTAAAAACTGGTTTTAAATTAATCTAAGGACACGGCAGAAGCTGAACAAAGGATAAATATGAGAACTTTGATGTGACCTTTGTTCAGGACCCTGTGGTGGAAATAATATCTGGTATACAATCACAAAAAATTGTTGCTTGGTTATGATGTAATAAATCATATTAACAAAACAAAGTAACAAACAATCAAGCAAAACAAAACAAAATCATATAAAAAAATTGAAATTGTTTATACACAAGATGCTTGAAATTTTATCCAGGTTTATCAAGAACTGACAATATGTAACAGATTTTTTTTCAGCAAGCACAGGCAACTCATGACTAAATGGAAACAGCGATTATTCAGTAAACATTCATTTACAACTTGTTTAAAAAGTGTTAGTTGTTAATTTGAGAAAGTGGTTAGGTTTCACAATGAATTTTGGTCAACTAAACCATTTTTAAACCACAGTGTCCCATATCAACATTGTCTTCCTTCTAATCCATATACTGAAATGTACATGTGTTGTACAGGAGTTACAGACACTTTCCACCTAGAATCTGAAGAAGTAATGAGTGCAGGAATCTGTAAACCTCAACACATGTCAATTCTGTGCTCAACAGTTAATTCATTAACAGCATTCATACAGAGGATTCGCCCATTTGTGTAATAATAGACAATACTTCTTCAGATAGTTCCTATCTGTTTTGGTTGTTGGATATCATACAGATTATTTTAACTTTCAGTACTGCTGCACGGAATAAGTCAGTTGTATTCATGCCAAACCAGGTCCTTAAATTTCTCAGCCATGAGATTCTTGGTCACTCAACTCCTCTCTTTCCAAGTACTTTTCCCTGTAGTATGGACCACAATAAGTAAAGTCTCTTTTCATTTCTCATGAGATGTCCCAGATACTGAGGCTTTCTTATCTTCACTGTGTTAATAACTTCCCTTTATTTCTACATCTTTCTAAGAACTTCAACATTAGTTATATGTGCTGTCCATGGTAATAACGGTAGGGCACCTCATTGTCATGGGGTTGAGAAATTGGCCCCGAAGGCGGATGAACTAGTTACTAGTCAACGACATTGGGATGTAGAAGGCAATGAGAAACCGCTACATTAAAGATCGTTTAGATATCTCTAGTAATATCATCATGGCTATGTTAAAGGCAAAATCATGTGGAGCTTCAAGTTCCCCAATCGGATCTCTGGGGGGGGGGGGGGCAGTTTAGAACAGTTATGAAGTAAAAAGAAAATTAAATATAAACACAGACTGAAAATATGCACTTGGAATGTGAAAACAATGGCCCAAGCTGGGAAAATGCATAATGCCATCCAAGAAATGAGAAGAATGAACATCACAATCTTGGGAATAAGCGAAATGTGATGGCCAGGTTCAAATTATTGTGAACAGACAATACAGTTGTTTTTAAACTTACATGAAAGTTTGTAGTTTTCAGCAAAAACACAGTTAATAGCACATTCCAGAATTATGCTATGTGATTAATTTTTCCTCCTCTAGTACATTACTAAAGTTCCATTCCTCACCACATTAAACCAGTATTGTGTGGTACATAACGGGGTGTGTGTTTCTTTCGTTTTTTACATGTCAACTTGAATATAACTGGTGTGTTTGTTTGCTACTTTTTATTAGGTACTCTTATTAATAAATGACATTTTTTAATGACTGTTTTAATTTTTTTTTGTATTTTTAAAAACATGTTCCTGTTGCCATGATTTAATATATTTTATCTAAAAAATTTCATGAAAATACAAATGCACGCTTAAATTTTTTTATACTATATACAGTAGAACATCGATTATCTGATATTAACCGAATGATCTATTATCCGAACTCAATAAAAAGTACAATTATGTACTGTAATATGCAGTAATGTATTGGACACGTGTAGGCATGCTGGATATTTATTGAACATAAAAAATTGTATACTATAAATTATTACAGTACTGTATAGTAATAAATAAATGCTGTAGCTATACAGCCTTGCCATAAATAAACAAAGGTAAACAAAGAATTGGCTAAAGGTGGATGAAGCCGATTCCAGTTTTCAGTTATTAACCGATGAAGAGATAGTTGTCATTAAATGAACGTAATGAAAACAAAACTGATTCAGATCAAGACGGTGAGAATGCTACTAATACAAAACCACCGTTGGCAGCAAAAACTTCTGACGCACTTGAGACTATTCTAAGTGGGCTGAAACAGAAGCTTATGAATCTTAAACCACTTCAGTCTTTAGCAGCGAGAAAACCGGGTATCGGTTTGAAGCAGACAGTGATAGAACAATTCTTCAAAAAAGTGTAAAGCCATGGTACTGTATGTTTTAGTTAATTTTTAGTTATTTTATAGCATAGTGTTTGACATTAAACTCTAATATTGTTTAAATTAACTTTTGGTTTTTATTAATTACACTCAGTTTTAATTCAGTGATTTTCAGCCTTAGTAATACATTACAGTACAGTATACAGGTTGCTGTAATTATATAACAGTATGTTAGAAATGATTTTGTACTAAAAGTCTTTGTTTTATAAAGAGACATAATGTTTTCAATTTACGATCTATTATACGAAATATTCAATTAATTTGAAATTATACTTTAATTAGACCCGTCAGGCGATCTTGTAGTTAAATATTCCACTACATGTTTCGGGAATTAAATTCCCATCATCAGGTAAAACTTCTTCTTCCTAATATATAGGAGTTGTCGGTGAAATGATTAAAAAACACATACACACACTAATGAATAAAACAAACACAACTGTTACAAATGACATAATTAAAACACTGTACACACACAGCTAACGAAGACAGTGCGCACTGCCTGACAGTCACATATCATCTGGGCTGATTGCAATGTTCACCGTTTATCTTTAATATGGTATCATACAACGTGTTCGATCTAAATGAAAGCTAGTCGTTGAGCAACGTTTCTTTACGTATTTTAGATGCTTTATAAATTTTGAATTCTTCCAACGCATCCATCAAACGACCTTTGTTAGTGACATGCATGGGTACCATATTCTCCGCAAACCCAGTGTAGTTGTGATTTTCATTAATTAAATGTAAAGCAAATTTTGACTTGGCTGATGTGATGTCCTTTTTTGGTAAATGTTCTTTATATCTGTCAATTAATCTCCTCCCCGTTTGGCCGATATAAAACTTGTCATAATCATCACATAACAATTTATATATGCCTGAGCAATTTTCTATTATTTTAGGAGATCTTAACCTGAATATATTTTTTAAATTATTAACAGTTCTGAATGAAACATTGATATTTAATTTCTTGAACTCGTTTTTAATTACATTGGGAAGCACATTATTAAATTCGGCTGACAAAAATTGCACTTTATCTCTGTCATTTTTTATCTTATTCTGCTTATACTTATGTTTCCGAATCAAATTATCTACCATATCACTTGTGTAACCATTTTTTATGGCTATGTATTTGATAATTTTAACCTCATTCCGATAGTCTTCACGGCTTAAAGGTACAGTCATCAGTCTATGCACTAATGCATTAAACGGCGCTATTTTTTGTGTGTGTGGATAAAGTGCAATTTGTGTCAGCTGAATTTACTGATGTGCTTCCCAATGTAATTAAAAACGAGTTCAAGAAATTAAATATCAATGTTTCATTCAGAACTGTTAATAATTTTAAAAACATATTCAGGTTAAGATCTCCTAAAGTAATAGAAAATTGCTCAGGCATATATAAATTGCTATGAGATGATTGTGACAAGTTTTGCATCGGCCAAACGGGGAGGAGATTAATTGACAGATATAAAGAACATTTACCAAAAAAGGACATCACATCAGCCAAGTCAAAATTTGCTTTACATTTAATTAATGAAAATCACAACTACACTGGGTTTGCGGAGAATATGGTACCCATGCACGTCACTAACAAAGGTCGTTTAATGGATGCGTTGGAAGAATTCAAAATTTATAAAGCATCTAAAATACGTAAAGAAACGTTGCTCAATGACCAGCTTTCATTTAGATTGAACACGTTGTATGGTACCGTATTAAAGATAAACGGTGAACTTTGCAATCAGCCCAGATGATATGTGACTGTCAGGCAGTGCGCACTGTCTTCATTAGCTGTGTGTGTACGGTGTTTTAATTATGTCATTTATAACAGTTGTGTTTGTTTTATTCGTTAGTGTGTGTATGTGTTTTTTAATCATTTCACCGACGACTCCTATATACAGTAAAGCCCCGATTATACGCGGAATTGGGTGGCAAGGGCACCGCGGATAACCTGAAAAAAGACTAAAAATGAGGTGTAAACACGAAAAAAAAATATTTTAGCATAAAAACTGTTTTATTGTACACAAAACATAACATGTAAAACTTTTAAAATATGTACAGTACAGCAGAAACCTTTGCTCTACGTCTAAATCACTAAAATAAAGAACAGTAAACAATAAACAATACTGTACTCATCATCGTTAACTGTATCGTACTGTATTGTTAACAAAAAGTGTTCAGTTATGCCTTTTTAAAAAAATCAGTCACTCGTTTTTGCTTCTTGCTTTGGAAACACCTTTTCTTTATTCTAGATTGTACTTTCCTTAACATGAGTTTTTCTGCCAGATGTGCGTCGTCGTCTTGTTCCTCTAAATATTGAAGCAATCCGTCTACGTGCTGCAAAGCAGTTTCGTGTGTCATCCGCGCAGGCGCCTCGTCTTCTTCACTTTCACTTTGTTCTTCTTCGTTCTCGTTCACTCCCATTGCTTTGTTCGTTATCTCTACGTCAGTCAGTCGTTCAAACCTCGGCTCACTTGCGTCGCATTCCAGCCACTCTTCTATGTTCTCTTCATCGACATTCTCACCTCCCGGAATGGATGTCACTAGGTCAACAAGTGTAGGGGTCAGCATGACTTCATTCTCTTCTTCACAAATGTTTTGGTTGACATTTGTTTTCATACTCGGAAAGAGTTTTCTCCATGATTTAACAAGGGTTGAGGGTTTGATGTAATCCCATGCAGACGCAATATCGTAAATGCTATCCAAAATTGTATAATTCTTCCAAAATTCTTTGAGATCGCAGCCTTCTTCGATTTTTGACAGTAATAACTTTGTTCTGTATGTTCTCTTCATGGTTGCAATGATTCCCTGGTCCATAGGTTGTATCAGCGCAGTAACATTTGGGGGCAAAAACTTTGCGAAGATTTGCCCATCAGAAGATTTAAGCACACATGTAGCTGGGAGTGAAGGCGCGTTGTCAATTAACAAAACAGCCTTCTTTGGCAAATTTTTTGAGTCAAGATGTTTACGTACTTGAGGCACAAAAATGTTTTCAAACCATTCTTGAAAAATCTGCTGGTTCACCCAACCTTTTTTTTGGTTGAAATAATCTACTGGTAAATTTTCTGCTCTTGTCCCCTTAAAAGACCTCGGTTTCTTAGATTTACCGATTACAAGAAGCCTAAGTTTGTGACTACCCACAGCGTTGCTGCATGGCAAGATTGTAATTCTTTCCTTGCTACTTTTGTGACCTGCTGCTTGATGTTCACTTTCAAATGCTAAAGTATGAGTGGGATGACACTTCCAAAAAAGCCCTGATTCATCAGCGTTATAAATTTGTTCATATGACAGATCTTCAGACAACACAAACTCTTCAAAATCACGTTGAAAATCATCAGCTGCTTGTTGATCACCACTCAGCTTCTCTCCGTGTAGACCAATCTCTCTAATTCCATGACGTTTCTTAAAACGATGTAACCAACCACGACGCATCAAAATTTCCTTCCAGGCCTAACAAATCAAAAAAGATTTTTGCTTTAGCTGCAATGGTAGGACCAGACACGGGGGTGCCCCCACTTCGCACCTGAGCTAACCATTCCGCTAATGCCGAGTCAAGTTCATTATAGGTGGATTTCTTCATTGTTTTTCGTTTTTTCATCCCAGAAGCACAGTCTGACACTGATGCAAAGGCTAACAGTTTGTCTTTTTGCTTTAAAACGTCTCGCACTGTTGTTTCCCCGATCCCGTAATTCAAACACATCTGCTTCCTTGAAGCGCCATTTTCTATTTTAGAAATCATTTCAAGTTTTTGTGCAATCGTTAACACAACCTTCTTTCGTTTTTCAGCCATTATTAATTTCAGGAACTAACAAACTGATCACGACTGATCACTAAGCACGCTTACTGACAATTGACACCACTGGCAGACCGAGAGAATATGTACGTAGAGGGGGAAGGTTAGTGAACTTGGCCAAAACAAAAGAGCAAGAGCCAAAACAAAATTCTGAGAAGGCCTATAGGATTACGATGCACAATAAACCTGTCAGAAATTTTTGACCTTCGCACTGTAGGGCCTATTGTATTTTCCCTGTTGTTGGCTTGGATTAAAATTGGTTTTTTGAGGTTCGTAATTAAAAAAATTTTTCGCGGCACTCGCGGATAATCGGGGCTTTACTGTATTAGGAAGAAGAAGTTTTACCTGATGATGGGAATTTAATTCCCGAAACATGTAGTGGAATATTTAACTACAAGATCGCCTGACGGATCTAATTAAGGTATAATTTCAAATTAATTGAATCTTATAAGCGATCTGGAGACCATTTATATGATGAATACGAAATATTGATTATCTGAACGGGCCCTTGTCCCGAGAGGTTCGGATAATCGATGTTCTACTGTATTATGTTCCTGACAAATCTTGCAATTAACAAATATAATTTGATGATAACAAATAAAGTTATATGTATATAGTTTTGATCATAATCGTAATCATGATAAAGTTCATTCTTCGTCATGATTTAAAGGCCACACCTTGTCACTTTCTTCTGTTGCTATTGTCAATTGGAGATAACTCTCATGTCACATGTTTATCTTTATATCTCTAAATACATTTTCCTACATCTTCTTCATCCTTTCCTTCTAAGATTCCTTTCAGAATCTTATCAGCCCATTATGTCTTATAATGTGTCTATTAACTTCAACTTCAAATAAACTCAGCCAACTACATCCATGGGTATAACTTGTGGCCTAACTATGGGGGGGGGCAGGGTAAAGCTTCATAAATTCAAGTGTGTAGCAAGACCATCTATATAATAAAATTAATAAAATATTTTATATACAAAATCAGAAAGTTTAGTAATAATTCTTAGTTAGTAAACGAGGGACAATTTCATTTTTTAATGATCAATAAACCTTTATGCATAAGTTGTACTTCCAGTTATGTTTACCTAGAACAAATATACTGTAGGCCTATAAATATAAACAATTTCAGTTCTTCCAATTCTTATACCCAGTTTTTGTAAACGCATCCTCTCCCTTAGGCACACTGTCACAAAATGCTCAGCAGTAGTAGCAGTAAGTCACAACACAAAGAAATTTTCAAATTGCCAGTTCGGCAATTTTCAAAGAAATTAAGCAGTGTTACTCCTTTGCGTTTCTTATCTCCCATTTCACAGAACTTAGGAACACAAAAAACCAAAACAATCACAACAATAACGAATTAAGAAAGAGACAAGCGATGTGTACTGTAACGGACTAAGTACACGACCGAGTAACCGACCGCACTTGTATCAGTAATCATTAACAAATAACAGTTCCAAACGTCTTTTAAGCTTTGTGAACAAAGCCACTGACGTCTTGCACAGTAAGCCAGCTTTGTTCATACTGCCGAGTCTGTTTTACCTCTACCATACTGCTCTTTTTTACACTGGCCTGTAGTGTTTGCAAAATTCTGCTGAACTGAAAACAGCGATAATCTCAAATCAAACAGTAAACAATCCGAGCACAGAGATGATGACTCAGAAGAATACGTGTGACAAAGAGAGGAAAGTAAAGAGATTAAAGAGTAAAGAGAGCAAATTCTTAGAAGTACAGCTGCGCTTATTGTTTCATTACGGTGTTCCAAAACAAGTCTTTGTGTAAAAGGCACGCATTGTATTACAGTTAATTAGGTCCCTAGTGTATTTTTTTGTTATTTTGGTGTATATCATTCAAATTTGTCAAACATTCTCCTTACAAGTTTCTTTGAAAGAAATAAGAATAATAAATTTATGGCAACTAGTCGTCTGATAACAGTACAGACATTGAAATAGTGCTTACTGTGCTCGCAAGCTTAGAAACTGTCTCCTGTTTGACTATTGTTAGTTTTTATTTATGACAACAGGAAACAAAATTTTATAATGCTCGGAACATGGGGGGGAGTACCCCATGCCCCTCCAAAGTTACGTCTATGACTACATCTATCACATTTTGTAACGTGCTGAGTTGTGGGAATGTAGGTGCCCCTTGCCTATTAATTGACAGTCCCAAAATCAACACATAAGATTGGCCTTGGGCAGTATACTGTTTGATCATGTATGAAAATTATGACTTGAAGAAGATGTTATTTCCAGTGTACTGTATTTTAAAAACATCATAAAGTATTATAACCTTTAACTTGGAGAAGACAATTTGAAAGGGTCAAGCATTTTAGACACCTAGGAGTAATAATTACTCTCACAAGCAATGGAAATTAAGCAGGCTTTTTGTAAATATAGGATTTCCGGTCAGAAGTAATGGCTTAGATGCTCAGAAGATGTTACAGAGACGTATGAAGTTAACATACAAGGAATGAAAGCAGATTTCACCTACTGCAGTCCATTCTACATGTGGAAAGATAGCCAGAAAGATAGGTGTTGGGAGGAGAAGAATCTACTGGTTAGGAAATCCGAGAAATTGGACCTTCAAGTCAACAATAGAGCTATTCAGTCAGCTGAGAAAGCACAGCCAAGATGGTTGCCAACATCCAAAACAGTTGATGGAGATACAGAAGATGAAGAAGATGGAGTTGATGATTGCACATCCATTCACCAGTGGCTATATATCTGAGCAAAATTTCTATACCATATGTTATTTTTATCTGTTAAGTAGCAGCAAACATTTAAACCATAAACTATTAAACTACAAAATATTAATTGTTTATGTTATAAAATACAACAAAAGATTATAAATATAATACATTTTAGTACACATACAAATTTTCACAACACATGTAGGACAGAGAAATGTCTTCCCTAGAAGGGAATGAATATCAGTTTCACAAAATCGGATACTATTATTATCATCCTTCCACCCATACCACTGTAACCTACTGTGCTATATAACACATTTTAAAATCAATAGTGTACAAAATATCTATAATAAAGTACAGTCATCACTTAAAAATAAAGTATTATTCATTTCTTCAACCACACAACTACACTTATGAAAAAATTCAGACTTAAAATCAAACACACTTTTCCTGATTTCACATTTTCTGCACATCGAGGTCCGTACTGTGGCATGCCCAGGGCAATCTCTAACCAAGCGAGGACTGTTGGAGCTCGCCATCTCTCCATAGGTATAGATGCAGCCTCTCTCAGTAACCGTAACTTCTCTGCGTACCCTTCTTCAGTGAGTGGTGACCAACTTCGTCCATACACTTCACAAGCACCATCTGTGAAATAAAAATAAAAACTGTTTACTTGAAGTGAAGTATAACATTGCAGTCTTTAAACATAAAATATAGTTGAGGTTTGTGTAAATGTGTATAGTAAAAACTTCATTTCATTATCAAAAATTAGTCATTTCAAACAAAAATGTTTATCATACCATCTTGGCTGTTTGGACTTGGGACTTTTCTATGCCTGTTACGGGCAAACACTCTTGAGATGCTCCCCCATGTGCTTCCTGTACCACTTCTTCCACTCGACCTGGCGCTTGCTTTGCCTCTTCGGACAGGTTCGACTTCTAGTGGAGGGCTACTCAGTTGTTCTACTGACCTGTATATCAACATAATAATATTTATTATTATCACATACAGTTTAGCCAACACGCACGCACACACACACACACACACACACACACACACACACACACACACACACACACACACACACACACACACACACACACACACACACACACACACACACACACACACACACACACACACACACACACATTTTATTTAATTCACATGCATATGGCAACATGTAAGTCTAAGCATTATTGATTCATGATACAAAAAAAAATGTTTTTCTTCGATAACACAACGTGGAACCGCTGTTGACCTTGGTATCACAATCAACATTGTGTTACATATTAATTACAAGTTAACTTTTGAAAGGAGTGAAGACAACTTGCAAAACACATTGTATGTTTTGTAAAGACTCAGGAAGAATTACAATACCAACATCTCTGTGAAGATTACAAAAGGAATAAGAACAGTCTTCTAAAGAAAATTAGCTAAACAACTATTACTGTAAATGATCTTGTGTGTTGGAGCAAGTTGGAGTTGGAATAGACTTAACTTTAAGGATAGCAGAACAGAAGTTGGCACCTAATCCTTCAGGATTGACAAGGGTGTTCCATAGTACCTAATTTATTCAAAATTTATATTAACACAGCCTTAAATAGGTGGAAAAGATACTGCCTTGTAATGGGGGGATGTTAATAAGTAACAACTGTACTCTACAGACTTCTGTTTGCAGATGATCAGGTTGGATGAAGAGGACTCCAATTACAGACTTGTAGTTCAATCTTGACATGAATTTTGGAGGTGAATGAGCCAAAATGATAGTAGATTTACACACTATAAAAAATAGTACTTTTTAGATATTATTAAAAAATGGCACAAGTGATGAAAATATCAGCTGTAAAATATAACAATGGTGAATATGGTAGGGGAGGTGAATTCTATGTTTTGGAGTGGGTAAACAACCCACAAAATCAAAAAGATGACTTAAGCAGCCCCTAGGTGTTCAATATTATTGCATAATAATTATTATTTGTTGTTCTGCCATAAGGCAGGTCTTCAAATGGTAACAACTCTCCAAGCTATCCTATCGCATGCCAGTTTTTTCATTTCTTCGTAACACCCTCTGATTTTAATGCTATCTATTAACTTCGTTCTTCTATGTCCTTCTTTTTTCTCCTTTTATGACACCCTCCATGGCAGTTGTAAGCAAGCAGTCTCTTCTTAAACAATGACCTAACCAGTGGCGAAGTTGCATGGAGGCAATTGAGGCAATGCCTACCCAAAAAAATTCTGTAGAATAAAAATAATTATAAATACGTATGAACTACGTAACGTAAAGATTATACATTGTTACTGTGACTGTCGAATTTATAAAGCTGAAAGGTGCTTTACTGAGCGACCACTAGATGGTGACAGGCGAGATTCGGCATAGCTCGTTTAAAGCGAATGAGGCAACGTGAACTTGCCTCAGCGTTTTTTGTATACATCGTATGTAAGCAATGTGCTGGCGCAATAGGGAAGTGCGGGGGAGGGGGATTGGCCCCCCCGCTGTACACATAGAGCGTTGAGGCATGTCTCACTTCTGTGGTCCAAACAGTTAAGTTAAAGCGCCCTGTGTTGTTTATAAGCATGTTTATTTTATGCGGTTATTAAAAGTGTGCCTGTTATTCCGCTGAACTAACAGATGATCAAGATTGTTATTTGAATTATTTGTAACAAAACATATATACAGAAACTAATCAAGTTTAAAAATTTCAAGATCAATCAGTTGTATTATTGTGTATGACTTATACAAGGATTGTTCAATAGAAACACATTTAGAGCTGTAAAGCATTTTTTATTCAACAATTTTAAAAGAAGTTTCCAATAACATTAAGGCATGAGTCCCACTGTTGCACTAATCTGTAGATTCCCTGCGAGTAAAATTCTTACGGCTGTTTGCGGAACCATTCGCTAACAGCAAACTCTACGTCACCGTCCGATTTGAACCACCGTCCTTTTAGCGATTCCTTAAAAAAAATTTAAGGTAAGATTTTTGCCTACCCATTCATTAACTACTAGCTTCGTCACTGGACCTAACCAATTCCTTTTCCTATTTTCTATTACCTTCAGGATTCTTCTCTCTTCCCCTAGTCTTCTTAAAACTTCAGCATTCCTTACTTTATCAACACATTGCTTGTCAAACCCACATCTCAAATGCTTCTAATCTTTTCTCATCCTCTATCCTCAGTGTTTTCACTATATAAAGCAACACTCCACACATAATATTTGGCCAAACTTTCTGCATAATAATATGGCCCAATAATATCGAAATTCTTGCTAGACAGCTCAATTTGAATTTAATATTCTGCACAATGATTTAGTTTGTTAAAAGATGTAGGATGACCAAGATTCTGCTGCAGTTGTTATTGCTCTATTTTGCTGTAAGAAGAAGAAAAGAAGAAGATGGATGAAGGATTGGTATAAAAAATGGCAAATATTAATGCATGAAAACTTGATAAAAGAATTGAGGTTGAATGAGCCAAATGATTGCACAATTTTTTATGAGTTGATGGTCCAAAATTTGACATATTACCTGATCTAGTTGGACCTAGTACTATGAAAGAAAACATGGACACAAGAGATGTGATACCGCCAAGTCAAAGTCTGTCCATCATACTACGATACCTTGCTACCACCAATTCTTTTGAAGACTTGAATGAGTGTGATTTTACCTCAGAGTATTGGAGTCATAGTTACGAAAATGCCAATGTCACCACTGCTTTTCTTGCAGCCATTAATTCATTTCACTTCTTTTCTGTACTTGGTTCTCAAGGAATTGATCTTTTTTGTTAGATCTTCCCTTGTAGCTGTCATTTATCTCTCCTTATATTTGTTGAGCAACATTTCATACGACTTATTTTTCTCCTATTTTTGTATTAATTCAACTTGACATTCTATTAATTAGGTAAGGTTTTGTAAAGTTGCATGCATTCAATAATAAATCCTCTTTCTTCACTTTTTGCACTCAGAAAAAACACCATAATAATAAAAAAAGTGTACTAAAATGAAACAAGATATGAAAAAAGAGATGAAAACAAAAGTAAGAACTAAATAAACAAATTCTGGAACAAAGAATAAAGACCTGGATGGTCAGAAACTGTACTACATGGATTTATGTGAACAGCTGATGGGATATTGAACAATACTAGGATATTGAACGATACTACCCTACAGATGGCACAATATTTTTTATACTGCACAATTTATTTTAAAATGTTTGGATTCACTCAATAATATTGCACACTCTTTTAATCTATCCTACACACCTTCAATATTATTGTGAAACCTTAAATATTGATCATCTGGGGCCGCTTTGCTCTGCATCTTCAGTTGGTGACTAAGGCGCCTAGACTTTTATAGAGATAAATGACAGAAATTTTTGAAGGCTCCAAGCAGTGGAGAAAGTCTAGTGGAGTGTCCAGGCTCCAGTCCATTAGAAATAAAGATATCAGGAGGCAACTGCATGTTGAGAAAACAATTTCAGACTGCATAAAATACAGGCACCTTGTTCGATATGGTCATGTGTGACAAACTCATGATTGTTTGCCCAAAATGTTGTTAGACTGGGCTTCCCCGCTAGACAACAGAAATGGGGTAAATGCAGGAGATCATAGCAGGAGGATATACACAATGAGATTGAGAAAACAGGGTTGCATTACTGTGACTGGAATATGAGAGAAACCTTTGGTGTGCAAGAATGAGAGACAGCAGTAGCTGCCATATAAGCACTCGCACTTGAATGGACGGATGGACAAAACAACTAGAGAAAACTTGAATTCATTGTAATCTAAGCATACATTCACAAATCTACATTTCTTTTATATATGTTTGCTTTTTTTTTACTCACTCCTTGTGTTACTGAAACTATTATACGGGGATGGAATGGTTATGATATTGCATTATTACAATATTCTTCAGTTCATCTTCACTTTCAGACCTCAGCAATCTGAACTATTTCTTAAAACACACGAACAGTGGTACTTGTTCGGCATAAGATTGGGACCTTTTACGTACATACTATGCACCTTCTGAAGTCACCTTCATTTGATCACACTGTACATGCATGACTGATATAATTCAAACTTTACAATAAGACCATACAAAATTATTCTACTATAAGTAAATTGTTATATTAAAATATCAGCTTAATGTTTTATACTGTCACAGACTTATTTTCAAGTACTCAAAATCTGACTTTTTAATCACAACAAGAAACATAATAAACTTTTTCTAATATATAATATTAATGGCACATTATGTTGTGGAGGTAAAATAAAAAACTATTACCGAGAAAATGTATAAAAACTTACCTTGATAATGTGCTATTGTCGAGAGAACGTGAAAATGAATGTGCGTTAAGAGGTGATAATGATGGACTGCTGCATTCTTTTGGTGTGGTCACAGCTGAAACACAGAAGCATATGAGAACATTCGTTTTTATTCTTAATTTGTCTGTAGTAACATTAAATTGATTGTTATACTTGAAAAATGAATTTATATTTGACAACAGAAATCATGCAAGCAAGCAACGAAGGAGAAATTACATAAGAGATCAAAATTATTTATCGAAACATGTAAAAGAAAAAGAAGTAGAAAGTATGAAAGAAAAAAAGGAGATTAAACATAGCTGAAAATAAGGCAGGAACATAAGAGTTTTGTTATTTGTTTTATGAATTTGCTAACTGCTATAATTTTTATTGTTTGACTAAGCTTTTTGTCATCACTGACATCATCAGGTCTTAAACAACGTCTATCAACTGTACGTTGTAGGCTTTTATACTTTAGGCCCCTCCCCTTATGTTATCACCCCTCCTATTGGTTCTAGCTGCTGCCGCTCTTCACGGGAACTTTGTCTACATTTTTCCGTTAGGCATTTTTCTAACGTCCATCAAATTGTTTTAAGAATCTCCCGTTAATTTCTTCATTCTTGACTTATAATTTTTTTTTTGTAACCTTGTACATTTCGTCATTTTTAGTGTGTTATTCTTATTATTTTAATTTATTTTTGTTTATAGTTTAATATATAATAAAATATTTCTTCATTTGTAAAATCCAATTTTATATTCATTAATTTATTTTTATCTTCTTTTTTAACTTTAAGTGTTTCTAGTTCTTCTATTAGTTTTCTTTTTTGCGGATTGTTTTCTATTTTGATTATTTCCATATTTTCATTTGGATTTATGAATTTATGGCCTGATTCATTGAAATGTCTTGCATATAGTGAGTTCGTTACTCTAACCCCTTCTCCTTTTGCGTGTTCATTCATTCGAATTTTAAATTTTCTTCCAGTTTCGCCCAGATATATCTTATTACATTCCCCACATTTTAATTTGTAAACGCCGTTTTTTTCTGTTAATGGAATTTCTTCTGTTTTAGCATTTTTTATATATTCGAATACATTTTTCGTGTTCTTTATTCCTATCTGTATTTCATATTTTTCGAAGCATTTTTGTAACATTTTTGTTTGATATCCTATGTATGTTATTGCTCCTTTATATTTCTTTTCTTCATTTGTTTTTTCTTTTTTGTTCTTTTCTATTTCTTTATTTTCCTCTATTTCCTTGATTTTCTCACAATCTCTCAAGTGCTGTAGAACAAGGGCCATCCAGAAAGTCTCTTCTTCTGATAGTTCATACCGTTTTGAATGTTGGATATCATACACACTATTTTAACTTTCTGTACTGCTGTATGGAATAAGTCAGTTGTATTCATGCCAAACCAGGTCCTAAAGTTTCTCAGCCATTAGATTCTCGGTCGCCCAACTCCTCGCTTTCCAAGTACTTTTCCCTGCAGTATGGACTGGACTGCAATAAGTAAAATATCTGTTCACTTCTCATGAGATGTCCCAGTTGAAGTTTTCTTATCTTCAATGTGACTTAACCTAAAATCTTAACTTCCCTTTCTTTCTTCATCTTTCTAAGAACTTCAACATTAGTTATATGTGCTGTCCATGAAATGCTCAGTATTCTATGGTAAAGCCACATTTCGAAAGATTCCAATTTTTTAGTTTGTGGTTTCAGTCAAAGTCCAAGATTCTACACCGTAGAAGAGGACCGAGACTACATGGCAGCGTAAAAGTGTCATCTTTGTGTTTATTGTTAAATCGTGACTTTTGAATAAACTGCTCATTCTAGTGTACACTGCTCTTGCCTTTTCAATTCTGCTCTTTATTTTTTGAGAGTGGTCCCATTGTTCATTGACTATAGTACCAAGATATGTAAATTGGCTTACACGTTCAACTGGGCTTTAGTTTATATTAAGGGTGCAGTTTGTGAACTTGTTCTTAGATACAATCATTGGCTTCGTTTTATTAACATTGATGTCTAGACCATATCTACAGCTGCTTTCTATCACTCTGTTAATTAGTTGTTGCAGCCCCTCTAAGCTATCTGCGAATATGATGGTATCATCTGCATAACGTAGGTTATTTATTCTTTCACCGTTCAGAGAGATTCCCACATCACATTCAACTAAACCTTCTCTAAGAATACCTTCCAAGTAATCCAGGGAGCAAAGAGCATTTATTTGTACATAGCGCTTGTGCAGGTAATCCATCACCCCAATTATATGAGTCCAGTTTGTTCACTGTTGATCTAACTCTGTCTTTGTCAACTTTTGTAAGAATAAGTATTTCATTACTTCTTCAACACACATTTGAAATGAGTGGCACAATTGAACATCTTGCCGATATAGTTTCAAACTGCAACAAATGTTTGCTCGTAGAAATTTATAGACAAATACAGGAAACACATTGTGATAATGTTTTGAACAAAGTAAATGTAAGAGAATGGTTATCATATTCGAAGAAAAGATCAAATGTTCGTAAAAAGATAAATGTGGATGATCCTGCATTGTAACTGATTAAATGAAACAACAAATCAACAAAAAAATTTATAATGTTTATAACATCATATAGACTACATCAAGATCTTTCCTTCACAGATTATCACAGAATACTTTATGTAAAGAAATCTTTGGCAGATACACAAAACACAGAGAAAAGGGAAGGGAGCAGACTTGAATTTTCTCAGTCAATATGTTCAAGAAGAGGCTAAGTTACTCAACAGTGTAGTTACTGGCAATGAAACATGAATTTCCCAGAAAACCCATAAAAGTAAATGTCAATTACTGAAATTCCTTTTGTCAAGCGGTGTTGTGCTGTTTTGATTCATGATATTATTAGCCAGCACCTGGCAGCAAAAACTTAAACCTTGAAAAGTTTGGTTAGAAAATTTGAAAGCCCCACCACACAGCCCTGGCTTAGCTTTTATTTTTCATGGATTTCGTTGTCCATGACCTGTCCGTCACTCTAGAACAATTGGAAATATACAAACACATGAAAACACATAAAAATGACATCCTAAGTGAACAGACACAATTAGAATTGCACGCATTATTCGAACATATCACACTCCACACACACAATATCGATCTTTCAAAAGTCGATACCGTCGGCAACAACAAGACAGACTGTGCTCCCAGTGGCAGCCTCTGAAGTAGCTTTTTAAAAGCAAAAACCAGTTCAGGCTATAAGGTAAAACTTTTACGTTTTTAACCATAAAAATCTTTGTGTTCTGAGTCAGTAGTGAAATAATTATATCTTTTATTTTTTCCTTGTTGATATTATCTACTGCATGTAGATGATGTTTGCAACTCATTAAGCCTCATTAACTTAATAAACTGGACTGCCAGTGGCTCTTTATATATTTTATACAGTTCATAATTAAACACCCCCACAACAGGCTATTCTCAGGTACAGCTCTTAAAATCCTCTTCAAGATTTTCCTGTCAAATATGTTTATTTGGTTCATGTTCTACTTGACCATGATCCTAGATGAGACAAAGCTATCAAAAGGCTTTGCTTGATACCTAAGAATGACTAGCGGTTAGGCAAGTATCAGTGACAATGTCAAAACTGAAACTGCCAACACATAACACTGACTCAGTACTAATAGTCTTTCACAAAACAACATACTCATATTTTACTTTATAATACAAGACTATAAACACCAAACGTTCTACTGATTATATGATTTGGTGATACATAAACTTCTATATACTTTTAACATAAGCATTATTCTGTATTTCACTTTTGTATTTTTTTAGCGTAAAACTGTTTCCCAGATTTAAAGAATGAGTATAAAATTTAATCAATTTATTTATGTTAAATATTTTTGAATTTTGTATAAACAAAATATTAAATATTGTAAATTTTAAATGATTAAATATTTGTTATAGTATTTTTAATTTTCTCAGACTTAAAGAATGGATATGTAGGTCTTTGTTTAAATTATGAAAGAAAAGAAGAATTACAGACATTCTGTTTACATATTTACACGTGTGTCTTATCATGTGTGCCACATGTATCACATTTCATATTTTATTAATATGTGCACATGTGTGTTGTAAAAAGAACTTCCAGCACCCACACATGGTCCTCCCTATGCTTTCATACAGCCTGTACAAGAGTTCCTTCTCAATACACCTGGACTACTGAGAGTACTTATCTCTTTTAATTTATAGTAGTTTTAATTATATGTATATATTATATTACTTCCAGGGTAATATTTAATTTTTCTACTGTTTTGTTTGTATCTGAATTTTTGTAAGTGAGGATAAATTTAATAAATTTGAAATAATTACAACATTGACTAAACTTTTATCATCACTTATTGTCACTTAAATTCGTAGTGACTGTCAATCAATGAATTTTTCCAGCAAAGCGTTTGTGAGGATCGGTCAAAAAATATAACACAAATTTTAAATTATTTTTGTCGACGTTTTGACAATGTTTATTGTCATCATCAGGACCTGTGTATGAATACAAAAGAAATGTCAAACACAACAGAACAATTATTTGAGTGAACGTGTTGTTTGTGTATGTGAGAGTGTGTGTGTGTGTGTGTATGTGGCGTGTGCATGCGCATGTGTGTATCATTTTATATATGAAGGGGTTGAGACAGTTTGTTTTACATCATATGTTTGACTATGCTATATGCTTACAGGTATATGTATAAATGTTTTCTGTACTAATTCTAATATTTAATTGTTGATTACTGCTTTTATAATTAAATATCACTATAATATTGACGACTCGGAACACTAAGTTTTTATAAGTAAAAACGTAAAGTTTTACCTTACAGCCTAAACCGGCTTTCACCTATAGAAGGCTTCATCAGAGGCTCAAGAATTTTAAGAAATTACATCATAAGAAATCCAAGAATTTTATAATTAATTACAAATACCATTACATTATGAGTAATTTAAATTGTAATATTGTATAAATTAAGTTCTGTGATATTATAAATTTCTTGTTGTCTTTAAAGAAAACATTTGATGACATAAAACAAACTGTCTCAACTCCTTCATATACAAGGATACACATATGTGCATGTGCACACGCACACACACACACATTCACATACACAAACACATATCATGATGAAGATGACAATAAACACTGCCGAAACATCAACACAAATAATTAATAATTTGTGTTATATTTTTTGACCGATCCTCACACACCTTTCACTGGAAAAATGCATTGACTAAACTGTTTATTTACTTAGATAGGTAGTACAGTTTTGTTGGCAATACAGGTACACGAAAAGTTTAAAAACATGTGATTAAGCATTTGGTAACAAATTTTTTAAGGATGAAGCATGTAGGTTGGGAATAAACAGAACTTAAAAAAAATTAAACACAGACAGTGACAAAGAAGAAGAAGAAGAAGAAGAAGAAGCTACTCACACTGATAGATATGCGAGGCAGTGGCGGGGGCATAGGGTACAGCAATGGAAGACATTAGTGATATAGAGTCCATATCAATATTGCTAGCTTCTACAGTGATTGTGGGTGTACCTAGAACATAAAGAGTGTGCAATATGTGGAAGCAAGGAATGTGCATGTTGCAGACATTCAACAAGTGAATTAGATGTTGTTGTTTTACCTTACCATGGTCAATTATCAATTTTTTTTTAGGCAATTTAATTAAGGGGAGACGTCAATGAAGCTATTCCCATAAGAAATACATGTAATATTAAGGAACACTTGTCTCAGTACTGGAACGAAATATCTTTACCAGATTTTTACCACAGACAATGTATATTTATTTATAAACTGGGTACCAATATCATGAGCCTATCTTAAAAAATGTCTAATCTAGAAATTATTATATTCACTAAAAAATTAACAACAAAATTTCCATGGTTTCTTATTATATAATAATTTTTTATTTCTTTTATATATAAACCAAATGCTTTTATTTTGGTACACAATATCGCTTACATACTGCTAAAAACAAATACAAAGTTTCATTGTTCTATCCTTACTAGATTAGGAGAAAAATGTTCCTAAATATTAAAAAACACAACTTTCGGGGAATTGAAAAAAACAAAAAAATATATGTTCCCACCTTACTAAAATTCCCCAGGGCCATAGGATGCATTGTCTCCTGCTTCTTCTTCTTCCTTCTTTCTTTTCTGGGCTTTTCTTTTCTGTTTTGCTTCTTTTGTTATTTCAAGAATGGCTTTTTCCCCCTTTTTTATACGTAGATTGTCACTTTGAAGAAAACCAGAAATAGCGTTACACCCTGGTGTTATTCCCATTTCATGTAGCACTTTTGCTCTCCCCATACTTCCTTCATTAAATGTGATCACTGCATCTAGGACCCCTGTTTTTAAAGTTTTTAACCCCACAAAGTTATTCTTTGGTACTCTACTCCAAATGACGTTGTTCAGACTCTCATTTGGATTTTGTGTGCGTCCATGTGCACACTTAGAGAGTAAATCTTTATTTGAAAGATCTCTAAATATTGGTTTTATTGTTTCCATTACACAGACTGGCAAGGAATTCTTGTGATCATACTCTTCCCCAAGTGCAGCAAGCTTATTAAATTTACACCAGCTTTCTTCTCCTTGTGGACAGAGCCCATGATGAGGTTCTTTATTGGTGGATACCTTGTGATAGTAAATTGCCCATACTTCTTTACACATTTTCTCAACGTCCTCTGCATTCCTTCGAATTGCCAAGCCATAGTAGTTTTGAAGTTTATCAATTTCTACATCGGTCAACCTACCTTTCCCACCTAGAACCTTCCCATCCGCTAGCTTGATCCCCTTCATTTTATTCTTCAATCGCCGAAATCTAGATCCCATCCTTTTTTGTACGTGACCTATACATTCTAATTTTTGTATGGTTACATCAGAACCATAGGGTTTCTTTTCACACATTAAAGAGTAACTGTTAGAGTCACCATCACTCAAATATTTCAAGTACCGCACACCCCAGTTCTGTTCCGATCTAGAAAAAGTCTTTCCACTCCAACACACTCCATCCCTCCACTGGACCCAGTATAGTTTTTCGCACAACCCTGAACACTCTTTTTTTTGTTCATAACACATTTTTGGCAATATTTTATCAAACACTCGACATCTAACACCTTGCCGGTGTCGAATGACGTAACCGTAACCACCCCATTTAGAGATGAATGACCCCTGCGTTGCCAGGTTCCGTCAAAGGCTGCTGCTAAGTCTCTGTTTGCATCATTTTCCATGATAGCTTCATGAGCAGCTTCTTGTAGTGAGGTTTCACTAACTAAAGCATTTAGTATATGGTTATTATGTTTTGTAAAACGCCTGTTAGGTGAGGGCAAATCAGTACAGCACAAAGAGTTCTACCTGCAGTTTCACCTTTACCAATGCTACGTAAACCATAAGCAAAACGGCTATTTACCTCATATAACCGATGCCTCGTAACTTTTGAAGACATGGCTGTCTTTTTTGAATCACATTTTGTACATGAAATTGAAAGTTTACATGCTAGTCCTTTACGAGCATTACAATCTTCCGTGAGCACAACACAATTTTCTTCTTCACAATATTTACATTTTACAAATTTTTGTATCAATGCTGAAACAATGTCCAGGTCAATAATTACATTTTTGGATGTTTTCATCTGCTACATTTTTTACGAACTCAGAAATATACGACAGTTTCTTCTTTGAACTAGATGTAGTTTCTTCATTGGACCTAACCTCAAAATCAAGGTGGCTATTTTCTTCATTTAGAGAAATGGCATTTACCTGTTGCTTATTTGATTTGTCTGAGTTTGGGAATTGATTTCCCCTGAATTTTCTATTCCAAAGACTTTTGCAACGAGGCATTTTATCACTCAAATAAAATAATAAACAGGCAAACAAAAGTCACCACTAATCACAACAAATCAACAACAATAACCTATCAGCTGTTGTTTGCTACTATATGCAATCATATGAAAAGTAAAAGCCATCAAAATATCACACTCATCAACTGAAGTTTATATTATATATAGTAATACGTACAAAATATTTTGTCAAGTAGACAAGGGCGATGCGCTAGGGTTTTGGTGAGGTCGTGCGGCAGAAATTACCGTGCATGCATGAATAAAATATTTTTTTTAGTTGCTTTCGAGCGTTACTTCCTATATAAATTATATATATTCTTAATCAGAAAAATACGAGGAATAAGAAAACAAAATTTAAAAAATTTCGAATTTTTGAAGATTTTCATTGACGTCTCCCCCACCACCTCTCACATCCTAACTTCCACTGGTGCCAGTCTAAACAGTCCTGTTCTGTAAGTCCTCTTGCATTCATTGCATCTTCGACGTCTATTTTTCATGAATGTTTAGGTCTTCCTTTTTTTCTTCTAGAGGGTGCAGTCCATTCCCACACCATCATTGGCCATCTCTCATCTGACATTCTTTTTAGGTGTCCGAACCAATTCAGTCTTCTTGCTTCTATTGTTTCTATAATGTCAAGGTCCGATTCCAATCGCTTGTAGGCTACGTGATGTCCCATGTGAGGGGAAATGGTCAGGGCATTTCCAGATAACACAAGAATGTGTACACAATACGGACGCAAGAATGTCTGCATAGCTCTTCTTAAGGATTTATTTCTTTTATTAATTTCCTACAGTTCTGCTCCATATAGGCCTATACTCAATTATCAATTATGCAGAATAGAAATAGTGCCTTGAAAATAGGTGATATCCTGTTATTCACTACTTAAACTACAAAAACTAGGCAAAAACCTTTTAAGCAATAGGTTGGTTTTTCATATTTTCTAAACTTTGTTCCTTTTTTTTTAGACTGATAGATCTTTCTAATCATTCCATACTAATCACTGACATATGATGTTAGTTCACCTTAACTACTGCCAAGGAATCTTCATTCAATCCCAAGAGGTCTCATGCTGCTGGTAACATTTTTCATCTCCATTTGATCCAAAATTTAATGTAATCACCAACCTTTTTTTATGTCAGTAACATTTAAAATGGATTTTATTAAATATAAGTATATCACTACCGACTCGGAACACAAAGTTTTTATTGGTAAAATCATAAAAGTTTTACCTTATAGCCTGAACCAGTTTTCGTTTATTATAAGCTTCGTCAGACATAGCTATGAGCCTCTGATGAATCTTATAATAAGCAAAACTGGTTCAGACTGTAAGGTAAAACTTTTGTGATTTTACGAATAAAAAACTTTGTGTTCTGAGTTGGTAGTGATATACTTATATTTAGTTAATCAACGGATGCGTCACAGAAAACAAAATCCAAGCATTTTATTAATCACACAAGCCTAAATGTAACAAAGGTAAACCAACCTTTGATTTCCTTTTAGTATTTATTGGACTTCAAGCTCATCAGAAATGGGGTTAATGCCTATACCTAGCTAATACTGAGCTCACTGTGCTTAAACTTATCATGATTTACTAATAAGAAGCTTTTTAATGAACCTCTGAAGAAGCTTTTTAAAAGTGAAAACCGGTTCAGATTATAAGGTAAAACTTTTACGTTTTTACCCACAAAAACTTGTGTTCCGAGTTGGTAGTGATATAATTATATTTAGCTAATATTCATCTATACAATGAAGTAAGCTTTCAAGGACTGGTTACAGAGGTGCTGCATTCACAGAGTCCCCTAACACTCTATCGACTCCTTGGATAGTAAACATTACCAATCGTTTTAATGTGCTACACATGGTTTCTCAGTTTATTTGATATTTATATATTAAATTTACCATTCTGTCTATTCCAGAAATGCCTCTAAACAAGTCATTGCTTGTCTTCTTCCAAATGATGAGATTATCCAGATGCCATAAGAACATCGATTTAATTATGAGTTATTAATCGTGGATTTAACTTTCTTTTAAAGCATTCAAACAAGCAATAAGATTGCCGTAGAAATTACATAACATACCGGTAGCCTTTGCTGTAGGTATCAGTCATCTGATTTTCAATACCAAATGACAGAAGGCCCCAGATATAAATTTTTTGAAACATGAAATTTTATAAATACAGATTACAAATTAATAACATTTTTTATTTGGTACTAACTTTTTTAATATTCATTAAGAATATAATAGAATTAAGAGAAGTTTGCTTACAAAAATGAGAGCTACCATTTGACTTCAGATATACATATAAATCAGCTTTAAAATATCTTTTACCAAATTGAGTTATTTAGAATTTCCTTTAGCAATTTGTGCATTCAGTCCCAAGATTATAAATTATTAATATTAGCACTCTGAGTGAGTGACTGGGTTTCCATCACTACCTATTCTGTATCACCAGCCTTGGTTAACCCACATTCCTTCTTCCATTAAGGATATTTCCTACAATTTTTTTGGTATCTTATGTGAAACTATTGGCACATCATTCTTCAGTCTATTTTGAAGTGATTATCTGTGTTTACATGACTTCTTAAATGTGTTTATGCTTCTTAAATATGATCATCTGTGTTTATGTCTATCATATATCATCATGATGAATTGTATCCTGTCTCAAACTCCTGTGTACACCTGAAGAAACTTTATACCTGTTGATTACAAATTCTCTCAACCTAACAAATAATTCTAAACCATACAACCAATGTGAGAGTAGCAACTGGGTTATAAAAACTAATTTGTATATCATTTTCCAGATTATATTGTTAGATTGTTAGTATTCTTGAAATAGTTTAAACCACAAATAGTTCAAAATTTGTTTATTTTTAGAATCATGCTTTTATATTTCTCAAAAACAACATCACAACATAGATACCTAAAACATGATTACCTTGGCCAGTACTGCATTGCCAAGAACAATTTTGCAGTATTATGCCATTGTCTCACCTGTTTTTAAATACAACTTTTTCAACAAAATCGTCATACCATAATCATGCATGCCTCATTAGGTAACATGAGTAGCAAATTATAATTTTGTAGAACTGATTTTACAATGGAAGGAAAACACACACACACACACACACACACACACACACACACACACACACACACACACACACACACACACACACACACACACACACACACACACACACACACACACACACACACACACACACACACACACACACACACACACACACACACACACACACACACACACACACACACACACACACACACACACACACACACACACACACACACACACACACACACACACACACACACACACACACACACACACACACCGAGCTATCTCAAAGTTTACTGTATAATTTAACTTTCACTGTTTTTAAAATAAGCATCTTTTATTTCTAGTAAAAGTTCTTGAAAGATTACTCATACAATTTTTCATGTCTTTTTGGATGCAAATGTACTGTATATTCCAACGTGATCTGATATTATCTATACAGTATAACTATTTTTAAAGTGCTTGATTCTTGAGATAGCTTCAAGTTTCTGGAACTAGGAAAACCCCTATGCCCTTCCTATTTGCTTCATTTCATATTTTCTGAACATAAAATTGTGCCAAACTGTATATTTAATTAAGCAGAATGAAACACGCACCTGAGTCAAGTCACTAAATACAATTTAAAATATTATTTTTGTTAAACATATTTTTATCACTAAAAATAGATCCAAGTACTGATTTCAGTAAATATTTATAGTTGTATATTAGAATACAATATCTCTAATAATTGTAGTAGAAACACTAAACACAATCTTTGACACCAAGCTGTGGATTTAAATTTTTCTATTCAAGATGTTCACAAAATGTTTAATGACTCAATAATGAATTTATTATTAACTCTTAAACGGAGAATTCTCATTCAAAAATTTAACAGAAAAAGTAATCTCAATGACTCTACACGCACGGCTGAAAACAATACATACCATCAGTGGTAGAATCGGACAGATTGCCACCTCCAGATGTGGCACCACCAGACTCTCTGTCAGAGCTACCACGCACACCAGAATCAGCACTGCATGAGCCCCTGTCCCCAGCACCAGGTGCCAACGTGCCACCTCCTGGTCCGGCAGTAGGAGTGGCACCACCACCATTCACACCACGACATACTGATACCGACGCCAAACTTTCCTGGTCTGATAGGCATCCTGCCGCTGACAATTGTCTTCTTGCCTATAAAAATATTTTGTCTTATAACTCCTTATGTAAAACATATTAATACACTAATTTCTTATCAGAAACTGGGCATAGACTGTATCAGGGGCAGCAGGTGTTAAGGTTGTAAGGTTGCACAACCACCAGTATTTATAGGTCTAACGTAACAGTGTAGGCTATATATGGTATATAGACTAAGTGATACAACAAAATTGTTTATGTTAAAACAATCTTACTTTTCACAGTTATTTTTCAAACGAACTTATTTTGCTACAGCTGGGAAAATATAGAAATATAATGTTTAACGCAGCACATCACAGACGAGTAAGTTACACGCGCTTCCGGTAGTTGGTTTGCACTCGGCTGGTTGTTTGAGCTCTCCAAACCAGCAAACGCGATCGTTGTGATATGACTTGAACACAGCACAGTGACAAAAATGGTGGTAGGGATGAAATACACAGCAGTTGGAAATAGGTTCAGCTGGTGCATTGGGGTACTGCAAACCGCCTCCGCAAGCGCTGCTGTGGAGTACAGCACATGCGTATCAGAGATACCAGTAAACGTTACCCAATGTTTGAATTTATGAAATGATAGTAATAATTTTGTATAATTGGGACTGTGATAATAAAGTGTCAATCGACTTTATATTATTAAATTGCATGTTAAGTATTATTTTTTCTTTGTTTATTGCCGTTGTGTTCTTTTGTGTTTGTGCTTTTTGGATTAGTGATTCTGCGTGCTTTTAAACATGTTTTTATTAGTTTAAAATGAATTGCATTAAGAACCAATAGACTAGGACCCCAAATGCCTCCCTTAACAATAAATCAAATTGTAAAATCAGGCAGTCAACAATTTAATTGATTATTTAAACTAGAATATAATGAAAATACGGACTAGTTGTGTGGTTGTGACAAAAGATATTCTTTATTTTGTTTTCCATGTTTACTGTTTGGAGGAGAGGACCGCTGGACAAAATTCGAAAAGAAAGATATTAATCATCTAGCCAAAAACATAAGAAATCATCAGGCGTCAAGTGTACATATAAAGAATGATTTTCAGTTTTCTGTTTTTGGTACAGTTAATATAGAACAGCAGGTGGGCAGTGAATGTAGACGAAATATAGTTTTACACAATGAAAGAGTATGCAATAAACGTTACGTCTTAAATATAATAATAAATTGTATCCACTTCTGTGGAGCTTTTGAATTAGCTTTGCAGGGTCATGATGAGACTGAATCTTTATCAGATCCTGGCGTATTTCAAGGCTTAATTGGTTTCAGTTCTGAGCTTGAGTGGATTATTTGGCTGTAATTGTTGATGAGACCACTGATGTTGATTGCTAATGTTTTTCAAGTGGTCATAGTGTATCGTTATATAATAAAAGGTAAACCGTTGAGGATTCTTGGGTTTCATTGCTCCTCCTAAACAGAATGCTCAGCCGCTTGCATCATGCTTGTTAGATAAACTGTCTCATCACAACTTATTTGGAATTTCCCACAAATTAATTGCTCAAACAATTGGAAAAGAGTCATTTTCTATTTTTCCCCATACGACAGCACTATGTATGATGCACATAAATATGTAGTAGGTGTGCCTTTTGTTTAATGTGTTCTTTTACTCCCCCCCCCCACTCAACTGACAACTGCAACCACCAAAATATGGAACCACCAGCCGCCACTGCATATCAAATAATTATGACATGGGTGGGAATTAGGAACTTGGTTTTATTACACATACATGTAGGACAGTGTCACTTCAGAATACCTCTTGTTTAGTGCATGAAAATTCTATTAACTTTAAAATTAAACTTGAAGTGAAAGAATTATCTAATAATAATACTTTTGTAGTTGACAACCATGTTTTACTTTTATTATTACTTTTATATTATTTGTAACAACAGTCACTACAATATGCATGGCAATAATAATAATAATAATAATAATAATGTCAATGTTTACATCATGAATGTTAATTGAAAAAGTATTATTAAAATTCTTAGTAAGCTACAAGTGGAAAAGGAAGATTCCATATTTAAATGTCACATACCCTATATGCAAAATTAAAATGTTATTTCTGTATTTCCATATTGCAGAACTTTAATAAAAATCAAATCGCCCATGAAATCATTAGTGCCGAAACGGCGACAAAGCAATCCCATATCCAAATCTACAAAATGAGGCATGTTACTTAATAAGTAATAAGTTTAAGAAAGTTATGAAAGTGCGTACTTCACTCATATGTCAAATAAATACACAAACAGTTCCAAGGAATTCAAGATATTGAAACAGATAAAAACAAAGTTAATCAAGAATAATGCACTTATCACAAAAGCGGACAAAGGTAAAACCCTTGTTATCATGGACAGTAAATCATATACAATGAAGGTTAACGACTTTATCTCAAATAACAATATAATAACTCTGAAGTCTGATCCTACACACATTTACGTTAAAAATTTAAACAAGGAAATTAATAAATGCGTAAATTTATTCAATGAACGTACACGTCGCTACCTAAAACCCTGCAATGCTAAAGCACCGATGTTTACAGGTCTACCCAAAATTCATAAATGCAACGTACCAATTAGACCCCTTGTTAATTTTACTACAGCACCAGGATTTCGTGCAGCCAAAAAACTTGTAAAAGTCATTAGGGACAGTATAGATATAAAAAACAACCACACTATTGCAAATCTCACTGACTTTATAAATAAGGTTAAGAATGTTAAGTTACCCCCTAATTATAAATTGGCCTCCTTTGACATTATCAACTTGTATACTAACATACCAGTTAGGGAACACTGCAGATTCTAAGGAATAACTTGTTTGAAAGTAACAAATTAAACGCCCAACTGATAGAAGAGCTAATGAGCCTACTTGAAGTCATTTTGGGTAAAAAAAAAAAAAAATTACCGGCAATGGGCTTGCCGCTGTCTGGTTTGCTTGCTGACATTTATTTGAATTTCTATGAAAACACATTTATGTTTTCTAACAACATTCACAAACATAACATCATATTTTATCCATGTTATGTTGATGACACATATATAATATATAAAGGTACTTTACGACAGATTGAAAATTTTAAAAACTTTATGAATAATATAAATAAGAACATTCAGTTCACTCTTGAGACTGAAACAAATAATAAATTAAAGTTTTGGACTTAACAGTTACTAAACACATTGATAAACTGAAATTCAATATCTATAGGAAACCAACCACTGTGACCCCTCTTTCCATTTGCTGTATATAAAAAAAAACCTTTTTTTTATTTATTTTTTTTTTTTGAAAGAGAAGCCACAAGTTATTTAAAACTAGGCCGGAGCCTAGAGAAGCCAAAAATGTGCTGGGTCCAGTATGACGGGACTTGCAATGAAACTCGGCTGTAATTTAACAATAACAACTTTTATTTTGCCCCCATAATTCGTTACATATAATATCCTGCAAATCACATTATTATCACATGGCCAGGGCAATAACCCACAAAATACATAATAAATAATTAATTCCTATATCCTTAATCGTGTCAAAGACAATATCGATCTATCCCTATAAACATATATATATATATATATATATATATATATATATATCAGGCAACATTCTGTAATTATATAATTCCCCCCCTTTTGTTACTAACACTTAACATTGACAACACGTACGGAAACATAAAGACACATACACTCATAATTATTTACACATACTACAGACACCTATTACCCTTGGAATACCCATGCTCGATCGGCCCGACAGGCAGTGTTTCTACAAAGCCCCAAGACCGGCAATCATAAATGTTCGACTTTCAGTCACCATGATTCATTAATTCCCATTAATTTAAATAATTAAGAAAAACCCCCGAAAGGATGATAATCACTCACAAAGCATAAAGAGAGACCGGACTGCCCATATGTATAGATAGCATCTGATAATTGGCCCACTATGAGCATATGAAAATCTTATGTCTAAGTTTCTTAGACAGGATATAAATGGACAAACCCTCATCACCTGATTTTAAGCAACTGGTATGAGTTTATAAAATGTTAATTTTGTTTTACAAATCCAGATGGATACATGTATCAGTATATGCTTTTACAAGGTCAAAAAATAATCAGTATATGCTTTTACAAGGTCAAAAATTAATCAGTATATGCTTTTACAAGGTCAAAAATTAATCAGTATATGCCCACAAAAATATAAAATTTCTTTTCTGTTAAAGCCAGATGGCTGTGTATAAATGAGTTTATAATAAACAACTGTTGTATCCTAGCAGATGTGGGAGCGCGCCAGCAGGTACTCGACCATATGTGACAGGAATCAAACCTGCCTTAAACTGAATGAACATGTGCCTGACAAAAACTTAGTCCCCTTTTACCCCCAGAAAACAGCCTGAAAACAAAACCCCCCCAGCCCTTACATGTTAAACCAAAATGAAATTAAAATATAAACCCGTTCTGAACCAGCCGGAACAGAACCCCTAACATGTGACTTAAATTTTGTAGTGAATAGTGTAATGACTCTTGTCTATATATCAAAAATATTTAATAGTAAAAAAACTCTGGCACGCTCCCCCAGTGCAGCACGCAATTACAAACATAGTACTTAGTTTTATGAAGTTAAATTATTAAAGTCACATGATGTTCAGAATGATTGTTCAGCTGACACACCCCAGAGCAGACTGTCTAGCCGCGTGGGCACATGGTTTCAAAAGAAATTTAAATTGTAAATCAGGAGCACGGCAGGCCCGGCCAACGAAAATAAAAAGGGTTCATATCACCTTAGTCATGAGCATGTGAAGCCTCTTGCGTTTGTTCACCAGACTCCCTCTTCCGAACAGGTGTGTGTATGATGGCTCATGGCTGATGAAGGTGTAGTTACATCAGCATCGACCAGCATCTCCGGCTTAGACGAGAACCCGGGAAGTCTCGTAAATTTAGCTTGCCATTAGTGCAGAAGAAACAACTACATAATACTGCCTGTTCGGTTCTGGGAGTCTGTAGCTTCTATGCGTGCCGATATGGAACTGAATTAAGCAGTTACGATGCAACAAACAGCCAAACTGGCCCATAGAGTGCGCGCGTCGTTTTAACGGTGCCGTCCAAATATCGTCGCTCTAACTGACATTTGTGTTAGCGTTATATTAAAACCAATTTTATAAAACCTTCGACCGCCGGGTTAGGCAAACACCGGCACACCACCACCGATGTAACCATACCTGTTGACTCACATCACCCCTTTTCGCAAAAAATGGCAGCCTTTAATTACTTTATACACAGACTTTTAACAGTACCTCTTGACGACGAGGATTTTAATGACGAACTAAACACAATAAAATACATAGCTCAAGCCAATGGCTACAATAGTTTCTTAATTGACAACCTCCTCAGGAAACAAAAGCACAAGCTATCTAAACCTCGAATAGAAAAAGACACTAAAACCATTTTTATTTCAACGACGTACACCAACATAATGGCAAAAATTTTAACTAGTGTGTTAAATAATAACAATAGAACCGTAATATTTAAAACTAACAATAATCTTATGATCATACTCCGTAATAAAATAACTATCCCGTTAGAAAAGGAAACGGGGGTGTATAAATTATTGTGCGACGATTGTGAATGCTTCTATATCAGCCAGACGGGAAGGGGTTTCCAAAAACGTTTTATTGAACATACACCTAAGCACAATCTGAAGGGTCAGACAACACCATCAAACATAAAATCCAACTATGCACATCACTTGATAAACGAAAATCATAAATATACAAGCTTTGTTTCCAACTTGAAACCCATGCATTTTTGTAATAAAGGCACTTACATGAACGCCTTGGAAGAATTTGAGATATATAGGGCGTACAATGAAGTACACAGTCATGACTTCGTCCTAAACGATCATTTAAATTTTAAATCAAACCCGCACTATGATACCGCAATAAACCTGTCTACGCGGTAGCTATTGATAATCAGTGTCCGATCTGTCCGACTCGAGTGCGCACTCAAGTAAAGTGGGTATGTGTGTAATCATTTTTGTATATTTGTATTTTAATATGTAACGACCTCGCTAAGAGTGAATTTTTATTTTATTTTATTTATTTCTGATGATGAGACATATGTCTCGAAACATGTAAAGCAAATCAAAACGCAAAACGAAGTCAAATGACGGAAGAAATAAGGTAAATATTATACAGAATACCAATTAGAGATACAAAAGAGCTAAATTTTCATTAATTTCAACAACAACAAAATATAATAGTGCTGAAATTAATGCTACTTATAAACAGAATAAAAATTTACAAAACTTTTAATACATAATTATGTAAAATAGATGTATGAAACTGTAGCACTAACTGCTATTACTGGTGTTATGTACTTATTTCTGAGTATAGGTTCATCCAGAACTAACCAGAAAACATACTACAAAGAAAAAAAAGTGGAAAGATCGGTACTAAGAAAACAATGTAGTATTCAAGAAGCGGATACTGGAAGAAAGTTCATGAGTAAGAAGAATACACCTGTGAAAACGATGGTAATATAAAAACAAAGTAGTAAAAGGAAATTATATGAGAGGAAACATAAGTTGCACATCACTCAGAAAATGGATTACAAGACAAATATTAGACAGATGATTATAGTCTAAATTAAAGAGCTGGAGGAAAAGGAGGATTGCTTATTTTAAACTGAAGATATTAATTTAGAAAATTAAAATTCTACTTTTTGTAAGGCAGGAAGAACTGATTAAAATAATAATAATAATAGAATAAAAAGGAAAATAGTAAGAAAAATCTTGGGACCAATAAAATAACCCCTGTGTACCGTTTTTGACTCTCCTGCTTTGCTTGAATCAGATGCTATGTGGGAGTGGGTCTAGGTTAATCATCATTGCTACATCAAGGATAATGTGCTATCATTCAGTCACAAAGACAAAATAATGCTGAAGCACTTGCTATCATTGATTGCAATATACATTTCTGATAATACAATTGCAATAGAAGCTTTTCAAATAAATCGCAGGATAATAAGATGAAGAAGAGCAATTTTGTGTTGAAGATCAAAGGATAGAATTTTATGCTACTTAAGAAAAATGTAATTATTATCGTTTAATATGCCAACATCTTTGTATTTAGTAGTAGTGTATTCTTGAAAATGAAAATAAAAAACATTTTTCCTTCTAAAAATTGAGGTGAGCGGCTTATTCGATGGCACAAGATATTTGTAAAAATTGGGTATTATAAAGGTAACGGAAATTGACTTAATATATATTCTAGTCAAGTGATTCGGTTTTATAAAAAAATTTGCTCACTTTATTTCTGTCATTTGGTGTGTTTATTTGTTCATCACTTCATGTTTTTTAATTCTTTCCAGTATTCTTGTGACTGCTTCATTCTAGGTTTGTTTAGATTTTCCTGTTTTCTTATTTTTATCAGATTTCAATCTGCATATTCATCTGGTCTCTTCTCTTCAATATGTAAGTGTCCCTAACAACAGACAACTGTTGTCTTTGTGTCTCTCCTAATTTGTAAGTTTCTCACTTTATCTCTTTCTATAACTCCCTTACTCTACTCAGGCATCTTATGACGACAGCTTGCATTTTTGTGGTGCTGACCATTTTTCTGAGTTATTAAAAAGAACTGAAATTTGAATATTATAATAGGTTTATAGTATCTTATTAGGTGGGCAGGACACATATAGAGATTGACAGAGGAAAGGGCAGTGAAAAAAAGTATTCATTGGAGGACCAGGAGGTAGAAGAGCAAGAGGGAGGCCAAGAAGAAGATGGGTGGATGATGTAGATGAGGATTTGAGAAGACTGGGGGTCAGAAAGTGGCGAAGAGTCGCACAGGATAGAGAGGACTGGAGGCCAGGGCTCTTCACAAGATGTAGCACCATTGAGTAGTATTAGTAGTTGTAGTATCTTAAACATCTTCATCTTCATTATTATTATTTTTTTTTATTAAACTATTACTAATTATGTTATACCAGTCTTAATAATTTGTCTAAGTCTATAATAAAAGAATACCAGAATATGAAAATTAAATTACAGTGGAACCTTGATATAACACCCCTGTGATAAAACGTGACCCTTGATGTAGCACTCATTTTTCATGGTCCCAGCAAATAGTTAAACTTGGGACCTTTTTGCGATCCTTTATATAAACCGCTTTTTGGCCAGTCCACAGAAGAGTATTATATAAAGGTTTCACTGCATTAGCAAATAGGTGTGTACACATTTTTTGTTAATACCATAATTTATATTAAAATAAAAGTAAATGTTAAGTAGCTTTCATTGCAGAGAAACATTAATGAGACCTGCTGTTAATGACAGCCCTGATATCACAAACACAACTTTAACGAAACTAGTTTATGTATAACAAAGTCTTTACAGATTCCAATAACTGCTCAAGTAATTATCTGTGTACATCAACTAGTAAATAAAGTTTAAGAATGAGAACAGCCCGTTCTTATTAAAATGTAATCACTATCATCCACAAATGAACTTACTTTTGTTCTCACTTTCACAAACGTTTCAAGGTGTTGTGCCTCTTCCTCAGTGTGAGTAAATACTGAGAAACGTTTGTGAAAGTGAGAACAAAAGTAAGTTCATTTGTGAAAGTTTTTTTATATATAATAATATTAGTAAAAGTGAACAAAGAGGATGAATCAACAAGATATTTATTTTACTATCATCCAGCTAATTAAAACAGTATACTAATTTAAGATCATTGTTATAAGTCCATATGGAATAATGATTGTAAGACTTGAGCAGTTCCGAAATCAGCTTTAACTTGGTATTCAAGGATTAATTCTGCGTAATCTATTAAGACTGATACTGTGGCATAATCCTGCTCCTGCCTGTCGCGATGAGAGCTTAGCCCAACGCCTGCCTAATGTTGCCAGTAATTGAACCTATATATAATACACAATTTGCATTCTCATTAACATATAATTTTTAAATGTATACTTCAAGATTAAAGTTTTTATCCTGCATCTTATTACAAATTTGTGAAAATGCTGTTTCTAATTAAAGCAAACCATCTAAATAATTAATACGCTTAATAGTTAATTAACTACATAACATTGTTCTTCACTTGGAAGCTAATCAACTACTGATCAAATCTTTGCTACTTTCATTGAAATAACAAATCTGAAACCGTACAAACTCTGTCAATCTAGGTAATCCAAGACAATATTTTATAGAAAACCTACTTTTACAGATACCGTTATACATAAACAATCACTAACATCATGGCACATAAAATTAAGCAGTTTTCATGCAATGGTTAATTGTCTCCTTATAGTTCCTTTATCCAAAGAAAATTTCAATAAAGAGGTAGATATTATAAAAGCCATAGCACAAAATAACGGTTATGATGAAAGAATAATTGACTCTTTAATTTAAAAAAAAAAAACAGAAGAAAATTACTTTAAAAGAATTTTATTCCATAGAGCCAGATCGGGGTAACAAAAAATTTCACTTAACAAATTACATTCCGTGTATAACAGATAAGATTAATAATAGGTTAAAAAACCATGGTCTTAACATGGTATCAGTAAACAAACGTAATCTTTTTTCACTACTAGTCAATAATAAAGAAAAATCTAACACACTGGAGAAAAATGGAGTTTATGAAATACACTGTGCAGAATGCGATGCTATTTATATTGGACAATGTGGCCGTGCTCTGAAACATCACATTTCTGAACATAAGAAGGCGATTTTAACCAATACATCTAATACAGGTTTTGCACATCATTGCTTACAACACAATCACTTCATAGACACAAACAACATAACACTACTCCACAACATACTAAAAGGTAAAAAAATGGATTTGCTAGAAATTTTAGAAATTAAAAAAGCAATAAAAAATAACAAAAATTTAACCAATGAACAGACTGAATTTTGTGTATCCCCTTTATTAAAATCTGTTATTTAGTTTAGTTTATTTTATATTATTTTGAATGTTCATCATTATTTTAAATTTTGCATTCACTTTATATTTAGTTCAGTTAATTTTATATTTTACATTCAGATTATATTTAGTTTAGTTAATTTTATATTTTGCATTCATGATTGTATTTAGTTTTTTAAGACACCTGACCTTCCCTTGTCTCTTGCACACCCCCCTCAGCATCTCAACACAGATGTTCCAGATACGCCCTAAACAGATGTTCACCACCTACACTCCACTCACATCCTGTTGTTTAGTAATTTTCATTCATTCGCCTCTTCGACAATGGCTTAGTTAGTCGAAACAGTGTGCCGGCATAATTCCGGCCATCGAAAATTGTAGAATATTTAAGGGTAAAATAACGCTAGACCAAGTGTCGGTTGCACCGAACTTTGTACGAAACCGTTAAGGCTGCGCGCGCAGCTCGTAGGAAGGGTCGGCTTGGTTAAACTGTAACAGCTGCATTCAGTTCACCACCCGGCTCTCAGAGAAGGAACTCGACTCCGGAATCCGAATAGTTTACTGCGCAGTTTTTTCTTCCACTCTTATGGCAGGCTGAAATTTACGAGACTCCCGGTAAGAGATTATATTATTGTATGCGTTAAAAATAATTAAAATTAAATAAATAATTAATAACAAAATGTATGCAACCGTATGAAAAAGACGTATGCATGTGGGTGCGATCCGACAGTTTCTATATTAAAAGAAAATTTACTTAATGTTCAGTATATAGCCCATGTTCTTTTATTATTATTATAATATTGTAAGAGTAACTGTAATTGTCATCGTCATGGTAAATGTATAGAATGTTATAGAAATTCGAAGCTAAAGTTAGTGCGTAGTTACGTAATGGAATTGTGCTCATGCAGGCAGCAGATTGTCGGTGTATTCTCTTTAATTAACTTTGCAGTAAAAATAACTTGTGAGAACACCCGTAGAGCAAACATTATTAATATCGAAACATTCTTAATACTGTGAGTGCCTTGAAGTTAATCAGTTTTTGGCAAATTGCAATAACGATGTCACCACGTGGCTAGCTAACCTGTTGATTTCTGTCGATGCGTGTTGAGAGCGTGCTAATGACTTTCACTCTACGCCTTTTGATAAAATCTTTTATTGTTGGAATTAATTATTCCATGGCAGACTCTTTTTTCCACTCCTTAAGCAGGTTGCAAAGACTTATTACCGAAACTTTGTGCTTTTATATTGAGTTGGTTGAAGGCCCGTTCTGAGATTAATTACCTGAACTTGGGTGTACATTTTTTGTGAACATCTTTTCTAATTTTTATGAATTAACAGGGTTCTCGATTAAGCCGGAGATGTGGCCTTGCTGATTGACCTCCATCCTCATCAGCCATGGACCATCAGAAACGATCCTGTTCGGAGAAGGAGTCGGTGACTAGATCAAGATGTAACGCTTAGTCAGCACAATTAAGGTGATATGCACTCTTTTATTTTCCTTTTAGGGCCGGGCCGGCAGTGCACCTGTATTACTGTAAAAATCTTTTGAAACCATGTGCCCACATGGCCAGACAGTCTGCTATAGAGGTGTCATTCTGAACATTATGTGTTAATTTCAAGGAACATTTTAATAACTTAATTTCATAACACTAAGCACAATGCTTGTAATTGTGTGCTGCACTGGGGGAGCGTGCTAGAGATACTTTGTACATTTAAACATTTTCTCAGATTGCCTATAGTCATCACCTTACTCACTACAAAATTTATATGACATGTTAGGAATTCTGTTCCGGCTGGAACAGAATGGTGTTGATATTAATTCACTTTGGGTTTAACATTTAAGGGTTGGGGAGTTTGTTTTTTGTTTTCTTTTTGGCTGTTTTCTGGGGTATAAAAAGGGACATAGTTTTTGCTAGGCACATGTTAATACAGTTCAAGGCAGGTATGATTCCTGTCAAACTTGGTTAAGCGCATGCTGGCGCGCTCCCACAGCTGCTAGGGCACAACAGTCCTTATTATAAATTCATTTTATCTATATATAGCCAGTCGCATTTTAATAGAAAAGAATTTGCACATTTTTTTTTCCTGGGCATATACTAATTAATTTGTACCTTACAAAGGTCTATATTGATTGATTTTTTTTTACTTGTAAAACATATATTGATTAATTTTTTCACTTGTAAAGCATCTACTGATTAATTTTTCCTACTTGTAAAATATATATATATATTAATTAATGTTTTTTAACTAGTAAAGCATCTACTGATTAATTTTTTTCTACTTGTAAAACATATACTGATTAATTGAATTCTTCTGAATTTGTAAAACCAATTAACAGTTTAGAACCGCATAACAATTGCTTAAAATCAGGTGGTGCAGTTTTGGTTTTTATTTTTATGCTGTTGAAGAAACTTAAAGATTTCATATGCTCATGATGGGGCAATTATCAGCGGACATCTATACATATGGGTGGTCCGGTCTCTCTTATGGGTTATGAGTGATTATCATCCTTTCTGGGGTTTTCGCATTTATTTAGATTAATAGAAATTGATGAATGACGGTGACTGATGGGCGAACATTTATGACTGCTGGTTTTAGGGCATGGTAGTAACACTGCCTGCAAAGCAGGTGTATTCCAGGGGCATTCGTGTTTAGAATATTTGTGTATAATTGTGAGTATATGTGCCTTTATGTTTCTGTATGTGTTGTTATGTTTCTGTCTATGTTAAGCTAGTCACAAAGGGGGGGGAGAATTATATATTTACTGAACGTCATTCTATATACATTGTAACGATACAATTAAGCCAAATCTCGTACCAGTAATAAAAAAGATAATTCTTAATATAAAAGTTACTTCATATGAAATAAAATGTGTAAAAAATGATTAAAATGTAAATACTTTGACATGACGTACATGATATTACCCAACCCAAGTGATTGAGCCAAAAAACATAAACATAAAGAAGGGAACCACGTAACATACTTATTAAAATGTAAATATTTTGACATGATTAAGCCGACAACCCAAACATACTTAAGAAAATGTGACTGACAAAACAATGATGGACATAGAACTAAAGGAGAACCAAACCAAGATGAAGAATGAAGATGAAGATTATTGAAGAAGAAGAAGAGGAAGAATGAAGAGGAGACAGATAAAACCCAAGGGAAACTAACACACATATATAAAAGGGAGAGATTGTATGTTAAAGATAGAATACGGTCAATAAACCTTAAATAATTATATATTGATAAAACCAATGTTATTATTAGCATTAATTTAACATATGTATCCAATTTTTGAGACAATACAATTGTAAAACAATGTAGTATAGGAAGGGTACACTAACCCTGTCAGAAAGGTTAGATTCAACCCAAAACACAACTAGCCTAATATTGTTTATAGTAAAAATAATACTAAAACAAAAATAGTGAGAAATGGTAGGAGTAGGTATAGGGGTTACCCATTAAATAACACTAATTACAAAACAGTGAACCAAAGTGAAGTGTTTTAGTGAAGTGTTAATACCCTAAAAATAGTGAAAGTGAATGTGAAACATTCAAATTAGAATGCTAAGGAAATAGACACTCTTTAAAACATTGATAAATCACCAATGAGTGGAGTGGAATTATAATTAGTTGAATACCTAGATGTAATTAAAAATAGTATTTAAAATTAATATAAGGGAAGCATGTGACATATCAGGGAGAAAGCCCAGTACCATAACTTGTGTTAACATGGCATGATAGGATGGAAGTAAAGTTTGTTATTAAAGATTAAAATTATAAAGAATACAACACCCCATGTTGAAAGGGGAATCAACCTTCATAATATTAAAGAAAGTAATAATGTTTATCACCCTAGTTTATAAGACAAGAAAGAAATCAATGTTAGTACTAAGAATAATTTATGACTAATAAAGAATAGTTGATCCAATGTTAAAGAGGGAATATGACTGAAGGAGGACTTACAGTCCATAAACCTAGCTATTATATTTTAAATGAAAAGCAATGAAAATGTATGTTGAATAATAATTAAAACACAAACAAATAAATGAAGCCCATCAGGCTGAATTCAGAATGTAATTTAAAAAGGAAATACACTAGAAAACAATCATGGCTGTTTGTAACTAGGAAAACAATTAACTGCCAAGAACATTTCAAATGCAAATTATATCAATTTCATAAAAAATCTTACTAATCTAAGAACAGTGAATGGACAATGATTGTATATCAGTTATTTCTACACAGAAATATTATTGTAATAATTTAATTCAAGAAAGATATGTTATTTTTTAAATGTCAACTAATTAGACTATAGTTAAAGTGTAACAAAATATGACCTTATGAGGTATCATTGTAAACTTTGAAAGGAAAGAAAAATAATAGTGATGTCATTTATTATCCCAAAGGAATTATAAGGGAATAAAATCATTGGGAAAATACTTAATAAATTTGAATAAAAATTCAAATATCTCTAACAATGTAAGTAAAGAGTAATTAAACAAGCATTGAATTATTAGTTACTATGACAACGAGTCATTTGAGGCTTATTTTTCCGTTAAATTATACAGACACTGAAGAAACGAAGCGTGGGTACGCCACGCAAGAAATTGGACAAACTAAAACTTTAATTTAAACAGTTACAACAAGTCGAATAGTGAACCGAAATAATCCAATGTGAAGAGACGTCGATCTGTGCAGAATTAATGATGACCAGGAATGAAATTAAACAAACTAATTAAAGAAAAAACCCAGACCAGTTTGAAGAAGATGCTGGAAGCCTACAACCAGCCCAAATTCGAAAACTACACGCCTACCCATGATGACCCTTCAACGTGAGACGAACTGATAAGTACCGAATAATTTATTACTCCTAAAAAACCCCAAATCACTTAAATTATTTTCAAATGATAAAATTTCTCACTATTTAAAAAATAGTATTTTCTTTCAAAGGTAAAGGCATAAGTTACTTACTTATATTAAAAAACATTTATCAAGATAACCTTATTTGTGAACATAACTACTGTAACAGAAATACGACACTACAGAACAAATTGTACAAACACATTATAAATCCTAAGTACCTATAAGGTATAATAGTGTACTTTCTTTTCATGTAATCAACGTTTATGTCTATTTTCATGATCAAAAGAACCCCAGATTGTAAAAACACATTAATTTGTTAGAAGCAACTGAACGATAACGTTTTCAATCAATTTTGCCAACCTGAGGTGTTTTGTGTTTCAAGCTCTAAGCCGGAGCATAATATTATAAATTTGTTTATTATTCAATTGTCATGTTTATTAATAATTAAATGTGTATTAAAAAGCGCAGTACAGAACAATACTATCTTGTTATTTCATAGGATTTTTTGTTGTAAATATATGTGTGTTAGCGAAGTTTAAGTCATAGACAACTAGCGCTTGTCACGAGTGGCCGAGTCGACAACCTGTGTAGCAGCGGGAATAATTCGAACGCCACAGCTGTCCATGCTAATACCACATATTACTTTAAAAACTAAATGTTTTAATTGTTTTAACAAAACAATTTGGCGCCACCCGGGAATCGTAATCCCTATGAATTAACAGGTAGGTTGTACTGGTGACATTGACAACGCTACGGACTCCAGTAGTGACGTCGATTTATGTAACAACCAGTGTGAGGCAAACACACTACAATCACACTAATACACTAAATAAACAAGTGTGAGACATTTTAACAGGTCGACCCCTATTTATTGTTACATATTGGCGACCAGCAACGTGTGGCTGGTAAGAATAACTAGCGGCGATCATGAATAGACACGGGATGGTTACGAGACGCAAAGGGAAGGAAACACCAAACCAAGAAGGAAACCCAGAAGAAGTGGAGAAAGTCGAGGAAGTAGAAATGGAGGAAACGACTGGAGAATTGTCAGAAGAAAACTCACAGGAGGACCAAGTGGAAAATCCAAATCCACCTGAACCTGAACCTGAACCTGAACCGGAAATAGAAGCAGAAGTCAGGGTAAATAACCAACCAATAAAACCAACGGAAGAAACGAATTTAGATAGCATGATGAAGTTCATGATGGAACAATTCGGACAGATGAATAAAGAGAGAAGACAAGACAAGGAGGAGAGAAGACAGGACAAGGAGGAGAGAAGACGAGACAAGGAAGATTTAAATAAAAAATTAGAATCCGACAAGGAAGATTTAAATAAAAGATTAGAAAAACTGGACATAAACAGCGAAGATTTGAAGAAGCAAATGAAGGAGAGTATAGAATTCCTGAATGATAAAATAGAAAGCAACCATGAAGACTTGAAAAGAAGTCGAGAGGCATTGGAAAAGAAGAGCGAAGAACTGAAGAAACAGATCAAGAAGGATCTGGAGGTAGTAAATAAGAAGATGGAAAATAACCATGATGTTCTCCAAAGGAAAATCGAGGAAGAAAGTGAGAAGAACAGAGAAGAATTGAGATTCATGTTTGCAGAGTTTCGTGAAGAAAACAAACGGACAAAAACAGGGATGAATAAGAGATGGGAAGAAACAAGTTACCCAGTAAATCAACTTCAAGAAACAGTAGCTAGTGATTTCAAACAATGGAATGAAACACTAGACAGCACTTCTAAAGGTATTAAAGAAACGTTGAATGAGAACATGGAACCAGGGAATCAGAAAATAACACAGAAGGAGATGGTCAAGGAACTGGAGGAGAGGCACCAAGAACTACAAATAGGTGTAAACAGTCGTATGAAGAAGAATCGAATTATTAAGAAGATTAAGAAAACAGAGGGATTGAGAAAGGTATATAAGAGGAAACTCATCAAAACACGAGAAGAAGTGGAGATGATGAAGAACGGACTCATCGATGTATTTAATTTGCCCATTACCTATCAAAGCAAATCAATAAAGTACAAAGATTGTAGGAGGACTCTGAGGGAAATTATAAAAGAAATTCACAACCAACCAGTGGATGAAAAATTCAACAAATCAATACTTAGATGGAAGATGCCAGAAATAGAAATGACTGACAACAAAACAGAGTATAGCAAACCAAGAAGGTCAATAAAATACTGGAGCACACCAGAAATGGAAATACCAAATAAAAAGGCAAAAATAATATTAATGAGAGAGGCACAAATAACTTCTCTGATTAATGGACAAACTAATCAACTGATGGAGGTAAAAATAAATACCACGGAACATATGGTATTAAAGGAATTATGGTACAAGACGGAGGAGACCTATTTCACCAGTAAGAAAACAGTTCTACACGCCAGAGTTATCCGAACCATAAGGGCAGAGGAACTGATGGACCATGGGTAAACTAAGTGAAGATACCACAAACCAAGAAAAGGGACTGATCTTCAAGTTACTGACCCAGCAACCCAATGGAACAGAAGGAAGGTTAAATTAGACCAATGACAATCACCAAGACGAATTAAATGAAAAAAAAAAACCATAATTAATAAATAAATTTAATCATTTCATCCAGAATAAGTGTGTCTATCAAGCACTTGAAGGAGTAGAGGTGCATAACAACAAAGAGTCGAAAAAGAGAAGGAAATAATAAAGGAAAGAAAAGGAGAAGTCAACTTACCAAGAATATAAATAACAAGGTCCTGTGTATAGCAATATGAATAAACAATTATGTATATCATAATAGGCCGTATATCATCACAAGAGACAATGGTAATAATACTTACCAAATCAGTAATATCAATACAAGGAAAATCAAAGGAGTTTACAATCAAACTTCAATAAAAAAGTTTTACGAGGAAGAATAAAGCCATTGTGAAATGAAACAAATTTCAAAATTCTAAAAGAGATGGTAAGAGCAGCTTACTCAAATATTTAGATGATGTATGCGGAACAATAAAAAGTTTTAATGAAAAAAAAAGGAAAAACCAAGGAAACAGTTACACAAATTCTTTTCAATTTCAATCAGTTTAAAATATAACAAAAGATTGAAATATGAAGTATGAAGTAAAAAGTGAGATAATTAGGAATAAGTTACACACATTCCTATGTAATAAAAATGTAAGAAGCACAAACTTACAATTATAATTAAAAACAAAAAATAGCTAAAAAGGAATACGCTACAAACATTCCTTTAAGGTAAGACCATTAACTTACCAAAGAATTATCAAAAATGATGTTGAATACAGTGTAAAATAAACAAAAATAAAATCAAGTTCAAATTACTGAGATAAATACTTGAAATTATACTGAATCAAAAGTATTATCAGAAAAAATAAATAAAACTTTACCTGGTACAAGGAGAGAGAGAGAAATTGTATATAAAACAAATATACAAATATGGCTAAAGCAGAATCCTGCTAAATGACTAAAAAATGTCTAAAACAATTAAAATGATCACAACAAGCATTGAAAACAAAATAATGAAAAGTGAGATATGATGAAATTAACATATGAATAAAGATAAAATTTCTCAATATAGTATATGAGTAGATGATAGTGTATAGTTAAGGTATAGCGGAAGGAAGAATGAGTAGTAAGGATAAAGTGATCTAAAGCCAAACCACAAGGTGGACAATCCCAATTATATTATTATATTGTTATTATTATTAAGTCACAAGTTGACAAAGATTTAAGATTGACTGTTGAAAAGTCCAGCAATCTATATGAACTGAGTAGAGAAGATGTGCCTCTAGTCTCAGAAAAATGAGTAGTAATGGGAGAAACCAGCTACTATATAAAGTTAGGGAAAAAAATTTTTGTATGAGGGAATATGCACCAATGGAAATAAATAAAAACAGATCCAAATAAAATGGAGTGAATTAAGTAAGAAGAGAAATGGAGAATGGAGAAACAAACAAGGAAGAGAAGGAAAAAAGTTATCTATAACTGATAATTTCATAAAACACTATGCTAGTATTTTATTAAAATGATCAATTTTAGAGGAGAGGCATTATGTAACGATACAATTAAGCCAAATCTCGTACCAGTAATAAAAAAGATAATTCTTAATATAAAAGTTACTTCATATGAAATAAAATGTATAAAAAATGATTAAAATGTAAATACTTTGACATGACGTACACGATATTACCCAACCCAAGTGATTGAGCCAAAAAACATAAACATAAAGAAGGGAACCACGTAACATACTTATTAAAATGTAAATATTTTGACATGATTAAGCCGACAACCCAAACATACTTAAGAAAATGTGACTGACAAAACAATGATGGACATAGAACTAAAGGAGAACCAAACCAAGATGAAGAATGAAGATGAAGATTATTGAAGAAGAAGAAGAGGAAGAATGAAGAGGAGACAGATAAAACCCAAGGGAAACTAACACACATATATAAAAGGGAGAGATTGTATGTTAAAGATAGAATACGGTCAATAAACCTTAAATAATTATATATTGATAAAACCAATGTTATTATTAGCATTAATTTAACATATGTATCCAATTTTTGAGACAATACAATTGTAAAACAATGTAGTATAGGAAGGGTACACTAACCCTGTCAGAAAGGTTAGATTCAACCCAAAACACAACTAGCCTAATATTGTTTATAGTAAAAATAATACTAAAACAAAAATAGTGAGAAATGGTAGGAGTAGGTATAGGGGTTACCCATTAAATAACACTAATTACAAAACAGTGAACCAAAGTGAAGTGTTTTAGTGAAGTGTTAATACCCTAAAAATAGTGAAAGTGAATGTGAAACATTCAAATTAGAATGCTAAGGAAATAGACACTCTTTAAAACATTGATAAATCACCAATGAGTGGAGTGGAATTATAATTAGTTGAATACCTAGATGTAATTAAAAATAGTATTTAAAATTAATATAAGGGAAGCATGTGACATATCAGGGAGAAAGCCCAGTACCATAACTTGTGTTAACATGGCATGATAGGATGGAAGTAAAGTTTGTTATTAAAGATTAAAATTATAAAGAATACAACACCCCATGTTGAAAGGGGAATCAACCTTCATAATATTAAAGAAAGTAATAATGTTTATCACCCTAGTTTATAAGACAAGAAAGAAATCAATGTTAGTACTAAGAATAATTTATGACTAATAAAGAATAGTTGATCCAATGTTAAAGAGGGAATATGACTGAAGGAGGACTTACAGTCCATAAACCTAGCTATTATATTTTAAATGAAAAGCAATGAAAATGTATGTTGAATAATAATTAAAACACAAACAAATAAATGAAGCCCATCAGGCTGAATTCAGAATGTAATTTAAAAAGGAAATACACTAGAAAACAATCATGGCTGTTTGTAACTAGGAAAACAATTAACTGCCAAGAACATTTCAAATGCAAATTATATCAATTTCATAAAAAATCTTACTAATCTAAGAACAGTGAATGGACAATGATTGTATATCAGTTATTTCTACACAGAAATATTATTGTAATAATTTAATTCAAGAAAGATATGTTATTTTTTAAATGTCAACTAATTAGACTATAGTTAAAGTGTAACAAAATATGACCTTATGAGGTATCATTGTAAACTTTGAAAGGAAAGAAAAATAATAGTGATGTCATTTATTATCCCAAAGGAATTATAAGGGAATAAAATCATTGGGAAAATACTTAATAAATTTGAATAAAAATTCAAATATCTCTAACAATGTAAGTAAAGAGTAATTAAACAAGCATTGAATTATTAGTTACTATGACAACGAGTCATTTGAGGCTTATTTTTCCGTTAAATTATACAGACGCTGAAGAAACGAAGCGTGGGTACGCCACGCAAGAAATTGGACAAACTAAAACTTTAATTTAAACAGTTACAACAAGTCGAATAGTGAACCGAAATAATCCAATGTGAAGAGACGTCGATCTGTGCAGAATTAATGATGACCAGGAATGAAATTAAACAAACTAATTAAAGAAAAAACCCAGACCAGTTTGAAGAAGATGCTGGAAGCCTACAACCAGCCCAAATTCGAAAACTACACGCCTACCCATGATGACCCTTCAACGTGAGACGAACTGATAAGTACCGAATAATTTATTACTCCTAAAAAACCCCAAATCACTTAAATTATTTTCAAATGATAAAATTTCTCACTATTTAAAAAATAGTATTTTCTTTCAAAGGTAAAGGCATAAGTTACTTACTTATATTAAAAAACATTTATCAAGATAACCTTATTTGTGAACATAACTACTGTAACAGAAATACGACACTACAGAACAAATTGTACAAACACATTATAAATCCTAAGTACCTATAAGGTATAATAGTGTACTTTCTTTTCATGTAATCAACGTTTATGTCTATTTTCATGATCAAAAGAACCCCAGATTGTAAAAACACATTAATTTGTTAGAAGCAACTGAACGATAACGTTTTCAATCAATTTTGCCAACCTGAGGTGTTTTGTGTTCAAGCTCTAAGCCGGAGCATAATATTATAAATTTGTTTATTATTCAATTGTCATGTTTATTAATAATTAAATGTGTATTAAAAAGCGCAGTACAGAACAATACTATCTTGTTATTTCATAGGATTTTTTGTTGTAAATATATGTGTGTTAGCGAAGTTTAAGTCATAGACAACTAGCGCTTGTCACGAGTGGCCGAGTCGACAACCTGTGTAGCAGCGGGAATAATTCGAACGCCACAGCTGTCCATGCTAATACCACATATTACTTTAAAAACTAAATGTTTTAATTGTTTTAACAAAACAATTTGGCGCCACCCGGGAATCGTAATCCCTATGAATTAACAGGTAGGTTGTACTGGTGACATTGACAACGCTACGGACTCCAGTAGTGACGTCGATTTATGTAACAACCAGTGTGAGGCAAACACACTACAATCACACTAATACACTAAATTAAACAAGTGTGAGACATTTTAACAGGTACGACCCCTATTTATTGTTACAACATATATATATATAAATACTTGTTATTGATATACAGACCTTGTCTTTTCACACTATTAAAACATGGGGCTTATTTATTTATGATATATTTGTGATTTATTTGTGATAATATGTGATAAAGTTTCATCTACATGTAGCGAATGATGGGATACAATAAAAACTGTTATTGTTATATTACAGCCGAGTTTCATTGCAAGTCCCGTCATACTGGATCCAGCACAATTTTGGCTTCTCTAGGCTCCGGCCTAGTTCTAATTAACTTGTGGCTTCTCTTTCAAAAAAAAAAAAATTAAATAAAAAGAAATATAAAAGGAAATAAAAAGAAGTTTGTTTTATACATATAAAAAGACATAAAAGGAAAGAGGGGTTACAACAGCTGTCAGAGTTATAAAAAAAATTTGTGAAACTTACCAAGTGTTTTTTTTTTAATATATTTTACAAAACCTAAAACCTTTGTATCATCCATAAAATCTTACCTAAGATAATGTATTATACATAAAGTGTTGTCTACAATTTAAATAACTTGTGTACAATTTAAAAAATTGAAATAAATGTTTGTGTAAAAGTTTAAATTTAAATATAAGTATAATGTAAATAATAGTTTTTTTTAGGCATTAACAAAGTAAGATACTCTCCTGTCAACAATTGCATATCTTTACTAACTCAGTATTTTAAGTTTTAGAAGTTTTTAATGTTTTCAACCTGGGATGGATAAAACAAAAAAATGCCATGCCTGCAACTTTTACTGACATGTAAAGTGTATACTATAGAACCTCCCAAACCACGTTCAAAGTAATATCATATATACATATTATAGTACTACTCGTGTATCCCGTGTTATATTAATTTGCCTGTGTTAATTTTTTGTAAATTTTAAGTTGTAATAAAAAGTTGTAAATAGTGTATCAGTTGATCGTGAATTATTTATGTTGCGTGTTTTGTAACGTGATTTAATATATAAGTTAAGAAATGAATTATTCTGCCTTGGTTTAATAATCAGAATTATTATTATTCCAATTCAGCAGTTAAAACTCCAAAATCAATTCAAAAATAGCGGTCGAGTCGTCCCAAACAATTCTTAAGTTCACCTTTGATATTAGGCTTAACCCTATTCTTTGAGGTTAATCTTGGTTTTGTAGTTTGTGTAATTCCAACGACTCCCCGACGTCTTCTTAGTCTTGGTAATTATAAAACAAATGTTGATAATATCTTATGTTCATGAAATAATAACGCATGGATATGATTTATTAACATAATTGTTTAATCTCTGTAATTTGAGTTCCAATTGATAGAAATTTTCATTCGATACACACGTTAGTAACAATTGATATTTATCTCAGGAGTGAATAATAAAATAGGTTTAATATATTTCGTGGGAATTCTTGTGGCTGCTACGAAAAGTTCCATTACATGATAAATAACAATATAGAGTACCTTTACAAATCTTTCTAGTACTTATAATCTAAAAAAATTACAAAATTAAATAAGAAATAACGTACAATGTCTGATGAGATTCAATACGCTTCGTACAAAGCATGCTGGTTAGAGTGATGTCAACATCATGGCTGCCATAGTCCGTGTCAGATAATAATTGAAGTTTACTAAATGTGTCAAAATAAATGTTTTCCTTGTAACCACTGATACTTTTTTGTTTTCACTTCTTAAAATGTTCACTAGTGATTAGTGTTAGTGTGAATTAGATTGTTGTCTAGTGGTTGTTCGTTTTTGGTTAAAAAAATATTGTCAGTTATTAAGTCGAATTATACGTTACACATCTAGGTGATATTCGCTAAACGTCTCCTCGTTTATTCTTGATATTTTCTTTATGGTGTGTGTTCCTGGTTAGTGAGATGATTGTAGTTAAGGAATTATTTATCTTCAGTGGTGGTCATACAAATTTTCTTTCACAAAACGGTTTAGTATTTTAGATTTTCATTTTAATAACATCTCGGCACGCACTATTAAACTGTTCTCCATCACAATTAACAATAAAGTGTGTCATTTCTTCTTTTTTAGTCACCGAATTGATCAAAACTTCTTAAATTTTGATTGGCCATTTATGTACAGGTTAAGTGTTATATGATCAATACCCATTAACTACTTTACATTTTACAAATTACTTTTAATATATAATTTTATTATTATATCCTAATGATACATGCAATGTTTATATGATTATTAATTATATAATTATAAACAATTTGGTACTAAACATGCCTCAGTTTATAACTGTAAAACCTTAGTAATTAGTGAATTTCTCTGATATATGAGGGAACAATTTGTTATGGTTGATTGTAAGTTCTACCTTGACTCCATGAGATAAATATATTTAAATTAATTAACTAATAACATAAACTCTTATAACATATAACAAAACTCTTAATAATAATACTTGATTTGACAGTTTTAATTTATTTATACTGTTAAACTATTGTCTGTATGATAAACTATTTTTTCTGTCTGTTAATAATAATAAAACACTTTTTATAAAAAATAAATAGCACACTGTTTAAATGTAGTTTGTGTCACTATTATTATTCTGTCACTTATATCACTGTAAGGGGTTGTGTCCCTTTTTCTTTCCTTGATTATAGGCCTATACAATTTTGTTTAATACAATTTTATTTTACGAATTGGTACTCTTTATTGTTTTTGGTTGGGTTACTCATGGCAAGTTATTTAGGCCTACTAGGTTTCTTTATTTAAATTTTGGTTTGTTTACTGCCCCTTTCTACTGGGTAATTTCTGGGTGTCTTGATGATATTAAATAAGTCAAAGGTTGTTTTTATTTAGTTATATTTGGTTCCTTACTGATTTTTTCAAAACTTGGTATTTTCCTTTAATTGGCTATTAATTATGATTTCTTGTTCCCTCTCTGGATAGGGTTTCCATATTATATTGACAATTCTTTTTATAACATTTTGTTTCGTTACAAAATATATATATATATATATATATATAAAGTAATATTGTGATTGGTATTATTAAAACTATTTGTCACTAGAATAATATGTGTAGGTCACGTACATAGATTATATTATATAGGTTATGTATGGGGCTCACATGTATTTACATTATCCACTATTTATGTATAACTTGTGTATATTGTAACAAGTACAAATAAAAATGTGTTTCGTTCGTGTAAAAAAAAAAAAAAATTGTTTTATTTTTTTAATTTTCAAAAAAATTTTTTTTTAAATATTTGTTTTTATGTTCAATAATTTAAATAATAATCCTTGTAATAGTGTCGTGTGAAAATTTTGTTTTAATCTGTGTTAATTATGTCAATAAATTCACTTCTTTTTCACTGTAAATAAAATTAGAGTTAATAGGATTGTCTCATTTCGCTAATCGATCAGCCATCTTTCTGCTTTCTCAAGTATATTACTCACACTTGCGTAATGTCGCCTTTTTCTTAGATCCTGTTGTGAATTAACTCTTTATTTATAAAAATTCTACAATAAAAATTAAATCAAAGCGTAGAATTAATATATTTTATTGACAATTTTAATAATATCGATTTAAAATCGATTATCACATATAGAACACTCGACTCTTGCACAGGGGTAATCGATTGTTAATACAGGTTATTATATAGAAATATTTCGACTGGTTCTTTGAACGGTTATAACTGTAATAGTCAGAGAAGGGGCAAGTATAGAAAGTATAACATTCACAAATATATCTTAAAAATTAATAATTACAAAATGAACTAATGTTATATAATGTTTATAAAGTTGAATCGTTTTACCAACAGCGAACGACGAATTCAATCAGTGGAGGCGGTGTTGCATGATGGGATGTTTTCAAAATGGCCGACACTTCTTATTTGCAGTAAAACTGGAAAGATTACGCTGAAATTTCTGCTAATAAAGCTGCCTTCTCAACTGCTTCCTTGGTTCTGCAATATTGGATAATGTCTATTGTGTTGTGAGAGGTGTCCTGGTTAATTGTTCCGTGTTCACTGATTAAATGTTTTGTATTAGGTGTGTTCACTTCTGTAGCGTGTATGTCGAAAAATGTGATGTTCGTTTGGTTAAGTTATATTTCTTGTTTTATAGTTTGTAACGGTACCGAATTATAGGCTACCACAGTTTTAATTTTATTTTATACTAATTCAGTTCAAGTATCAAATTGTTAACTTTCACCTGTGAGGTACCCCAGTAACCAGCAATGCACATTGTTAGCCAAAACAATTGCACAGACGTGTTGCGTAACCGCCCAGTAAGCAGCAGTCCTTGTGACACAGTAGGCAGTCTGTCACCAGTTGTAATATTAGCCAGCAGCAGGAAGCAGCATAAAGTTTGTGAATTTAAAAACAGTGGCCTCGGGTTTACAAGATAGGCCATTAAAACAAATTCGGCGTATCTAATAAAGTGATATTAATATTTGAAACAAATATTAATAAAGTATGTAAACAATAACGCGCGGTCGCCTAAAACTTTATACCCGGGCAAAATTTTGTTCCAGCAAGTCGGCCGACTAATCGAGCTTATATCGGAGTTGTAAAGCAGTTTAATAAAGTGAGATGGACATGTAACACCATAAAATCAAGTGAGTTCGGGGTAAAAAATGAACTAATAACAGTTTGGACATAGTGCAAGTAATTTACAGGACGCGCCATGTGGTCGACAGTGACGCTGTTTTAGGAAAGTAACACTATTCTTTTACATATATTCTAATGTTCTCTAAAAAGGGGTTTTAAAGGTTTGAATGTGAGAGTGTGGCAAGCTGGGTTCGCCTTGATTAATTAAAAGTATATTAGAATAATTTTATGTATTTCTATTTGTATTAAAATGTAATTAACGTTACAATTTTTGGTGATTTTATTTCACTGGTATCTTGTTCAGTTTTAATTGTTTTCACCGTTTGTGGTTGTGATATTCACTGAAGTTAGGTTTAAGTACAATTTTTCCATAACTCTCGACTGTTTTAATGTAAGATAGGCTCAACCGTTATACGCCATTAACGTATTCGCTATCCGTGTTATTAGCGCGAGCTTAATTCAACTGTTCACTCTCAATGTTAAATAAGAACTGTTTTACTTCCTTCGTCTCCTGAAATATCTTGCCAAGTTAATATTAGTAAAGTATTGTTTCAAATATTAATCACTTCCTCTGCATGTGATTTAAAGTACATTATATCTAGAATATATTTTGGTTATTGATTACTTTCGTGAACTAGTAATTACATAATTGGTTTCTTTAACTCCTTCTGCTTAATTTGACATACAATAGTCCATCTTTATAAAGTTTTTTGTCAAAATTGCTATATTACTGTCATTTTGGAAATATAGGCTCAATATCTGCTTCCTGTTCTTGTCCAAAATGTTAGCCATCTTAGGTGTTATAAATATGATTATAATAAATTTCTGATTGATATAAATCTTTACCTTTCTTTAATTTCTTACAAATTTATCAATTGATCATTCTTTTAGTTATAATTCATGAATTTACTATTCCTCCTCTGAAATTGTTAGGTATTACATTTTGCAATTTTTTTAATAATTTTATACATCTTTTTATATTATTCTTTTAAAGTATAGTTTCAGTTATAGTAGTTGGTGATTGATTCACCTTATATAAATCTCATTTGTTTACTTGGTTTATTTAACTTCCTTACTTAATTATAATATTATTTGGAATTTCTTATTTGGCCAAGATTTTATAGTTTTACATATACTGTTTTTCGAATAATGTTATTTCTATACCCCTTCTGACTTTCTAAAGTTAACACAATATTAAATAAAATCTTCTTATATAACTATTGGTACATGCAGCATTGTATTCATGCTCATAATACAAAAACAATATTGAAAATTAATTACTAGTCTTTAAAGTTAGACATTTTAGTTTGAACTATTTTTAAAAATACATAACAAACATTTTATAAACTAGTATAGTATACATACATAGACATTTTAGGCTGTATGAACACTGTTATATTAATAAACATTCTTATCTTAATCATAATCCTTATTCTATATACCACCTTGAAATGTGGAGTTCATAGGCTTTAAATCAAACATAATTGGCCATTTAATTTTTATTTTTTGTTAAACTTAAATTGATTGCAGTCCTTTCTGTTTATATTGTGTATTATATTTTAATCCCCTGTCACAGTAATTATTCCCCACCTGCTCTCTTTATCATTTACATTTCAAAGAATGTTTTTTGATAAAAAGTGGCCTCTTCTATGAAACATGAGAAATATTTTCGCAACAATATTTCATGACATGTTATCTCTGTATTTATATAAAATATTAAAGTTATTTAATAGCACATAGTTAAAGTAACAGTTACACCTTTACTTGAAGTTTATTATATTTAAATCACTTGCACTGGTTCACTTACACTGTTGGGTCTGATTTATATTTGAGTTTTACAATATTCTAAGACCAAACCTTTAGTCATAATGGACTGTGAAGATTTGTTTATTTTATTATATAATAACTTTAGTCGGTGCACTTCTATTCACACTACTAAACACTTTTGTTTATAATTATTTTACATTTCTATGAGGTGTTGGGGTGTTATACTTTCTTTGGGTGACATTAAAATTTGGTTCGGGGTCTGTTATTGTTAGTAATGGGTATTCCTCGTAGTTCTCCCATCCTACATCTTCTTTTCTTCGCTTCTTCCTTCTTGGGTTTTCCAAGGTAATTTGGTTTTATTTTGTCCGTTGGTTGGTTTGGGGTATCTTCTTTATTACCTGCTCCTATCCTACCTGGGTATTATCCTGATTTTATTTTAGTTTCTTCGGATTTAATTTTCTTGATACTTATTTGTTGCGTTTTTATGATTTAATATTACTTTTTCCTTTATGGTGGTATTTTTCTTTGATATTTAATTATTTTCCTTTGAAATTTCTTTTGAGTTAATATAATTTAAATTTATTTATGATCATAATGGAATTATTACTTAGTGGATTATCTGTCATGCTACAATATTGATGCACTATTTATAGAATACACTAGAATGTTTTGTATAAGTGTACAAATACATTTATGGTTAACATAGTTTATTCTATAATGTTCTAGTTTAAGGACCTAGACAATTGTAGTAAGTTAGTGACAAAGGATGGCGAATGACGTGATTATCGTACTAGAAATAAACGATGGTTGACAGTTGACATTTTTCATCAGTAGTTATTGAGATAAGTGAGTTACAGAGTTTAGTGCATGTGTCTGATACAACAATTGTGGATCATTATTATATTTGTGTTGGTGTTTGCATAAATTACGATCGTGTCAATAATCAATATCACATTTGTACATCAAAATTTGTATTTTCTGGGTTGTGCACATTTTTACTTAATTGATAAATTATTTGTGATAATGATAAATAAATAAGGTGTCAACAATGGTATGAGAGTTTTTTATTTTAATCGCTGCCTAGAAGATGACAAAAGGTAGCATTTGCCATATGAGTTTCCAAAAGAATCACTTCCAAAACAGTGAAATGTCCCATTAATTAAAAACGAATAAATAAAATGTACAAAGTACCTCCATGAGTTGCTGCTCTTTAAGATCCAATTGGGCAGCAAGGCTAAGGCTTCTCTCCGCCTCGTCCCTTGCATGTCTCAGCAGACTCCACCGTTCTCTCTCGCGTTCTGCACGTTCCTGCGATAAGCACTCTTCACTTTCTCTCATACGCTACAAACACACAATAATTTACACATTCTACAACTAAACATACCTAAAAAATATACCTACAAAACATTTTGATGTAGGCCTACAATAAAGCGAAAGAAAAAAGAAACTTATAAAACAATAAGACAAAAAAATATTTTTGATCAGAATTTGTAAATTGTTATAATTGTTCTTGTTTCATTACATCTCAAGTTTGGATTTTCTGTCTGTCTACATTTTCTTTGTCAATTCATTCCATCTGTTAGAGCTCAAACAGAAAGTGCCGGTTGATACTTTGTATTTCCTTGTATTATTCATAAAGCATTATTTATTTCACTGACATGATTGTGCAAACAGTATTTTGTAGATGAATAATTTGCATATGAATGAACTGTATGTATGGCAAACTCTTAGCTGCTGAATGTAAAATTAAAAACGTTTCTAGCAAGAGAGCAAAAATAAACCTACATACAACTACTTTTAAACCAAAAATAATATACATGATGGATTCCTGTAAAATAATAGGAAATCATAGACTGAATGTTACAGCACATAAAATGAAATATATAAGATGAACGCTTAATAAGACAAGAAGGGACAGAGCCAGAAATACAGTGTTAAAAAAGAACTAAAAATAATCACAATTAATAGCTCTAATAGTCTGAACTTTAAGGATCATTTGTGGCAAGCATATATCAGGTTAATAACATAACACTATCTGTGAATGGAGTTGGGGCCATTTTAACATGTTACGTTAATGGTGCACTTACTTTGCCACGATGTCTTTCAGACATTATTTTTATGTAAGAGGGAGAGGCAAATCAAATATTCTGATTTGATACTAGATGGAAGAGTTATAGAAAGGGTTGAGGAATTTTGCTATCTGGGTAGCATGGTTAGTCAGGATGGAGGTGCTCTTAGGGATGTGATAAGTCATATAAATAAAGCAAAAGGAGCATTTGCACAGTTATACCAGTATGGAGATCACCCCATATACACAGGAAGACAAAACTCAGAATATTTGACTCAAATGTCAAATCAGTGTTGCTGTATGGATGTGATACCTGAAAAGTGACTAAGGACATTACCACAAGGTTACAGTCTTTCATAAACCGCTGCCTGAAGTACATAATGAGAATTTGGTGGCCCAAGACCAACTCGAACAGAGATCTATGGGAGGCCACAAGTCAGAGTACCATCCAACTACAGATTAAGAGAAGAAAATGGAGGTGGATCGGTCACAGCATGAGAAGATCACCAGAAAATATCATCAGAAGGGCACTGAACTGGAATCTGCAAGGTCAAATCTGCATATGTGGAAGATAGAGGAAAAGGACTATGGAAAAAGAGCTGGCTGGTGTCAACAAGACATGGAGGGAGATGAAGGCCCTGGCAATGGACAGAACACACTGGAGAAATTTTGTCGAGGTTCCTATGTTCCACCTGGGAATTTAAGGACTTAAGTCAAGGGACAGGCAGAAAGTTAGTTGCGCTAGCCATTATTATTTTTTTCTTCAAGAGATATTTCGATGATAGTTGTTAACAACACCAGCAGAGTTCTGTTTCCATCACCAATAGTAATGTTTCCCACTTGGTAATGATGGTTAGTCTATTGTGATCCATAAAACATGTCACATCATTTGCTAGTAGCGACCAAATTAGAAATTCATGCAGTGACTTATTTTCTGTGGGTGAGGAGGTATAACCCATTATACTGAGAAATTCATTATCAGTCGATGGAAATGTATGGTGACATTGCATTTTCAATCGGTAAATGGTGAGAGCTGCACGAAAATAGCCCCGTGGATATCGAGGGTGATTACTGGTAGGGAAGGCCATTAACTTCGACAAAAAATGACAACGTTGAACACACAAATTGTTGTTTACAAAAAAGCGAATCACAGTAGAGAAAATGTGGCTGAAATGTGCACAGCGTGCTTGTGTTTAGCGTGGAAGTGTGCACTACAACATCTCTCCCGTCTGCTATATCAAGAAATTTCTACACATTATTTGATGGACGTCACAAAGGAAGTAATTAAAAAAATCTGAATGGGAGGAGTAGTAACCCTCCTTACAGTTCTGACCTTGTACCATGTGACTTCTATATGTTTGGTTTTATGAAAGAGAGGCCCTTGAAAAGTGCCAATATCATACTGATGAAGAAGTCCAAAACAGCGTGAGAATGCTTATTGGATATTAGAAAGTAATGTAATCAGAAAACTAATGTCATGCTATGATAAATGTGTTCTGGAATTTTATGCAAAAGTAGATCATTAATTGTAATTTCAGATAAATAAAAAAGAAATTCATAAATATTCCACATTGTCAATTGGAACTGACAACTGACCCTTGTATATGTATCATTTACAATAAAAATAATAGTCTACATTAGTTCCAGTACATACACAAGAAAATAAGTCACATGTCAGACATAAACCTGACTTTAAATCATTAAATATAAGTATATCACTACCGACTCGGAACACAAAGTTTTTTATTGGTGAAATATTAAAAGTTTTACCTTATAGTCTTTTCACTAATAAGCTGCTTATAGGCAGCTTCATCAGAGGCTGCCACTGGAAGCACTGTCCGTCTTGTTGTTGGCGACAGTGTCGACTTTTGAAGGATCGATGTTGTGCGTGTGTGTGGGGTGTGATATGTTCGAATAATATGTGTGATTTGAATTGTGTCTGTTCGTTTAGGATGTAGTTTTTATGTGTTTTTGTGTGTTTGTATATTTCCATTTCTTCAAGAGTGTCCAGTTTTTGGCCTTTTGTGTGTACGTGTAGAATATCCATGTTGTCGACACACACACACAACATGAATCCTTCAAAAGTCGACGCCATCGCCAACAACAAGATGGACAGTGCTCCCAGTGGCAGCCTCTGTCAAAGCTTATAATAAGCGAAAACTGATTCAGGCTACAAAGTAAAACTTTTATGCTTTTATCAATAAAAAAACATTGTGTTCCGAGTTGGTAGTGATATACTTATACTTAGTTAATCAACAAACACGTCATGGACAACAAAATCCAAGAATTTCAATAATTGTCTATTTATTACTTGTCTATTATCTATAAATTACAATCAGGCCTACAACCATTCAAATAAGTGAACTAGCAAAACAAGTTCTCAGTTTTGTCTTTCTGTTTAGAATTTGTCTTAATATTTATCTGTTTGGGTATGTCTCAAGATAACTCTTGAACACATCAACCAATTTTTATAAAATCTGGCATGCATGTCTACAGAACCGTATTGTTTTTTACTTTGATCCCCCCCCCCCCCAATATAAAAGTCAGAAATAAATATAATATGTTGACAATCAACTACACCAAATTAAGCATGTAAAACATGTAATCTTAAGCATCGTTAAAAACTGTTTTGAAACATTTTAAAAATTAAATTTAATTAATTTTCCTTAAAATTGTTGTGTAAAATTTTTTATTCACAATTTGTGGGAAAGGGCGTAATTTTCTTTAATCCATCCCACTCCTGTGGATTCCTATTTCTAAGAGTGCTATAATTGGTTAACAAATTGTTCATTAAGCTTAACAAACAACAGACTGTGATATCTTACTGCTACAAGTAGTGCAAAAGTTACAACAATCTCATTTGAAACTTTCACGTCTTGAAAACTGTAAGTCGCAAACAAATGTTAATTAGTATTCACAGAGATATCTGTTTTTGCAAAGTTTTACTTCAAACAAAGAAAAGTTTTTGCACAGTAAAGTTAAATAAAGTTTTGTTGTCGGTATTGCCAAACTACTTCTATCACTACCACTACTACTGCAGTGTGTTCAAAATTTAATATCTGGCAGTGACATCTGGTTATAGATTCCCAAGCGTCCGTATTTCATTAATACCATGATTCTACCTACAACTGTTTTTACTTCCATGTTCCTTAAGGAAATGGAAGTATGGTGATGGCAAAAAAAATCGTGTTCGAGATTATTGCAGATTCTGATTGTACTACACTCAAAACATGAAAAAAAGTCGTTTTTCGAAAAGTGTGTGTGTGTGTGTGTGTGTGTGTGTGTCTGTGTGTCTGTAGATTTTTTTCTATGGCAAACGATAACAGCCGCAAATTCAAACAGAATCAAATAATTTTTTGCATACAGCCCTCATTTGTAGAGTACTCGCGACCTATTGTTTTTGGTGAAGATCGGTTAAGGGAAAGGGGTAGTTTACCAGCAACGGTTTTTTTTATCAAGGGTAATTTTGTTTGTTTGGCAAACGATAACAGCCGCAAATTCAAACAGAATCAAATAATGTTTCCCATACAGCCCTGAATTGTAGAGTTCTCAAGATCTGTTGATTTTGGTGCAGATCGGTTAAGGGAAAGGGGTAGTTTACCTGCACCGTTTTATGTTTTAACAAGGGTATTTCCTATGGCAAACGATAACAGCCGCAAATTCAAACATAATCAAATAATGTTTTGCATACTGCCCTGAATTGTGGAGTTCTCAAGACCTTTTGGTTTTGGTGAAGATCGGTTAAGGAAAAGGGGTAGTTTACCTGCAACGTTTTATGTTTTAAAAGGGTATTTTTTATGGCAAACGATAAGAGCCGCAAATTCAAACAAAATCAAATAAGTTTTTGCATACACCCCTGGTTTCTTGAGTACTAAAGACCTGTTGTTTTTGGTGAAGATCGTTTGAGGGGAAGGGGTAGTTTACCGGCCACGTTTTTTGTTTTATCAAGGGTATTTTGTATGGCAAACGATAACAGCTGCAAATTCAAACAAAATCATATAATATTTTACATACAACCCTGAATTGTAGAGTTCTCAAGACCTATCGTTTTTGGTGAAGATCGGTTAAGGGAAAGGGGTAGTTTACCTGCAACCGTTTTTTATCAAGGGTAATTTTTACTTCCATATTCCTTAAGGAATGGAAGTATGGTGATGGCAAAAAAAATCGTGTTCGAGATTATTGCAGATTCTGATTCTACTACACTCAAAACATGAAAAAAAGTGGTTTTCCGAAAAGTGTCTGTGTGTCTGTCTGTCTGTCTGTCTATCTGTGTGTCTGTCTGTCTGTCTGTCTGTCTGTCTGTCTGTAGATTTTTTTTCTATGGCAAACGATAACTGCCGCAAATTCAAACAGAATCAAATAATTTTTTGCATACAGCCCGGTTTTGCAGAGTTCTCGTTTTCTATGGTAAACGATAACAGCCGCAAATTCAAACAGAATCAAATGATGTTTTGCATACAGCCCTGTAGTGTAGAGTTCTCAATACCTATTGGTGTTGGTGAAGATCGGTTAAGGGAAAGGGGTAGTTTACCGGCAACGTTTTATGTTTTAAAAGGGTATTTTCTATGGCAAACGATAAGAGCCGCAAATTCAAACAGAATCAAATACGTTTTTGCATACAGCCCTGTTTTGTTGAGTACTAAAGACCTATTGTTTTTGGTGAAGATCGATTAAGGGAAAGGGGTAGTTTACCAGACACGTTTTTTGTTTTATCAAGGGTATTTTATATGGCAAACGATAACAGCCGCAAATTCAAACAGAATCATATAATATTTTGCATACAGCCCTGAAATGTAGAGTTCTCAAGACCTTTTGGTTTTGGTGAAGATCGGATAAGGGAATAGGGTTGTTTACCAGCAACATTTTATGTTTTATCAAGGGTAATTTTTTTTTGACGAACGATAACTGCCGCACATTAAAACAGAATCAACTACTCTTCTGCATACCTTTTTGAATTATACAGAACTCAAGGTCTGTTGATTTTGTTGAAGATCGGTTAAGGGAAAGGGGTATTTTACCAGCAACGTTTTATGTTTTAACAAGGGTATTTTTTCTATGACGAACGATAACTGCCGTAAATTCAAAGAGAATCAACTAATGTTTTGCATACTGCCCTGAATTGTAGAGTTTTCAAGACCTATTGTTTTTGGTGAAGATCGGTTAATGGAATAGGGTAGTTTACCAGCAACGTTTTATGTTTTATCAAGGGTGTTTTCTATGGCAAACGATAACAGCCGCAAATTCAAACAGAATCAAATAATTGTTTGTATACAGGCCTGAATTGTGGAGTACCTAAGACCTGTCGTTTTTGGTGAAGATCGGTTAAGGGAAAGGGGTAGTTTACCGGCAACGGTTTTTTATCAAGGGTAATTTTTTTCTATAGTAAACGATAACAGCCGCAAATTCAAACAGAATCAAATGATGGTTTGCATACAGCCCTGTATTGTAGAGTTCTCAATACGTATTGGTGTTGGTGAAGATCGGTTAAGGGAAAGGGGTAGTTTACCAGCAACATTTTATGTTTTAACTAGGGTAATTTTTTATATGACGAACGATAACTGCCGTAAATTCAAACAGAATCAACTAGGTTTTTGCATACCTTTTTGAACTAAAGAGAACTCAAGGTCTGTTGATTTTGTTTAAGATTGGTTAAGGGAAGGGGTAGTTTATCAGCAACGTTTTATGTTTCAAAAAGGGTATTTTTTTTATGACGAACGATAACTGCCGAAAATTCAATGAGAATCAAATAATTTTTTGCACCCCCTGAGTTGCAGAGAGCTCAAGGTATATTGATTTTGGTGAAGATCGGTTAAGGGAAAGGGGTAGTTTACCTGCAACATTTTATGTTGTAACAAGAGAAATGTTTCCATGACGAACGATAATTGCCGCACATTCAAACAGAATCAAATATTTTTTTGCATGCTTCCCTGAATTGTAGAGGACGGAAGGTCTGTTGATTTTGGAGAAGATCGGTTAAGAGAAAGGGGTAGTTTACCTGAAACATTTTATGATTTAACAAGAGTAAAGTACTTAATTTTTATAAATAAAGTATCCTGATAAGCTCATAGTAATCCACTGTAGAAACGTAGATGAAATATCTATAAATGAAGAAGTTAGGTGAACGGGGTGGGGGTAATTTTCTATTATTAAAATTATAGTTGAAGGTGGAGGGGAGAATTTTTTATATGTGTACTACGTTATCGGCAACAAAGAAGTAGTTTTTTGTTAAAATTGCTTCCCGGGCTCTTTAGCCGTAGTCAAATGTTTTCTGCAAAACCAGACTTTTCGGCAGTGCCATCATCGGTGAAAATCGAGTGCGAAAACGTGAGGCGGTATACGTTAGTAACCACAGTACTGTGGTTAATGCTGAAGCAATAAGTAGAAAGACGTAGTTTCTATGGATATATTTCATTTCGAATATGATTTTAAATATAAATCTTAGAACATGGAAGTCATGTATGGTTCTCCATACCGATATTTTACTTCCATATTCCTTAAGGAATGGAAGTATGGTGATGGCAAAAAAAATCGTGTTCGAGATTATTGCAGATTCTGATTCTACTACACTCAAAACATGAAAAAAAGTCGTTTTCCGAAAAGTGTGTGTGTGTGTGTGTGTGTGTGTGTGTGTGTGTGTGTCTGTAGATTTTTTTTCTATGGCAAACGATAACTGCCGCAAGTTCAAACAGAATAAAATAATTTTTTGCATACAGCCCTGATTTGTAGAGTACTCGCTACCTATTGTTTTTGGTGAAGATCGGTTGAGGGAAAGGGGTAGTTTACCTGCAACGGTTTTTTTTTATCAAGGGAAATTATTTTTGTTTGGCAAACGATAACAGCCGCAAATTCAAACAGAATTAAATAATGTTTCGTATACAGCCCTGAATTGTAGAGTTCTCAAGACCTGTTGTTTTTGGTGAAGATCGGTTAAGGGAAAGGGGTAGTTTACCTGTAACGTTTTATGTCTTAACAAGGGTATTTCCTATGGCAAACGATAACAGCCGCAAATTCAAACAGAATCAAACGTTTATTTGCAAAGCCCTAAATTGTAGAGTTCTCAAGACCTATTGTTTTTGGTGAAGATCGGTTGAGGGAAAGGGGTAGTTTACCTGCAACGTTTTTTTAACAAGGGTATTTTCTATGGCAAACGATAACAGCCGCAAATTCAAACAGAATCATATAATGTTTTGCATACAGCCCTGATTTGTAGAGGTCTCAAGGATTTTCGATTTTGGTGAAGATCGGTTAAGGGGAAGGGGTAGTTTACCTGCAACCTTTTACGTTTTAACAAGAGTAAAGTACTTGAAAATTTATTTAAACTTTTTCAAACAATGGTAATTGTTAAAAATAAAATAATTTTGTTGCCAGGCAATAAAATTAAAATTTTTTCATTTTAATGTAAATCATGTATAAGAGAAAATATATCGCGCTTGGCAGGCGATATTAAGATTTAAATATAAATCTTAGAATATGGAAGTCATGTATAGTTCTCCATACCGATATTTTTTTAAACTAATTAACTGAATTAAATAAATTAAATAATGTTTTGTGTTACATTGTAATAACATAGAAAATTGTTGCTGAATTCTATAGGCATGGATAATTCTGTGTCAATGTAGAGTACTGTATTCTACTTTGTCAGTGAAATTTTGAGCTTCTAATAAACACGGTTGGTATTAATAACTGAAGCTCTCTTAATACTAATAACAAATACATTGACAACATCTGAGCCCTGTTCATAGTATGTATATGAATTCTGTTTGGACTTGAATAGCTTGAGATCACGCAGTTCAATGTACATCTTCAGATGACAATGATTCTGAATTTTATTTGTCACATAAACATCTATTTTATTATTTCCTAGAAAGGTGGGTAACCATTGGAAATGGGAGTGTAAGTTAATGTTTTGAGAGCTGCAAATGAAGTGAAACATGTAAGTAAAGTAATGTGAGAAAATTCCACAGATTATCAGATAAATGTCAGAGTGTTTTTACTTTTTCTTTTTAAAGTTGAGTGATTTTATGAAGAAACCGTCCTCCTGTTTAATCAATGTATGCCTCCTGTAGTAGTAACTTAGGGGTAGAAACACAGACAGTGAGAATGTTACAAACTGTCACATAAAAACATATGCAGGGCAGAGAGAGAGAGAGAGAGAGAGAGAGAGAGAGAGAGAGGGAGAGAGAGAGAGAGATAGAGAGAGAGAGAGTGTGTGTAACGGTACAGAATTGTATGATAGAAAGAGACAGTAAAGATTCAGTTTTAATTTAAAAGCAGTCAGCATTCACCTGTGAGGTGCCCCATTGTAACATACAATGTTATGGCAGACTATTTATATTTATGTTTATGTCTGAAGCCTGTAGCCTGCCCAACCAGACATATTATGCAATAGCTTGCCAGCAGCAGTCTTTGTAAATCACAGTAAGAACTTTGTCATCCTAGTGTTTGCATCAGACAGAAGCAGCATACAGTTCAACAAGTTAAACGGTGGCCTCGGGTGTGTAAGATAGGCCGAATTTATAAACGCCATATCTAAATAAATATGTAAAAAAGTGTACAAACAATATAACGCCAGTAATGAGTTAGTTCTACTGCAACTCATGGCCGCGCGGCTAGCCAATTAACCATCCCAGTGCTCAAGCAAAAGTTACGTCGGCCGCTGAAAAAATTATATTGTCAAGTGAGTCTAAAAAGACAGTGGAGTATGTGATCCTAACCATTCAATAACAGTGTCAAAATTAAACAGTGAAAACAAATTTACGGTGTGTCAACCAAAAGGAGCGAATTCGTCACAACAGTGCAACAGCGGAGAGCATCCCTCGTTAAGTATCGACTGACTTTCCATTATAAAATCATTTAAAACTTATTGAAGTATAATTCATCCTAGCTAAATGGTTAAACAAGATTAATTAATAAGAGATCTCTAAGGGAAAGGGGTTTTTATAAAATAGAGTAAAGGGGGGAAAAGATATAAAAGGAGTACTGGTTCATTAAATAGAATTCATCAAATAGAATTCATTAAATAGAGTTCATTAAATAGAATTCATCAAATAGAAATTCATTAAATAGAGTTCATTAAATAGAATTCATTAAATAGAATTCATTAAATAGAAGTCATTATAGTTAATTCAGAAATAGTTAAGGAAAGTTTTTTTGATGTATACTTGTTTTTGATTGATAATTATTTGTAATTTATTGGTAACAGCAAGAAAAGGTAGAGTCATAAACAATACAATAACCTGTTGTATTATGAATGCATAAAGTAAAGATAATGATATGAGTGCTTAATAAAAAAGAAAGATAATTTGTTAGAATCCGAAAATTTTGTGTTAGCGTAATTATTTCGCAAATCAAATCCAGATAATCCTTTCTGCAGCTGTGTTCGTCTGTAAAACCCTGGAAAAGAACCCTAAGGTAAGAGTTTATTAATTTGAAGTAAATTAGATTGTTTCAGTGGTGCCCGAACAGGGACGGCGAGTGTAATTTTTCAATACATGAGCCAGACCTAATTAAGCTGCAGAACGGATTATTTGGGAGTGAGGGCGATGTTGTAAAGGATTGTTGTTTAAACTAAAGTGTGTATAATAGTATATGTAAAAAACACTATACAAAATGATGAATAATGATGATGAAGTCAGCATAACTGACTTAATTGAAATTAGTATAGAGAATAAAACAAATATAGCTGACGTAACTGTTAAGAATGAGTCAGGAGGGTGTTTAACCCCAATTATGGTTAAAGAAAATACTTTAACTGAATCAGCTGTAGTGAATGATTCGGGGTTGGAGACAACTCCAAGCTGAACAAATGTAATTAATTTAAATGAAAATAGTTTCACACGATCCGTAGTAATTAGTGAGGCGGGAGCAAAATCCACTCCCGTGGTAACAAAAATAAAAGAAAAAGGGTTGTCAATGGATGACCTGTATAACCTAATGAGAACAATGTCTGAGAATATAAATAGTAATTTCAATGAAAAGTTTAAAGAACAAGATGGTAAAAATGAAAGTAGATTCAAGGAGTTGAAAGAACAAAATAAAAATAATTTGAATGAACAGAATAATAAAGTTGATAAATTAAGTAGTGATGTAAATACAAAATTTAATGAATTAATTAAACGTCTTGGCGAAAGTGACGAAAAATGGGAGAAGTTGATAGATTCAACAAAACAAATGAACAATGGTTATAATATTGAGAGTGTAGGGGAGACAGAAAACGGTAATTATGATGGTAAGTTATGTGCTAATGATAATAGAAACAAGGAAGTAACAATAAACAAGGTGAGTAATAATATTAGTTATGATGACGCTAACAAGAGTGATATATTATTGAATGAAAATAATAGTGATATATTGAGTAATAGTAATAGTGATAATGAGAGTAGAAAGTTAGTTGGTGTTAGTAACGGAGTAATGATTAGTATTGATGAGTTGGAGAAAGAATGGAGAGATAATTTAAAGGGTGAACAGGGGGCAAATTTTTATGGGGTTAAATGTGAAACAGAGTTTTCACAAGTTGTTTATGGGGATAAAAGATCCTCACTAGGACATTTGGGCGACAATGGGTCGGCAAATAGTCAAAAAAGTTTTTTGTGTTTATCTGGTAGAGCCAGATGTTGTTATAGTAAAGTGGTTTTGCCCTCTGTGTGGAATGAGAATGTGAGATTGGGTTGGGAGAGTGATTATGAAGAGCGAGGGAGAGTAATTGAGTTGTTCAGATTAAGCAGAGATTATGAAGGATTAGTTAAGGAGTTAAATAGTGAGAGAATTATGATAAATAATGTAGACTTACCTTGTTCAGTAGTAAACAATGACAATGATTATATTGATGATGAATATGTACCTGTGGGGAGAGTTAGTGTACTGGTAGTAGCAGACAATTGTGATAATAACGTAATTTACCTGGGAATAACAAAAAATACTGACGGAGATTTGACAAAAAATAATACTAATGTAGACATGATTTATGATAAAATTATAATGGGGGGGTAACCCTATGTATTATTATTATGGTACAAGGGAAAAAACAAATTTTTACAGTTATAACACAAAAAATAGCCATATGATGAATGTAAATAAAAATGAAATGTGTTATGTGAAGATAAGACTAATTTTTGATGACGGGGGGTAGATAAATTCAATGTATGGACATTTTAAATATTTTAGTTTATGGTAATGACCTGGCTGATTTAGGTAATGAAGTGTGATAACTAATAATTGGATATGACGAAAATTTGTAAATAAATGTGTTAGTGTTAAATGTATTATGTCAAGATTATCTTGTTGTAATGTATATTATATCTTATGTGTAACCCATGTTGGTAATAAGAATGAAGGGTATAATAATAAATAATAATAATACTTGAGTTTACTAAATAATTAACAGGAGGTACGAAGGAATTTTGTTTTGTACTGTGTGTTTAAATTACAAGTGTTTTAAATAATGTGACTAAAGTAATTGTTTGGACTTGAATTGATAGTAAACTGATTTCTAATGTGAAATCCAGTAATGTATTTAAACATAAATGATTGTGAATATAAATATAAACTTAAATATACTGTGATTGGTATTGTTAAATCAAAGGTAACTGATTACAAGATTTATAGAAGCTGAAAATTGAGGAAGTAATAGTGAGGTGATGTAATTTGGAATGTTGAGACTGAGTTGGTGTTTATGAAACAAGTCTGGCATACAACTGTTAATGTAAACAGGTATGTTGTCTGTTGTGTGACTAATGTTTACAGTTATGCTCAGAGTTTGATAGCTGTTGTATTTGGATGAATCATTGCCATGAATAAATCTTATTATGAAACAAAAGAAATGAAGTCAATTTTTTGCAGATAATATAATAATGAGGTAATTACTGTAACTTAGAGTTTTGAGAGATTAAATTAAATTAAATTGGTAATTTGAGAAGTAAACTACCTCAAAAATGTGAATGCCAGTAGTGAATATAAATATATTTTGATTTGAACTTTGATTTAAATTGTAAGAATATTTGTTTAAAACAAACTGTACATGAAAAAAATATGGTAATTGATTTAAACGGAATAACTAAAGTATTTCTTTTAAAGGAAAATTTAGACTGAAGGCAATAATGTATTTTGTTTGTAGTATGTATCCTATAATAAGTTTGTTAGTATAAGATTTGTATTTTATGTAATTTATGTATGATTTTGGAGGGTGACGCTTACTGTATTGTAGAACTAAATGGAAAGCCAGTACTTTGTATATAAATGAACCAGTACTTTATAAAATATTGAACCAGTACGACTAAGAGGAACAAATCAGTTGTGGATATGGAATAATGGAAGGCCATTTATTGATATTTTAATTAAATGTTTCAGAGTCAGGTGATACTGTGGCGGGTATCTGTCCGAGCTTATGGTGTTGGGATCTCGTGCAGAGAAGTCCAGTAAGATCGGATGGGTGCTGCCGCAGTCACCAGAATAGGGGGGTAAGTACCCATGATTTTAATAAGGATTTAAGGGGGGTTGCGGTGCCATATCTTCACTGATCCTCTTAGGTTTTAGGCAATGAGAGTTTTTATGCTTCGGCATACAACCTCTCATTGGGGGGGGGGTATTGTAATGGTACACAATTGTATGATAGAAAGAGACAGTAAAGATTCAGTTTTAATTTGAAAGCTGTCAGCATTCACCTGTGAGGTGCCCCATTGTAACATACAATGTTATGGCAGACTATTTATATTTATGTTTATGTCTGAAGCCTGTAGCCTGCCCAACCAGACGTATTACGCAATAGCTTGCCAGCAGCAGTCTTTGTAAATCACAGTAAGAACTTTGTCATCCTAGTGTTTGCATCAGACAGAAGCAGCATACAGTTCAACAAGTTAAACGGTGGCCTCGGGTGTGTAAGATAGGCCGAATTTATAAACGCCCTATCTAAATAAATATGTAAAAAAGTGTACAAACAATATAACGCCAGTAATGAGTTAGTTCTACTGCAACTGATGGCCGCGCGGCTAGCCAATTAACCATCCCAGTGCTTGAGCAAAAGTTACGTCGGCCGACGAAAAAATTATATTGTCAAGTGAGTCTAAAAAGACAGTGGAGTATGTGATCCTAACCATTCAATAACAGTGTCAAAATTAAACAGTGAAAACAAATTTACGGTGTGTCAACCAAAAGGAGGGAATTCGTCACAACAGTGCAACAGCGGAGAGCATCCCTCGTTAAGTATCGACTGACTTTCCATTATAAAATCATTTAAAACTTATTGAAGTATAATTCATCCTAGCTAAATGGTTAAACAAGATTAATTAATAAGAGATCTCTAAGGGAAAGGGGTTTTTATAAAATAGAGTAAAGGGGGGAAAAGATATAAAAGGAGTACTGGTTCATTAAATAGAATTCATCAAATAGAATTCATTAAATAGAATTCATTAAATAGAAGTCATTATAGTTAATTCAGAAATAGTTAAGGAAAGTTTTTTTGATGTATACTTGTTTTTGATTGATAATTATTTGTAATTTATTGGTAACAGCAAGAAAAGGTATAGTCATAAACAATAAAATAACCTGTTGTATTATGAGTGCATAAAGTAAAGATAATGATATGAGTGCTTAATAAAAAAGAAAGATAATTTGTTAGAATCCGAAAATTTTGTGTTAGCATAATTATTTCGCAAATCAAATCCAGATAATCCTTTCTGCAGCTGTGTTCATCTGTAAAGCCCTGGAGAAGAACCCTAAGGTAAGAGTTTATTAATTTGAAGTAATTTAGATTGTTTCAAGAGAGAGCCTACAACTACTCCTACTATTGATGATATTTACAATATTAGAAATTAAAATGGAGGCAGAAAGTATATTTAATAGGTATAAAGATGACAAAGGGTAATGAGGTATAATGGTGTAAGCAGCATTTTTCAATACATGGGTTGTTGATCAATTTTTCCCGTTATGGTGGTTTATTGGCAGCAAACAGGAGGAGAGGTGCTTGCAACAGTAGGGGGATTTGTCAGTGAGAGCCTACTGAATGTCTAATTATAAGTATAACACTATTGACTTGGAACACTATGTTTTTTATTGGTAAAAATGTAAAATGTAAAACTTAGTGTTCCGAGTCAGTAGTGTTATACTTATAATTAGTTAATCAACGGACACATCATGGACAACAAAATCCAAGAACTACTGAATATGTTACATCACGTATACTAGTGACCTGTTACTGGCTGTCTGGAGGCTTACTTAACAGACAAGGTTGGTTCCCAACATTAAAATGATGGGAATAGGCAGGTAAAGTGTGCACCTCTCCCTTATACCAAGGACTTCAGACCATAAAGGAAAAGTACAAATTATTTTGTATATAATATCTTCAAATAAATTTAACTACAAGTAGGTTTATTTTCACTTGATGCACGTTTCACAGAAATTATTCTGTATCTTCAGAGGTTTGTTTGAATTGTAATCAAAAATTATGTTTGAGATAAATGTACAAAAGTTATCACTGTTATTCTTAAGCTTAATCATATGATTTTTGGACTTGCTATGAAAATTGTTTGCCTGACACTGTTGCTAAAAGTAGTACTTTGTTGTTTTCACCCAGCTGATTTTCATCTGCTGATACATTTAATAAGCTACCGGTATCTCTGATGAATATCTTTTAATATACGTATATCTTTGAACCAATATGGGCAAATTCTGAACTTCTCACCAGCCACCAATTGGGAACCATTTCTGTACGACCTCATTGGGAGCCCACCTTATGGGCAAGGTTGTAACTTTGCAATAACCCCCCCCTTGGTTTTGCCACTCTGAAGGTGTCACATTGTAGCCAAGAGCTGTAGAAACTATGGTGATTGTCTAGACCAGATTTTCTTTAGTAAGAAATTACTGGAGAATGAATTATTGAGGAAGCTTGATTGAAAGACTTCAATATATGACAACAAACTATAAGTGTACTGATTGTAACTGGATTTTGCTGTCCATGACATGTCTGTTGATTAACTAATTATAAATATATAACTACTGTCTCAGATCACTAATTTTTTATTGGTAAAATTATAAAACTTTTACCTTGTAGAGTACCTTGTAAAAAGTTTTATATTTTTATCAATAAAAAATTAGTGATCCAAGTCAGTAGTTACATATTGTTATGACACCAAAAGCAGCCCAATACAAGGGAAGATTGTAGCATGATAGATAATCCACTAAGTAATAATTCCATTATGATCATAAATACAATTAACTCAAAAGAAATATCGAAGGAAAATAATTAGATATCAAATGAAAATAATTAAATATCAAATGAAAATAATTGAATATCAAATGAAAATAATTAAACTTCAAAGAAAAATAAAACCATAAAAGAAAAAGTATCATTTAAATCATAATAATGCAACACAAAAGTATCAAGAAAGTAACAATCCAAGAAACTAATATAAAATCAGGAGAATACCCAGGTAGGTTAGGAGCAGATAATAAAGAAGATACCCCGAACCAACCAACGGACAAAATGAAACCAAATTACCTTGAAAAACCCAAGAAGGAAGAAGAGAAGAAAAGAAGATATAGGATGGGAGGACTACGAGCAATACCCATGATAAACCTATTACTGTTAACAATGATAAACCCCAAACCAAATTTTAACGTCACCCAAAGAAATTATAACACCCCAAAACCTCAAAGCAATGTAAATTAATTATAAACAAAAGTATTTAGTAGTGTGAATAGAAGTGCACCAACTAAAGTTATTATATAATAAAATAAACAAATCTTCACAGTCAATTATAACTAAAAGTTTGGTCTTAGAATATTGTAGAACTCAAATATAAGTCAGAACCAACAGTGTAAGTGTACCAGTGCAAGTGATTTTAATATAATAAACTTCAAGTAAAGGTGTAACTGTTACTTGAACTATGTGCTATTAAATAACTTTAAGTTGTGTATAATTACAGAGATAACATGTCATAAAATATTGTTGTGAAAATATTTCTAATGTTTAATAGAAGAGGCCACTTTTTATCAAAAAACATTCAAAGAAATGCAAATGATAAAGAGAGCAGGTGGGGGAATAATTACTGTGACAGGGGATTAAAATATAATACATAATATAAACAGAAAGGACTGTAATTCAATTAAGTTTAACAAAAATTAAAATTTTAAATGGCTAATTATGTTTATGTTTAGAGCCTATGAACTCCACATTTCAAGGTGGTATTTAGAATAAGAATTATTATTAAGGTAAGAATGTTTGTTAATATAACAGTTCCATACAGTACAAAATGTTTATGTCTGTATAATATACTAATTGATAAAAGTTTGTTATGTATTTTAAAAAATAGTTAAAACCAAAATGTCTAACTTTAAAGACTAGAAATTCATTTTCAATATTGTTTTTGTATTATGAGCAAGAATACATTGCTACATGTACCAATAATTATATAAGGAAATTTTATTTAATATTGTGTTAATTTTAGAATGTCAGAGGGGGTATAGAAATAACATTATTTGAAAAACAGTATATGTAAAAATATAAAATCTAGGCCAAATAATAAATTCCAAATAACTTTATAATTGAGTAAGAAGGTTTAATAAACCAAGTAAACTAATGAGATTTATATAAGGTGAATCAATCACCAACTACTCTAACTGATACTATACATTAAAAGAATAATATAAAAAAATGTATTAAATTATTAAAAAATTTCAAAATGTAATACCTAACAATTTTAAAGGAGGAGTAGTAAATTCATGAATTATAACTAAAAGAATGATCAAATGTTAAATTTATAAGGTATTAAGGAAAGGTAAAGATTTATATCAATCTGAAATTTATTATAATCATATTTATAACACCTAAGATGGCTTAAAATTTTAGACAAGAACAGGAACCAGATATTGGGCCTATATTTCCCAAAATGACAGAAATATAGCAATTTTAACAATTTCTTAATAAATATGGACTATTGTATGTCAAATTAAACAGAAGGAGTTAAAGAAACCAATTATGTAATTAATAGTTCACGAAAGAAACCTATAAACAAAAAATATTCTGAATATAATGTATTTTGAATCACATGAAGAGGAAGTGGATTTATAATTAAACAATACATTTCTAATATTAACTTGGCAAGATATTTCAGGAGATGAAGGAAGTGAAACAGTTCTTAATTATCATTCGAAGCGAACGGTTGATTGAAGCTCGCGCTAAGAACATATAGCAAATATATTAATGGCGTGTAAAATTTTAGCATCAAATCAGTGAATGACCGAGAGTTACCGAAATTGGTATATTAAACAGATAATCAGTGCACAACACCACAACAAACAGTGAAAACAAACAATTCTTAACCGAATATAAGTGGAATAAACCAATAAAACTATGAAACATTAACAATTCACCTTACAAACGAACTTCACGAATTTTCGCCACACACCAACAAAAGTTGAACACGCCAAATAAAAACATTTAAAGCCAGTGAACACGGAACACTTAACCAGAACACCTCTAACAACCCAATAAACATTATACAATATTACGGAGAACAGAAAACAGTTGTGAAGGCAATTTTATTGTCAGAAATTCTAGACATAACATACACGTTTTCTTCAACAACGAGGCGGCAGCCATGATGGTCCCGTGATGCAAAGCAACTCTCTCGATTGATTTCATCCAGTGAGACAATCTGATTAACTCCAAATTTATTTACCGTCAACCAGAAGTGAATAAATTGACATATATAATTTACAGAATTTTAAATTTTCGACAAAAACCAATAACAAGAATTATTTATTAATTATTTGAACAATAACCAAACATAAAAAATATTTTTTTTTTAATTTTTTTTAAATTAAATTAAAATTTATTTTTTATTTTTTGTACAATACAGAAATAATTATTTGTATCCAGTATTGTGCCGATTGAATAAAATCGGTGCTAATACGCAAAAGTAAATAGCGTATAATAAAAAAATCTTGTACTGCACTTAACAAATATAAAGAAAAATAGGTTTCTGTATTTAGTGGTGGGCGTTCTGCCGTACTGTGTTTAACGGTTAGCGCAGAATCTACATGAGGTAATGAAGCGGCGCTTGATTGGTGCTGCTCCCTTGCGGATGCCTTGAAGCGCGAGTTGAAAAATGCGTAGAATAAACGGTTCGGAGCTTGTCTGATTTCGCTACTCCAACTAACCACCTCGCCGCTCTCCGACAGAGAAGTTTTTATTAATTGTTCCATCTTCCACCTATGGCAGGCTAAATTAAAACAGATCTGCGGTAAGTGAGTGCAGTATACTTAAATATATTTAATTTAAAGTAACGTAAAAGGGGTTTTGTTTAATATACGTACAAGAATGAATGAAAATTGTTAACCTGTTACACGCACGCCGCGTGGCGAATTAGAGTATGCAAAATGAGTTAATTGTATAACAGTAATTGAAGTCTTAAATAAGGCCCCGTAATTGACCAATGTTAACGCAAAATAATATGTACTTTAGCCAAACTTAATGTTTTCAAAGATAGGGCCACATGCCCGTATAACCTGTTGTAGAGTATGTCAAACTTTCATTTCAAGTAGGCCTAAAGCAGTGTTTAAAATTATAAATGGATTTTGGTGCGTGTGAGAGTAACCTGGGGGAATAAGTGTTGGAGCATCTCGCTGATAATATTTGTATGCTTAGGGTCCCCCGCTTCAAGTCGAGGATCAGCTCCAAATCATGACCTGAACAACCGAACATCAAAGGCTCTCAGCTTCATCTGCCGGAGGAGAACAGCGAGGAACAGGCCACACCCACACAAAAATGCTCTTTACCAGGACTTCAAACTCCACACCAGGGAATAAATCAGGTGACACCAACCCAATATTACTTTTTAACACAAGTGAATGTAACCTACTAGAACTCGTGGGCATATAGCGACACACCCTAAAATGACTTTAAGCTTTACACATTTCAATTGGGTCCCCGGTTAACGGGACAGAATAGTGCGTGGACTTGGGGGGGGGGAATCTTTTGTACATTTTGTAATACTATTTATATTAAGTGTGAGCCCAGAGGTTGGCATGTATCCGTGGCTGATTACCATTCAGGCATGTAAATTTCTTTCTAGTTTTCAGTAAAAGGGTTACCTTAGTGCTAGTAATTCTATCATTCATCATGTAATTTCACAGATTAAATTTAGTTTTCAATTGATTCATTAATTTCACATATTTATATTCAGTTTGGGTCCTATAATGGATAGGAGTTTCTTTTGTTAGTTTCATTCGGGTCCCCAGTTTAATCCTGTATAGGCGGATTTTTCATGCAGACTTGAACATGCTCCTGGGACAGGTTTAGTTAGGCATGATCTTGCCTAGGAACATGTCGGCCTTTGGGCCAAATTAATTCTTAAAGGTTATAAAGCATCATGGCACATTACTGTTATTAAATTTCTTTCACAAAAATATTACTGTTATTAATATTTCACAAAAATTTATCACGCTTAAATTCTTTTTAATTTATTATGGTCACTTGTATTTTGACTGAATTATGATTATATTTCCTGCAAGTCTAAGTGCTCAGTGTGGGAGCACTTTATAGTAGTATCAGGCATTATGCCAAGCCCTGAATTTTAGTATGCCCTGGGGGCACTGGGGTTACACATATATATATGGATTATTATGTATTAAAATCTTTCAATAGGTGTTGTAAGGGGTGAAAGAGGTGTGGCAAGATATTAATGTTGAAAGTTGTAACTGTCCTGTGATGTGGAACGTGTGTATGTGTTGTAGTTGTAGACATATATATTTATATATCCATTTATATGTATTGTATATTCATGTGTTATTTCTGGGGGTTAGGTATAGGGCTAAGTGGGGAAAAGTAACCCCAATTGGAAAAGAAAATCAATTAATCATTATATTAATTTCATTTAAATTTTATATTTATTTTTAAAGTAAAAAATTAACAAAAATATTTTAAGGAGAAAGCACTGACTTTGTTGGGAGATAAATATTTAACGTTTTGTTATTACTAGAAGTCCCTATATCTATAAGTACCTATGTCTTGTTATGTTTAAGGTTTTGTTAATTATATGTGTGTATCATTGCCCGCCTGTTGGTATTGTTGAACTGAAGGTCGCCACGGGGTGTGAAATTTTAGGGGGGAAATTCCTTGGAAACTCGAAATATCGCAGACCTGGGCCGAGGTGGAGAAATGGTTTTCGCGTATTACCTTGCCAATAATAGGGAAGGCGTTTTTAGTTATGCGGTATGGCCCGATCGGCAGTCGGTCTCCTCCGAGATACGGGAGCCGAAGTTATTGCAAATATTTATATGAGAATTTGTTGTTGTTCGTTGGTCGGTAATTTTGTCATGTCGTGTATTAGTGTGTGTGTTGCGTTCCTTCGTGTGTAGTGTTGCTGAGAGCTAGTTCAGGTAAGTGGGCTGGGTCCTCGCAACGGTAGGGGGACCCGCAGTCTGCTTGAAGGAAGGACAGTACTCAAGTATTCCTGTGTTCTTTATTGTCAATTTTTGTAGGGTGTTGTGTTTTCGGGTGCCGACCGCGAAGCTCGAGGATAAGCGTCCTAAATCCAGAGTTGTTTCTGCGTGACGAAATCGAGTTCGAGTTACGAGCCCGGGGGAGAGACCCGAAAGGGGCGGTAATTGTATTGCGACGGCAGCTCAGAGAAGCGCTGTCCGCGGGCGAAGCGCTCTCGACTGTCGCCATCGCTGACAAAGAGAGTGAATTCGAAAAATGCATCGAGAAGTGGGAGGAGCTGCAGGAATTAGCTCGGTGTGTAGACAATTTGGAGGAGGGACCGGGGTGCTCCATCGGCGTCCGGCGAATCCGGCAACGCCTGCAGCATGTAAAACTCAGGCTGCAGAATCTTGACCAACAATGGGGCGATCTTGAGCCGGCCCATGATGTAAAAGGTCTGATCCAACAGATCACCTCGACCCTGCAGGGGGCTCAACCGGGTAAACAATCTACGCCGGCTCCAGTTGCTGAGTCCGTGGTCTTGGCTGTAGAGTCATCTTATAGAGCAATCGAGCCTGCCGCAAGTACCCCGGTTTTCTCCGGTTTGGTGGCGGCGTCATATCACAAGCTGCCCAACCCACTGTCTCAAATCATCCAGCAATTACCGGTCGTGGATGGGCTGGATGTGGACAAATTATTGCCGTATTTTAAAATAATTTTTCAATTGGTCGATTTCCCGGGTATGTCGGATCGTACCGTCCTCGAGCTCGTTTATCCTTATTGTCGCGGCCCCATGGCTGAGAGGGTGGCGGGTGTAATGAGGCGTAGAGGTGGAGTGGCGGAGTTCCACCAGGAGGTGTTGGAGGCGTTCGTGCCCAGGAGACTAATGCAGCAATTACGTCACCGACACTTTTATCGCGTGCAGGCGAGGGGCGAGACTCTTGCCCAATTCGTGCAAAGTATTCGAGAGGTAGCGCGCATACTGGGACTGGGCATGTCGGAGGAAGAGGTTGTCCAGAATATTCTTGACGGCGTCTCCTCAGAAGACAGATTGCGACTCGTATTTGCTGAGCGGCCGCGGTGGTTTGCGGACTTGGACCGGCTGTGTGTGATGTCCAAGGCCATTCAGATGAGCGACGAGGCGAGGGGAGACAGAAGAGGGGAACTACCCAGACCTCAGAGAGCAGAAGGACGCAGTGAACCTTTCCCCCCCCCCCGACAGGCCCAGTCAGTTCGAAATCGCGAGCGATGGGGGGACATCATCTGTTACAATTGTAATCGCCCGGGGCACGTGGCTCGATCATGCACCCAAGGGCGCGCGCGTCCAGCACCTCCATCGTCAAGACCCATCCCAAAAAACTAAGTAGACAGGGGAAGATATGTCGGAGGATGTCTTCCCCTCGCACTAAATCTTTACAAGTTCCAACTACCTCCAGGCAATTGCTAGGATCCAACTCTTTCGACATCAAGGTCCGGTCCACTACCTCTCAACACCTTTCAGTATGTCCCTTTCTGTCGCTCGAGGTAAAAGGGGGTCAGCTCAGAGCATTAGTTGACACCGGTTCAGCCCGATCCATCATCTCATCTCGGGTATGCGCCGACCTTGAGAAGCAGGGCTTGATCAAGGGGTCGAACCTGTCGTCTGTGGTATGCTGGACTGCATCTCGAGAAATCTTGCCCATCTCCCAGGTGATTACCTTTAAATTTAAAATCGATGGGTTTTCTTGGGTGTGGCCTTTTCTGGTTTCTCCTGCTCTGGGAGTGGATTGTATCATTGGTGCCGATTTCATCGCGAAAAGTGGTCTCGTGCTGGACATCCAAGCGCACCAATGCTATTTCAAGTTTAATCGGGGAGCTCTTATTCCGTTCCTTGGGTACCAGGGAGCTAAGCCAGGTATCCAAGAGGTGGCTTGTCCCGATTCTGCACGAGATCATCTCACTCCATCCCAGCAGAGGGCTTTAGACCAATTGTGTGAGGAATTTCCCTAGGTGTTAACTCCTACATTGGGACTGTGCCGGTGTAAATCCGGCTGTCGAAGGTTTTAGAAGATTTTTTTCAATTGTAAGTAACGCGAAGGCAAGGGTCAGCTGAAACGACCCTTGTCCTGCTCTGTTAAGGCTGCGCGCGCAACTAGTAGTAAGGGGGTCGTTTTGGATCTGCCGCTGACAGCAGTTCAGCTCACCGCCCGCTACGAAATACATCGGTCTCTCTCTCTCTTCGAACAATTACGGCGTAGTTCTCTGTATCTACATGGCTTGCTGAAGCGTAAACGACTCCCGGTAAGAATTGCATTATTTTATGTGTTATAAGTAATTCATATTAAATGGATAATTATTAACAAGGTGCATGCAACCGTATAAAAAAGACGTAATTATGTGAGTGCGACCCGACAGTTTTTATATTAAGAGAAAACTCATTGTTCAGTAGTTTACTTAATGTTCAGTATATAGCCCATGTTCCTTTTATTATTACTATAATAGTGTGAGAGGTATTGCAATTGTCATTGTCATGATAAAGGTATACAACATAAAAATTAATGGCTAAAAGTTAGTGCGTAGTCAGGGAATGAACTGTGTCCATGCATGCAGCAGACTGTCGGGGAGCTTTTTAATTAACTTTACAGTAGAGAGTTTATTTGTGAGAACTTCCCTAGAGGAAATATTATTAATGATAAAACATTCTTAATACTGTGAGTGCCTTGAAGTTGAATTTTGTTGGTCGAATAATGATTATTGGTCACCACGTGGCGCTTAACCGTAATTTCTGTTGAAGCATGTAGATCAGGTGCTGATGACTTTTATATTATGCCACTTTTGATATAGTCGTTTTATTATTAAAATTTACTTATTCCATGGCTGACTTTCTACCCTTTAAGCTGGTTGCAAAGACTTTATTAATGAAACTTGTGCATTTATTGAGAGTTGGTTGAAGGCCCGTTCTGAGGTTAATTACCTGAACTTGGGTGTACATTTTTGGTGAACATTTCTCTAATTTATATGAATTAACAGGGTTCTTGATTAAGACGGAGATTTGGCTTGCTGATTGCCGTACAACTGCATCAGTCATGGACCATTAGAGAAGATCCTGTCCGGAGAGGGAGCTGGTGACCGATTCACGATGTAGCACTTAGGCAGCAGTACTAAGGTGATATGCACTCTTTATTTTTCTTTTGGGGCCGGGCCGGCAGTGCACCTGTTTTACAGTAATATTCATTTGAATCCATGTGACCACGTGTCCAGACTGTCTGCTATAAATGAGAGCAGCTGATCATCATGAGTGAATTTCAGAAACACTTTTAATAACTGAATTACCTAACACTAAGTGCCTTGCTTGTAATTGTGTGCTGCACTGGGGGAGCGTGCCAGAGATATTTTTACACTTGCACATTTTACCATTTGCATTGCATTATTACATTACTCTTTACAAAAATTATAGAACATGTTATGGACTCTGTTCCGGCTGGAACAGAAATGAGTATATATTAAATTAACCTTGGGTTTAACATTTAAGGGCTGGGGGTTTTCTTTGTTTTTTTTTGGCCGTTTTCTCGAGTTTAAAAAGGGAACTTAGTTTTTGTCTGACACATGTTTGTGCAGCCTGAGGCAGGTTAGATTCCTGTCAAATTTTGTCAACCACATGCTGGCGCGCTTCCACAGCTGCTAGGGCACAACCGTTTTATTGTACTTTCATTTCAATTATATTTATATAGCCAGTCGGGTTTTAATAGAAAATAATTTGCACATTTTTCTCGGCATATACTAGTTAATTTTGTACCTCACAAAAGTCTAGACTGATTGTTTTTCTTTTACTGGTAAAACATATAATGATCAACCTTATCCACTTGTAGCATATACTGATTTATTTTTGTTTACTGTAAAACATACTGATTAATATTTTTAACTATAGAACATATAATGATTAATTTTTTTTACTTGTAAAACATATACTGTTTGATTCCTTTTTCAAAATTTTATAATGCCTTAACTGATTAATTTTCTACTGGTAAAGTATACTGATTTATTGAATCCTTCTGAAATTGTGAAGCAAATTAACCTTTTAGAATTGTATAACAACTGTTTAAAAATCAGGTGATGTAGTTTCCGTAAATTTTTATTTAATGCGGTGGAAGGAACTTAAGGTTCATACGCTCATGATGGGTCAGTGATCTGTGGAATGCTATACATATGGGCGGTCCGGTCTTACTTATGCGTTATGTGTAATTATTATCCTTTTTGGAGTTTTGGCTTTAAGTAATTCTACAGAAATGGGTTGCTGATGGGCGAACATTTTATTACTGCTGGGTTCTGGGTATAGTACTAACACTGCCTGCAAGGCGGGTGCATTCCAGGAGCATTCGTGTTAGAATTGATGTATAATTGTGAGTCTATGTGCCTTATGTTTCAGTGTGTCTTGTTATGTTTGTCTGTGTCTAGCTAGTCACGAAATGGGGGAGAATTTTATATTTATATATATTTACTGAACATTATACACACTCGTTATGATATATATATATATATATATATATATATATATATATATATATATATATGTTGCCTTGAATATTGTTAAAGCAGGGCGTAATTTATTTGTGATATTTATGATTCATGGGGGGGGGATAACTATGTGATAGAGTTGCCTACATGTATTAATTCTTGGCAAACAATAAAAACGTTATTGTTATATTACAGCTGAGTTCCATTGCAAGTCCCGTCATACTGGACCCGGCACAATTTTTGCTTCTCTAGGCTCCGGCCTAGTCCTAATTGACTTGTGGCTTCTCTTTCAAAAAAAAAAAAAGAAAATGTTAAAATAAAAGAAGTTGTTTTATACTCTTAAAAATACATAAAAGGAAAGAGGGGTTACAGGACTCACACACCTGCTGGAGTATAAGATCCGTCTTACAGACTCTAAGATAGTAAGGTCGCACCCTTACAAATTCGCACCTCCGAAGATGACCATTCTGCGAGAGAGGGTTCAAGAGTTGTTAGAACAAGGGGTGATTGAACCTTCTCATTCTAGCTATGCCAGTCCAGCGTTTTTGGTACCTAAGCCTGGGGGTAAACACCGTATGGTCATTGATTATCGGAAGTTGAACGCAAATATCGAGGTGGATTCTGTTCCCCTCCCAGACTTACATTCGGCCTTTGATTGGTTCAGTGGGGCCAGGTATTTCACCATAATCGATCAAAAATTCGGCTTATCACCAGATTCCTTTGGCCAAAGAGAGTAGACCGTACACGGCCTTTTGTGTACCATGGAATTTGTACCAATACACAAGGGTTCCCATGGGTTTGGCTGTGGGGACCCAGACACTCACTCGTCTTCTCGATACCATTTTTCACGACGTGAAATTCAGGTTCGTCTTTAATTACTTAGATGATTTGTTGGTGTACAGTGAGACATTCGAAGATCATCTGGGTCATCTTCGAGAAGTGATGTGTCGGTTGAGAAGATCTGGCCTCACTGCCATTCCCGATAAGGTTCGTTTCGCCCAGGAGAGTATTTCTTTCTTGGGCCATTTGGTTTCACACCGGGGCGTTACGGTCGACCCCGAGAGGACACAGGGCATCCGTGACTTCCCCCTCCTAGGGATGCGAAGGGAATAGCGAGATTCGTAGGTATGGTCAATTTTTATCGACGGTTCATACCTAATATCGCACAGATTGCCGCACCCTTGAACGAGCTGAGGAAGAAGGGCGCTAAATTTACATGGGGCAAGAGTCAACAGAAGGCTTTCCACACCTTGAAGGAGGCCATCATCTCCCCACCGGTGTTACGGATGCCCGACTTTTCGAAACCCTTTATCCTACAAACGGACGCGAGTTCGGTTGCGCTCGGGGCAGTTCTGTCCCAAGTTGTTGATGACGCTAGGCAGCCTGTGGCTTTTATTTCCCGGACATTGACCCAGCAAGAACGAAAATCATCCGTCTATGAGCTAGAGTGTTTAGCTGTTGTGTACGCTCTAGACAAGTTCAGGCGTTTCCTGGAACATGCTGAGTTCCTGCTCGAGACCGACAATCAGGCTCTCTCTTGGCTTCTGGCTCATCCCCGGCAACTGGGTAAAATTGGTAGATGGGTGGTGAAGATCTCATCCTTTAAGTTCAAAGTGCAACACATTAGGGGATCTCAAAATGTAGTTGCAGACGCCTTGTCCCGCATGTTTTCCCAGCCCAGTGATGCCCAATCTGAGCAACCCTGTTCCGTTCTGCTAGACTTTCCATTAGCCTTCACTGATGTGTTGCCCCATCAGTTGAACGACGAAGAGCTGGGTCCAGTCATCCAAAATATAAAGGAGGGTAACGTACAGACCCCTTACTTCTTGTCCAAGGGAGTCCTATGTTGTAGAGAGAGAAAAGGGCGTGCCCCTAAGATCGTGCTGCCTAGCAAGTTAGTGCCCATGGTCTTCAGTTATTACCACAATTCCCCAGTAGGAGGCCACAAGGGAATTTCTAAGACCATTTCCAGCATTAGGAGACATTTTATCTGGAAGGGCATGGATAGGGACATCGCGACCAGGGTTAAGAGCTGTCATCTATGTGGCTTGAGCAAGCCTGCCCAGAACACCAAGTTAGGGTTGTTGTCATCTGATGTGGCGAGCAGACCGATGGAGAAGTTGTTCAACGACTACGTGGTGCCATTCCCCCGTAGCAAGTCAGGTAATGCTTACCTGCTTGTTTGTGTGGATGCTTTTTCAAAGTTTGCCTGGCTATTGCCCTTACGGCAGGCAACAGCTCGTTTAACCATAAACGCGCTCCAAAACAATATATTTCAGCATTTCGGTCTTCCGACCATCATTGTCTCCGACAATGGCCCTCAGTTCATTTCGGGTGAGTTCCGGCGGATGTGTTTCGCCAGTGGGATCAAACACGTAACCACTTCCCCTTATTACCCACAGCCGTCCCATGCGGAGAGATTCAATCGGAATCTCCGGTCCGCCCTGATTGCTTATCACGCTGAGCAACAGACCACCTGGGATCAGAATCTGAAGTGGTTACAGTTAGCTTTTAATACGGCCCGACATGACAGTCATCAGGCCGTGCCCTTTGAAATCCTGTTTGGATTCTCGCCCGCACTCCCGTTGACCAATTTGTGGAACATCGAAGATCTTCTGCCACGGGAGCCAGATAATAGAACTGCAGAGAGGTGGAAGGAGGCTCGGAAGAATTTGCTGCGAGCGCACGAGCGGGTCCGTCGACGATATAATCAGGGGCGAATTCCTAACCCCTTCCGGATTGGGGACTGGGTCTATTGCCAGAGCCACCCACTCAGCTCAGCCGCGGACAAACGGGCCGCAAAGTTATGTTACCGCTGGTCGGGGCCATATTGCATCCTGGGGTTCACGTCACCGGTGACGGCCCGGCTGGGCGTACCGGGGGGCGATTCTACAGAAATTGTTACACGTTTCAAAATTGAAGCTCTGTCGGAGAGAGTAAGCTGACTAATAGAAGTGGGGGGGGGTAAGATTTGGTGGTTTCCATGTGTGTAGGGATGGTGATCCTTCGGTGGTGTGTGCTCCGGGGAAAAGGTAAGAACCTGGTATGGTAGCGGGTAGATGATGTTCCCCACAATCCGGGTGGTGTACGTCTACTTCAGGGCTGCGCCCCTGCCTACACGAGCATTGGTTTTCTCCACTCCTCCTTATTTTCGGAGGCAACCCTGTCCTCACCCTTGACCTTTAAGGATCCTTACCCTTTTCATCCTCCCGATTTCCTACCCCTTAAAAAAAAAAAAACTAGAAAAGCAGAAAACATAAAAATTAGAAAAAGAAAAGGATGAGAAAAAATCAAAAATAGGAGTAAGTAGAGCAAGTCGTACCGCTCCAACGAGGCCAGGTAGGGACCTCGGTGGCGTTGTACGACGTGGACAATGTCCTTGGAGCACACATGTATTAGGTTATAGGAAGGGATATACATATTGGGTAAACAAATTATGGTGTCATGGAAAGCACCTCCCCCGTTCTCTCCCTGGTCCTGTGGGATGTAAGAGGGATTCATGGGATAAAGTGTTATTGGATTTTGGGGGGTTAGTCCCTGTGTAATTATAGGGCATGGGTCCCTGTTGAGGTAGCATCAGAGTTCCCGCATAAGTGGTCAAGCCTCAGGAGGTCAGAACTCAGGGTGCACCCGAACACTCTTTCTTCTTTTCTTCTTCTGTCTTTCTTGCTGCATGCTGGCCCTGATCAGGTCAGTGTGTAGTGGCAACACACTCGCATTCTACACGTCTTCTTTCTGTTTTTTCGACTTCCTTCTGAGCCATTTGCTCTCCTGAGAACAAAGGCAACTGGGAAAACCGAGGAACACCTGCTTTTTAGTAGAAAACATTGGGGTACACTGCAGGGTACTTCTCTGTCTAAGTGTGGGGCAACTATGTTGCCCTTTTGGGGTGGGGGTGTGCCGATTGAATAAAATCGACGCTAATACGCAAAAGTAAATAGCGTATAATAAAAAAATCTTGTACTGCATTTAACGAATATAAAGAAAAATAGGTTTCTGTATTTAGCGGTGGGCGTTCTGCCGTACTGAGGAGAACAGCGAGGAACAGGCCACACCCACACAAAAATGCTCTTTACCAGGACTTCAAACTCCACACCAGGGAATAAATCAGGTGACACCAACCCAATATTACTTTTTAACACAAGTGAATGTAACCTACTAGAACTCGTGGGCATATAGCAACACACCCTAAAATGACTTTAAGCTTTACACATTTCAATTGGGTCCCCGGTTAACGGGACAGAATAGTGCGTGGACTTGGGGGGGGGAATCTTTTGTACATTTTGTAATACTATTTATATTAAGTGTGAGCCCAGAGGTTGGCATGTATCCATGGCTGATTACCATTCAGGCATGTAAATTTCTTTCTAGTTTTCAGTAAAAGGGTTACCTTAGTGCTAGTAATTCTATCATTCATCATGTAATTTCACAGATTAAATTTAGTTTTCAATTGATTCATTAATTTCACATATTTATATTCAGTTTGGGTCCTATAATGGATAGGATTTTCTTTTGTTAGTTTCATTCGGGTCCCCAGTTTAATCCTGTATAGGCGGAATTTTCATGCAGACTTGAACATGCCCCTGGGACAGGTTTAGTTAGGCACGATCTTGCCTAGGAACATGTCGGCCTTTGGGCCAAATTAATTCTTAAAGGTTATAAAGCATCATGGCACATTACTGTTATTAAATTTCTTTCACAAAAATATTACTGTTATTAATATTTCACAAAAATTTATCACGCTTAAATTCTTTTTAATTTATTATGGTCACTTGTATTTTGACTGAATTATGATTATATTTCCTCCAAGTCTAAGTGCTCAGTGTGGGAGCACTTTATAGAAGTATCAGGCATTATGCCAACCCCTGAATTTTAGTATGCCCTGGGGGCACTGGGGTTACACATATATGTATGGATTATTATGTATTAAGATCTTTCAATAGGTGTTGCGTTCAAGAATATTTATGAATTGTGAATTATGAACCTTATGGGGTGAAAGAGGTGTGGCAAGATATTAATGTTGAAAGTTGTAATTGTCCTGTGATGTGGAACGTGTGTATGTGTTGTAGTTGTAGACATATATATTTATATGTCCATTTATATGTATTGTATATTCATGTGTTATTTCTGGGGGTTAGGTATAGGGCTAAGTGGGGAAAAGTAACCCCAATTGGAAAAGAAAATCAATTAATCATTATATTAATTTCATTTAAATTTTATATTTATTTTTAAAGTAAAAAATTAACAAAAATATTTTAAGGAGAAAGCACTGACTTTGTTGGGAGATAAATATTTAATGTTTTGTTATAAAAAAAAAGAGAAGGATGTAATAAAAATTTATTGGTTGTTAATTTTGTGAGTTTTAATTGCAAGTCCCATCTCACTGGATCCAGCGCATTTTTGGCTTCTCTAGGCTTGGCCTAGTTTTAATTATTTTGTGGCCCCTTAAAAAAAAAAAATTTATAAGCAATAAAATACTTAAAGAAGGGTTGCAGTATACACAGAGCGAGTGTTACAAATTGGCGCTCACAACAGTGGGGCTTAACGTAGGACGAACAGGTCTAGTTACAAGATATACCATAGAATATAAAGTAAAAAGCATGTGGTTAAAGGTAGATAAAAGAAGAAGAATTAACAATTTTAAATAAATAGCACTAGAATGACTGTAACGTATACGAGACAAATGAATATGACCCAACCCAAGTGATTGGCCAAATGACAAATTAAATGAAATAAACCCATGAAATAAAAAACTAAGAAAAGTAAATATAATTGAATGTACCATTGAATATAGAAAGTACAAATCAAAAGAAAATGTTGTAATATTAGCTAAGTAAGTATAAAATAATGATGAAATAAACAAATAATAATATACACAAACAATGATACAGAAAAGTGTAATAACAAAAATAAAAAAATAACAGAAGTAGACTAATAATCAAAATAGTCATAGACCAAAGTGAACCAAGAGTGCATGATATGGATAGGGAGTGAATTACAAATAAACACTAAGTAATAAACACTCTGTGATAAGGGTGATAACACCAATGTGATTAATATAAAGAAACAAAATAAAAGTGTATAACACTATTGACAGCAAGCAACAGTGTACAGTGAAGCAATACAAGTGCAGGTGTGATAGCAAATATAAATAATATAAAACACATCAAATATAAGCAAGAACTCATATAAAAGTGAGAGTGCGGGAGGAAAGTGATTAATTAAAAAATAAAACACAAGATCTGTATAAAGACTCCAAAATAAGGGAACAATACTAGATTTTAATTGTGGAAAAGGACCAAAAACAGTAGTAGATAAAATATTATTATATTAAATTATAAGAATTAGTAGTAGCATTACATTATATTATTATTCAGGATAGGAATCCATTAATATTATCAAAGATATTCTTGTTAGCAGTTAGAATTAATAGTTAAAGGGCTAGACCAAACTTTAAACCAATAATATTGTTACGACGTCACACAACAATCTACGTGTTTATCAAACGTTCCAGAGAGATCCAGAATGTAAGCGTGTGGTGTACATGCTACTAGACGCATTTTGTGAGAATCTTCTCGACTGTGCCGGGCTTCGCTCGGGCGCTCGGCCTGTGTCAAGGCCGTAGTTAATTACATAGTTCACACGAGAGATAAGACGCAGTTTGGAAGCTTCTGGTGTGTGAGCGTGACTATAAATACATGGGGTAGCGGCCTTAGTTGTCAGTTCAATGCGAGATATTGGATAGTGCGGTTCGAGAGTATTGGTGCGATATATTTCCAGAGCGGTTCGAGTTATTACTGTGTACATTCAAGTAGTTATTAGTGAAGTGTTGCGTTTTATAATCGGACGGTATAATTGTAATACAATTGAGTTTAATATTAGTGGACATTTTATTGCGTGCGAACAATTTTCATTTGATTTGTTGTAGAGACTGTGTTGTTAATTACGAACTGTTTTACTGTAACTATTAAAGGTGTGATTAGTGACTTAATTGGTGTTTTGTACTTATTTTGTTTCCACTGCACCTACGACGATTGAGTAGACCGTTGTAACAATATGGTATAAAAGAAAAGTAGGCCTAAAAAAGAAATGAATGTTTATATACTAAAATTGTATATTAAAGGATTGAAGGTATTATTAAGATGTCATAAAGAAAAGCAGAGAAGATAATAGCAATATTATAGAAATGTGCAAATGTTATAATTGTTGAGATAATCTTAAGAATAAGTTGTATTATGTTGAATGGTGATGAAGCCTAAGAAACAGTTAATGTTAGAGTTATAAATTTAGATATAAAAGGAATTAATTTGTCAGAGAAGCTGTAATATTCATATATTAAGGAATGTAAATCCGTAATCAGTGTAAACTAGCTAAAACAAAACAATAAGAAACTAGTAATAAGAGTCAGCTTAAAATTTAAACAATGTCTAAAGGATAGGCAAAGTTAGGCCTAAAACTATGTGAACAAAAATTGTAAAATATAAACAAATAACAGTACACAGTGAGGGAAAAAGATAAGCAAGCATAAAATAACAAACCAAGGAACAATACAAACCCAAAATAATGCAAAAAACAACATAATAAACAAAATAAGTATAAAGAACAAAAACAGCCAAATGTTCAAACAACCCAGAGATAATAGAACATAATCATGTTTGATATCAAAATAATCTACATCACAAAAGCTATGTAATAATAATAATAAAAATCATATTGATAATAATACAAGGAAAGTATCCTAATTAGAAAATATTTATTCATGTTGGGCAAAAAACCCAAGCAATGAGTACAAAATTCTTTCAACCAATGGAAGTAGGAGACTGGCTACCATGACAACAAAACATTATTAGGAAAAACCGTTACAAACGAATTAAGAGTCCATTTTTAGCATCAGAAGAGGGCGGATGACAAAATAGTTGCTCCATAAAAATTAGAAAATAAACCAACCAGATGAATTAAAACCAATAATACTAAATGGAAATGAGAAAACAAAATTAACAGAACCTATTAGCAAGATCCATCCAATTTAATTGAGAATGACCAGAAAATAAAACCAATATAAACTAATGAAATAAGAGAAGGGCGACCTAAACACCAGAACTTATGAAAATAATCCATCAAATATCGATGAAGTTGTAATGTATAATATTTCATTAATTTACTAAACCCACGAGGATGATCACAACACTTCAAAATTAATGCACAATCTCCAAAACTTGGTTCAAACACTAAAAACACTGAATGACTATTAAAATATGCAATAATTATTGTTAAAAGATTATTCAAATTAATTATTAACACTTTAGGAAATCAGAAAATATTTGTACACGATATCTAACTTAACCTACAGTTGTAAATTGCACTCACTATTGTTTTAAATACTAAGAAAACTGTTGTAAAGAAGGATCATAATATTTAATTAACTTGATGTGAAGGATTGTACTTTCGAAAATCATCTTGTTATCCCTGTGCCATAATCAAAAGAACTCTTTGACTGATCACACATTTGCAGAATATAAATTCGACATTATAGCGTGATCAACCATTGACCCAAACCAACATAGCTGACCCAAACCGCTGAGTTGTAATTTCTATAAAGCCGGAGCAAAAAGTTATGTATATTTATAATTTCATGTCTTAGTAACTATTAAAAGCAGAACCAATAATTAATAAACCAATACTAAAAAATAATACCTGTTAATTATTTCAATTAATAATATTTATGTGTTTATTTCATTAATATAGCACCGTGAAAATTTTCTACCAGAATTACAGGTTGGTACGACTGTCGCGAGAGAGCGGATTTCAAATTTAGCCGACACCAAGCGATGAGAGATATGGTTGTATCAAGAGAAAGAAATAAAATTTTTAATTGTATTGAATTAAACAATTTGGCACCTACTAATCGGGAAAATAAAAACTACGTGGAAACAGGTAAACAGGTATTGGCGAGGTCACAAGAATGACGAGTATCGGGAAAGCTAAGAGGTTACGGACATCGTAAAAAATAACACGATCGGAGTCGAATAAACGAGAGTACAACTTCAGGTGGTTATAATATTTATAATTAGTACTGATTGTATTATTATATATTGTAGTAGGACAGGTGTTATTACAACCATAGTAGGCTTGGGTTCATACACTAGGTGCAGATTTCACAGCATAAGTGCAAACAAGGGACAACAGGGTGACCACTGGTAAATGACAAACAACCATTTAAAATATCTCTTCAGAAAGCAATAGTAATTACTGGGGTGTTTAATTATATGTTGTGTTTATATGACTACGGTATTACACCGTATGTATACTGATGATATGGTATGATGCTAATGATGGGGCAACTTAATGGAACCAGACAAGTTGGGTAATTAAGGTTCTAATGACTAGATGAAGGACAATGCCGAATCTGATCAGAATGCAAAACTGAAGAGTGGCAGTGTGGATCAAGTAAACTGGCTGAGGCTCCCTCATGAGGTCAGGATTATTAATACACCATTGGCTTGCAGCACCATTAAATAATGATAGGAATGATTGTGGGAAGGCCAAGATAGATATTCTTGGTTCAGTTAGCTACAGCAGTGTGTTTGTAAAGTCATGGGAGGGGGGAGGGTCTTCAGAAAATGGTTGTCAATATACTAGGTTGTGATGGTTTTAGAACGACACATCAACCCAAACCCACCTTACACCAAGACAAACTTTATTATGATAAACTGCAGCTTGCAAGAGGAATTTTATCCCCAATACAGTTACTCATTTTAACAAGTACAAAACAATATTAATATCATACGATAAGTGCTCTCTCTCTCTCTCTCTCTCTCATGCACATGGCAAGTGGTTGGCTTCTCTGAATAACACAGAAATACTGGCAGCTGTTAATAATTACTGTGTATCATATTGCATACGTCAGTTGTGTATTGGATTCACATAATACAGTGGTTTTTGTTACTGCTGCTATAAAACAAAACCAGCTGTAACTGACATTTTCATTAATACTGTAGTACAATTATCCCCAACACACACACACACACACACACACACACACACACACACACACACACACACACACACACACACACACACACACACACACACACACACACACACACACACACACACACACACACACACACACACACACACACACACACACACACACACACACACACACACACACACACACACAGAGTCTAACATAACATTTAATGTATACGATGACTGTAAGCATTAATATAAGCTTTCAATTACTCATGTCCACTACAAATAGGTAGGTTATAGCATTAAGTTTTTATCTATTCATTATAATTTAATACCAATATAAATTCTTGGATTTCGTTGTCCATGACGCGTCCGTTACTTAACTAAGTATAATTATTTCACTACGACTCGGAACACAAAACTTTTTATGGGTAAAAACGTAAAAGTTTTACCTTATAACCTGAACTGGTTTTCACTTTTAAAAAGCTTCTTCAGAGGTTCTGAACCTACGGGTAAAAAATAAAAAGTTTTGTGTTCCGAGTTGTAATGAAATAAATATATTTAGCAATATAAATTTTATTACAACTGATGCCAGTGACATGTGTTATTAAATCTTTTTAATAAATCATTATTTTTATTAAACAAACTAATATGTTTATTTAAAACATTTGCAACAATATTTTATTTTTATTCCCAAGGCATTCTGAGAAGCCTTTAATTTTTTTCTTATTTCAGATCAGTTTAATTTCTCCTTCCAACCTACCCAGTCTCTCTCCTTCTTTGTTAAATGGAAGTCTACTAACTCATGACTTAGCTGAACTAAATTCCTTTTCTTTCTCTTAGTTCAATATTTATTTTACGTTTGGTCACAAGGTTTTTAAATTTCCTGTCAACAAAAACATACATTTCCCTACTATGACTTTCAGATAATGTACATGTTTCACATCCACATTTTAACAGTACTGATTTTATTATCATAGGCTTTCTTTAAGCCTATTCCATCCTGTAGCTTACCCACAGTCTGCTGCTCCCTCTAATCGTGTAAGGTTCACACCACACCACTACTAGAGAGAAATCAGTTCATATTTAACCATGTGTAGTGATGATACACACAAGCATGTCCAGAAGTGCTGTTATTGATTAAGGCCCACCTATCATACATAGACAGGCTGCTAAATTTCCCTAATGTAGGTAGATGGGCTTTCACTTGGATTGATTCAGCCTTGACCTGAACTGATATTATTCTACTGCAAAATACTCGCATCATAATTTGATGCCAGAAATACTCTTTGAAATTCTCAACCTGATGGGTGGTTATTGTTTTCTTTATATTTATTTATACAATTTGTTACTACAAAACAATAAGAATAATTGTCGACAGAATACATGGCATGGATTAAACTAGTCCAATGACTAGTTGTCTGTATATGAGTATTTACACTTGACATGTTATTTAAAGTCTAAAAAAGTCCAACGGAAATGATAATCTTAATCATCTTGTCTGCAGGCTATTATCTAGTGGATTTTATGCTGTTATGGCCAGAGGATTGTATGGCTTGCTTCAAGCTATTTCACATATCTTTCACTGAACTGTGCTATGGTTTCATTGACTGTAGGCAGGCCTAGGTCGTTTTTATTACTGAAAAACCAGGGTGCATTGGTTATGGCCAGAGGTGCCAAGCTTTGAAGTGAGTTATCAGTAATTCCACTGTTAACACCCCCCCAAAAAAAATTTTGCTAGTCAAATCCAGAGCATGATCCTCCCCTCTCGATAATGACACCCCCTTTCCCCTTCCCGACAACAATCTATTCTAAAGTATATCATATTACACAATAAAATATACAAATTACCTGTTAGTTCTGTGATAAAAAATTCTTTGTAGCTTGTTTCGCACCCAGCAGCTGCTTTTCAGTGTAGGTTTTCTTGAAGCATACTTCCCCCTGTGATGACATTTTCGTCTTCTGAACCAAAAGCGATTCAAGTGTAGATGTGCTTAATGTAGGCCTGAATTCTGTCTGATTTTTCCTAACAACACTGAAAACTCTTTCTGTGGGAGAGTTACTGTGAGGTACACTTAATACTGCAAATACAACATTACTTAAGGTTTTATACTTCATTTGTCCACTTTCATTTTTAAGCTCTCCAATCTTGCCCCAGTTTACATCAAGTTTAGGTCCATGTACAATATATTCAGTGAAAGTATCATACTAGTAAACTGCAAATTCCTCTTCAAGTTTGTCATGTTCACTTTCCTTGACCAAACTTGGGAATCTTCGAACAAAATATTCAAGAGATGAATAGGAAACCTTCATTCTAAGAGAGATGCCTACAACTTCGGCATGCTGAAGAAATTCATCATCAAGGGGAAATTTCCTGATAATGTAACTGCAAGCTGCCATATAAAACTCTCTTACAGAATTATAAAATATCTGTTCATCACAGTCGTTCTCTTTCAAGTATGCCCTGGCTTTTGCTCCGATTACCAAGTCCTCGTTGCCTTTCTGATACTTCCTATTCTTGAATTCAACACTCGAAAGGGAGGTAGATTCTGACTGAACAGAACATGGCTGAACAAATCTGACCAATAGGTCAGTTAGAAGACCATTAAGATTCCTCCTAAGAAGATGTATGGCTGGAGCATCTTGTTGCAGAAATAAATTCACTGAGTTAAAGACAGGAAGTGTACTCTGAAGAAAATAGCAAAACAGTTTTGTGTGTGGGTCCTGTAAGAAAGATTTTACAGTTTCAAACTGCTTGGTGCTCTCATTTTTATGGTGGGGGTCACTACAAAACATGATTGTCAAAGCTTCCCACTGCTCAAGAACTCGATTAATAGACTGAAGAAGCGAGATCCAACGGGTACTGACACATTTCAAATTTTTGTGACCCTCTGTGCCACAAATAGCCTGATATACTTTCAACGTGTTTTGCCTTTTAGAACTCTTATCAAGGTAGTAATATAACTGAACCAAAAAGTTCTCTACATTGACTGGTAATTGGGCTGCTGCTTTTTGTGCACAGATGTGTATGAGATGACATGAACAACCCAAAACATAAACAGAAGAATGCCTGTCCTTCACAAATTTGGCAACACCTTTATTTGCCCCTATCATTGTGTATGCGTTGTCAGATGAAAAAGAAATGCAATTTTCCCATGGAATGGCTAGAGAAGACAATTCACTATTAATAACAGAAAAAATTCCCTCACCTGTGTTGTCAGTACTCTCTAACAATGACAATAGAAGAGTTGATATTTGGCCCATCTGAGCATTAAAGAAAGAAACAACTATAGGATAAAGTTTTACTGCATTTGAATCCATACTGCCATCAGTAGCCAAAGAAAAAGGCGTTTTTTACAAAAGTTCACTTATTTCCTTTTTTGTCTCAGATGCCGTGTATTGAACTAAAGCAGAGGTTTTAGTTCTTGCACAGCCATATTTCTGCGATATTTTAGAGTCAGGGAACATTGCTATAAATAAATTTCCTGCATGGTTCGAAACAGATAACTGGATATTATGCTTCAAAGAAATGATGTGAACAGCACCTCGGCATTTGTCACCGCAGTTTCATTACTTTTTACGAAGAATGATGAAATAGACTTGTTTCGTAATTTTGCTTCACTGTATGTGTTATGTTTCTTGGATTCTATGTGTCTTCTGCAATCATCTCATCCACCGTGAGCCACAGAAAAATCACATGAGCACACACTGCAGAACACGTGGTTTTCACTAACACGTGAAGCAAGTAGGCATGGCCATTCGTTTGTGTAAACATCTCGTTTTTTTTTGTAACACTGCTGTCTTCTTAGAAGTAGATGCAATTTGACAATTTCACTGCTTCATTTTACAAAACCAATCACTTCTTTTAGAAACAATGACTAGAATAATTAGAACTGTAACGCGCTAAAGTACTTCGACGCAAACAACAAAGAGACACCACGCTCACCAATGACGCGCACTGGAGTTGAGCTCCTTTATTCACAATGAATTTCACAACGCTCATGAGTAGCACTGCGATAGCAAAAGAAAGTGACGATCTAATTAGTAGCCAACTCACAAGCATTGAAACGAGGAGGGTTCAGCAGTAATGCTCGAAAGGATCGACATTTTTTCTTCTTTCCTTTTTTTTGTAGAAATTTATTTTTTTTCGTGATAATGTCACTTTCCGTAATAATTTCCCCTTTGACCGTAATGCCGTAATCATGAGGTGAAATCCGTAATAATTACAGACAATCCGTAATAGTTGGCACCTCTATGGCACGTACCATGGTCTGAAAACTTTGGATTATATGTTGGATATGGAATATCAATGTGATATGTGATATGTTGGATATAGCAATGTTGGATATGGAAGCAGTTTCCAAAAGTTGTAAGCTACCGGTACTGATATTATTATTGTAATCATTATTATAAATGGCTCCAAAACCTTTGTTGAACCCTGGTTTGTTTCAGATTTTCTTTTGGAGTGGAGGATTTCTATTCTCTACCCAGTGTCTTATTTTTCAACTCAAGTTATTTTACTCTCACACCATCTGTTCCATTCTTACTGACTTCTTTCTGCTGGGTACAGTTTTACTAGATCAAAATTGCACTTTCTTTCATATGACCACTAACTTGTCAAACAAACATAGTTCAGCTTAAAGAAACTGAATTCTATTTGAGTTTCCAGGGTGCTCATATAATTCTTCAGAGTACTGTTGTCTTCAGACTTCATTCTCACAAATTCTTTTATAAATATGCCCAACTCTACCTTATGTTCAAAAGTATCTGTTGATTTTTATCATATTTGAAGAAATCTATATTGAGTAATATTGTTCAGTTTAACCTCATTGAGTAGTATTGGTGGGGTTTATACATTTTAATTTTAATTAATTAATTTTTTTTTAGAAGCTGTCACATTTCAAGTGTCTAATGTGACTTCTATATCGTCGTCAGCATAAGGTGGATTTGTCAACACAAGCTCTATGGTTGACAGGGCTTGATTTCAGGGGAAACGCGCCGGAATTCCAGAATCTCTTGGATCCAAAAATACAGTATTGGACACAAATAGTAAGGAAAGGTCAAGAAATAAACAATATGACGACACAATGATGAAACTATGGAAACTCTTTTAAAATGTCAGAACCACCGAAACCATCACTTAGAGTTTGATTGAGGCTCTGGGATGATGACATCATCAGTGACATGTTTTCGATTGTTGTGCTGCTAACCTGACGATGAAGCTCTTTAGAAATATCAGTAAACTTTTATTATATTTTAAGATACAAGTTTATACGTATGTTATATATTTTATAAGGCTTTAAAAATTTAGACCTCCTTTGCAATAACCTGATGTAAACTTACACGTTAATATAAAATATAAGTATATTTGTGTCTGTACAACTTTAGAATTGGTGCATTCCGGCACCTATAATTTTAGAAATCAACCACTGGTTGTTGACATAAGAGCTGCCCAGTGTATGTACTAAATGTACGATTGAACAGTAAATACACTAAATGAGTGAAAATGTAATATGTAGGTCACCTGTTCAAAGCTACGTATGAAGTCTCTGAGTTCCTTTTCCTTATCTTCCAGTGTACCATACAGCTGTTTCATCTGGTTGAGGAGATCAAATTTCTCCGCTTTCAGTCTTTTCCTGTCTGCTTTTAAAGCTGAAACAAACACAAATAATTAATTTTAAACATGCAAAAAATTGTCAGAGAATATTTTTAAATTACTTATATTTAATTAGTTATTAAGGCATCAAAACTAAATTAGGATAGCCTTGGGTGCAAGGCTTAACAGTAACATAACATATCAAGTTGTCGTGTTTATCAGTTTACTTTACTTTCATGTGTGAACACCAAGTGAGTCAGGAGCATATAGATACAACTAGCTGAATTCACAGGTTGAGGGCAGAGGAGAGACAAGGACGCTAGACAGTCATAAAGACAGAAACAGAGCGGCTCAGAATTACTGAAAATTTAATTCAAATTTACTAAACTTCAGAGGAATATTAAAATTAATTTATAAAAGACGATTCTAAATTGTAAAGCAATATTTTATAAACATATTGTAAAGATCAAAGTAAGAACAAACCTATATTAACATTTGTCTCAAAAATAACTACCAAGATATTTAAGGTTAAAGATGCATTTCAGCATTAAATAAAATACATTGTAACTAGTTGTTCAATGTGACATATTGTTGAACTATACATTTTTCTTATTTTGACCTCTAGAACTGGCTCCTAGAATATTACCATACAGTTAGACTCATCCTATATATTTATCATATATCCGAAAGAATGTCATAATTATAACATTTATTTTAAAACGCCTACACACTTATTTTATTGGTTTTATAATCCATTCAATTTTTATTTATATACTTTTATTTAAATTAATTTATTCTCAGTGTTAATAAAAATCTGCTGTCCTTGGTATGTTAGGAAAAAAACAATTGAAGATTAGTTTAGACTTATATATGGGTAATTTTATTAGTTTATTGTTTATACCTAAAAAAAGTGTATGTGTCGCAGAGTTATGATGGTCACAGAGATCATTATTTTGTACAGTGGAAACAACATAATTGACTAATTACATCTTTAGTTACAGTTAAAAATAAACAGACTTATATACAACAACAAATGGAGCGGTAGTGGCGTAGTGGGTAGCATGTGGTGCTGCTACGCTGTCGGTGCGGTTTCAATTCCCCCCGGGGCCATCTGATTTAGATATGACCGTTCCCCCTTGCAAGGCAGTGGCAAACCAGTGAGAGGTATCCTGCCTAGTATAAACCCTTGCCAACTATTCCGTTCGGATCCGGCGTTAAACCGTAGGTCCCATATACCCGTGACAGACTCTGTAACATATGCACCACGGGTATATGCGGGGAGGGTACAAACCAGTCGAAAGACTGAAGGATCCAATAATATACAACAATTCTTCAAGCTAAATATTTTATACATTCTTTATACATCTTTATACATATTTACACAAATGTACATTCTAATATAACAAACACTCATCTCAATTGCAATGTCACACTGAATAACACACAACAACCACTTCAAGCAACAACTCTGTCAATGCACTCAAATATACGGAGCAGATCCAAAACTAAACTTGCCCAGTCACTGATTGCTTATATTTATACCCTGCTGATGTTCAAGATGGATCTACCGTTTTCTGGATGACATGGCAAAAATAACCGCAAAATTATCAGAAGCTGACTTTGCCAACTTTGTATGCAGCCTGCAGACTAAATGATACACGCATAACACAGGTTATATAAGACATCAGACCAATTGTTACTTAGAATTGACATGGACATTGACAAAAAAGGAACAAGTAACACTAAGAAAATTTGAAAGAAACATCGTAAGGTGTGTTTATGGCCCAGTTAATGATGGTTACGAATAAGAAATAACAAGGAGATAGATGAGCTATTGCATTATAAGGATATTGTAAAATTTATAAAGTATCAACGAATACAATGGCTAGGTCACCTAGAGTGGATGGATGATCAGTGTATGCAAAAGAAAATCCTGATGGCGCAAGTCTGTAAAAGCAGAAAGAGGGTCTGATCTAGGATAAGATGGTTGGGTGATGTGCTTGAAGACCTCAGAAGAATGGATTTGAGGGGTTACAATGAGATGGCAATGGACAGGAGACTTTGAAGAAGATTGGTGTTGGAAGCCAGGGCTCATGCTGGACTGTAGTGCTGAAGAAGAAGACATGATGCAGGTTGCTTATCTTGTGGGCATGAGAATAGTGTTTAGTTAATTTACTGACTTAGTAATTGTCACTGTTTGTCCTGAATAAGGTACAACAGATACTTGTATTCAAGAAGGGGATGGTTTATTATAAGTGTGTATGTGTGTTTTTTTATATAGACATTAAATCAAATGTGACTATTTTATTATCTGATGTACAGTTTGTTCACCACACTAAAGCTTGCTATGAAGTAACAGTACCATATTTGGTGAGTACAAACTGCCAGAGACAAGGCATATATAGTTTTAGTTTTTGTTTTAAAAAGTGTCCAAGTTCGACACATGTGTTGTGAATAGAATAAAAATCACACACACACACACACACACGCACACACACACACACACACACACACACACACACACACACATTCTTTTTTCAGATCTAAGTATGTTTTTCAGAGAATATAATAGTAAATTAACAGAGCGGACAGCTGGACTGAGAGAGATACGTAACAAGTTTTCTGAACAAAGGCGGACACTAGGGAGACAGGTAACAGGTGGTCAAAAACAGAAGTAAAATCCTGAGGGAATAAAAAGGGTTACAGATAACAGAACACAGAGGAGAGGATTACAGGGGTGGAGGCAGGAGGTTCTATTGTGTACGTGTGTCTGTGTCAACCCCTAGTGAATTGTTTGGGGGTGGGGAGGAGGAATGAAGACATAACTTGACACAGTTTTATTCTTTGCTGACATTTTATAATTTCTTTCTCTGTGACAGCGATAATTGCGCTTACAACTCTAATACCCTAGTGACCCCCTGTAATATAATCTGATTTCTTGGTCTAGTAATTTTGCTGTGTTCTTAGTATAACAGGTAATATGAGTAATTACAAATCTATCCATGTTTATAGAAAAAGAGCAAAATGAACTGTTTATATCCAACCTAACAAATTCTAACACAAATTTGTGGTCAGGGATAATGTTAATGTAAAGTTAGCGCGCGCGCGCACACACACACACACACACAATGTTGTCATCTCTACTGCTTAATGCCATTATTATCAGAGTAGTAGGCTACATAATTATGCTATTTGTGTAATTATCATTAATTACACTATTCACATATAAGTGTATTAAGTAGGCCTGTTGTTGTTGAAGGCACTGATAAATTACAAGAAGGAGATTTCAAGCAAGAATTTGTTATTGATGAAATAATAGATTTGGTCAAAATTAATTAAGGTTGATGTAATGGCGATGTTGGTAACGGCAATAATGAATTTAGTTTCCGTGAAGAAGAGTCATACTGACCCTAAAAGGACAAAGATGAATTAGCAACATCTGTAACATAAATCACATAAATAATCAATTTATTAAATTGAAAAATTCTATAATAATATTTAATATAAAATGTTTTTCTAACACTTAATAATAAATTAAAATATAAAACATGTACAGTATTTAGTTTTCCGGATTATTAAGTTTTTGACAAATATGTCTATGTTAGTAATTCTTTAAGTTTGAAATGAAATAATTAATAAATGTAAGTTGTAGGTCCTTTTTTATGTGTACAGTTTTATATCTTTCCATGAGCTATACAAATTAAAGAAAAAAAATATAAAAATTTATATTAAATTAATTTATTTGTAGTTTCATTAAAACATTTATGTCCATTATTGACTTTAAATTATGATAAAAGAGTTTAAAAAAGAGTAAACCTATTCAAAATAATTGTCCACAAGACCCACAAATTTGCAAGGTCATTGACAGATATTAAATTTGTCGAAAGTGTTCAAATGTTTTGCATAAAATTCCTCCACATAAGCTCTTGAATTTGAATTTGATGCTCCGTATAAACTCTTAAAATTACTTCAAAATTTTGACTTCCATTATTGGTCTGTGAGGTGCCCTTAAAGTTAAAAGATATTTGGGTTTGGGCCAAAATTTGCTATACCAGGCACAGATTTTTTACAATTAAAAAAAATGGATCCTTTGGAATCCTCATGTCTAAGATTTCCAAAACTGACCGCTATATACAGATTTTGTGAAAATTCTCTATAATTTAATACATGGCAATAGGTGTGCACAGTTTTCAGAAAGTATTGATCAACGTTTTAGGGACTGGTGTTCCAAAATTAAGAAATTTTCAAAACTGAACTCTATATTCAGATTATGGTTAATTTCTCTTTAATTTGATACGCTACATGGATTTTTGCAATTTATTAGAAATTTTAACCCTCAAATTTTTAAGAGATCAATACAAATATCAGTATGGAGAACCATACATGACTTCCATGTTCTAAGATTTATATTTAAAATCATTTTTGAAATGAAATATTTCCAAAAACTACTTCTTTATTCAGCCTTAACCACAGTACCGTGGTCACTAACGTATACCACTCAAGTTAGCGCACTCGATTTTCAATGATGATGGCACTCGAGAGCACTGCTGAAACGTTTGGTTTTGTAGAAAACATTGGACCACGCCAAACAGCCCGTGAAGGAATTTTAACAATAAACTACTTCTTTGTTACCGATAATGTAGTACACATGACATATAAATAAAAATTATCCCCTCCCCCTTCAACTATCATTTTCATTTTTAGAAAATTACCCCCACCCCTTCAACTAGCCTCTTTATTTATAGATATTTCATCTACGTTTCTACAGTGGATTATTATGATCTTCTTTTCAGAATACTTTATTTATCAAAATTAAGTACTTTACTCTTGTTAAAACATAAAATATTGCAGGTAAACTGTCCTTTTCCCTTAACCGATCTTCACCAAAATCTATATGCCTTGAGTTCTCTATAAGTCAATCACATATGCAAAAAATTATTTGATTCTGTTTGAATTTGCGGCAGTTATCGTTCGTCACAGAAAAAATTGCCCTTGTTAAAACATAAAACATTGCTGGTAAACTGCCCTTTCCCCCTAACTGATCTTCATCAAAATCAATATGCCTTGAGTCCTCTACAACTCAGGCACATATGCAAAAACTTATTTGATTCTGTTTGAATTTGCGGCAGTTATTGTTTGTTATAGAAAAAATAACCATTGTTAAAACATAAAATGTTGCAAGTAAACTACCCCTTCCCCTTAACTGATCTTTACTAAAATCAATAGATGTTGAGTCCTCTATAATTCAGGGAGGTATGCAAAAAATGATTTGATTCTGTTTGAATTTGCGGCTGTTATCATCGTTTGCCATAGAAACAATTCTGCACACAGGCACTTTTCGAGAAATGACTTTTCTTCATGTTTTGAGGTTAGTACAATCAGAATCAGCCCTTATCTCGAACACGATTTTTTTCGCCATCACCATACTTCCATTTTCTTATGGAACATGGAAGTAAAAAATAGAGGTGTGTGGGATAAACTTATGCACAAGCACGTTAAGTTTTACAAAAACTGGTTGGTACATTCAGAGGGTATTGCGAGACATCACACAAACGCATGGACAGGCAGGGAGACAGATAAACATTAAACTGTTGATTTCAAACTGAGAACTCACTTTACTTATTCAATTATATAGATATTTTGAACAAATTAATCAAAAAACTAACATTAAGGACAGTACATTGTTGTATTTAAATTAAAGTTAAAATTTTGTTTAAATTAATTTTCCAGCCCTGGTGATAAAATTACCAGTCTATGTATATAGTGTACAATAAAGTTGACACAATTTTATGTTGTTACAGCATGGTACAGCGGACATAACTGGGTCATCCCATTCACAGCGGAAGGTTTAATCATGGGAGCTTTAAGGCAGCAGCACAAACTGGAATGCTTCCATCCCCTGCCCCTTTAGATAATGTTTGCAAACTGTACTTAAGAGAAACATTTGTTTCGTGCATGTGCTGCTACATGCAGTTATACTATTTTACTTGTTATTTGGAACAGTAACAGGATGTTAAACAAAGTTTTTTTAAATTCTTGGATTTCGTTGTCCATGATGTGTCAGTTGATTAACTAAATATAATTAAATCACTACCAACTCGGAACACAAAGTTTTTATGGGTAAAAACGTAAAATTTTTACCTTATAGCCTTTGTCAGAGCTGACGAAGCTTATAATAAGTGAAAACTGGTTAACACTTTCACTGCGGGCAGTAATTTTTGAATATCCCTTAGTTACGGGTGAATATATTTTTTAAATATTTCACATTGATGTATTATTTATCATTTTTAAATGTTTTTTTTAGTAGTTTGGAGGAAAATATCAACCGGAAGTGAATTTACGAGAAGGCCCATCCGTAAGTGGGAAAGTTTGTCTGCTAGGGGCTAGTTATACTACCCGCCCGGTACTGTTTTTTTTTTATGCTAAGACCGCATTATACCTTTACAAATTTCCCAAATAAAATGGTAAACAATTTTTATTAATTCATCATTTTATATGTTTGTTCCGTTTAAAACATTTCTAATATAAAAATTGAGATTATAGATATCCAAATTGTTTTGTAGGGGTTTGACTGCACATTACAATAAAAGATAAGAAGAAAGAATAACTTAAAATTACACTCTTATAACTTTAAATTTACACTTGACAGCTGCCAAACTAGAAAGCTAATGACCAAAGGTCGAAACACCCTTAAAATAATGCCAATGTAGCTGGTGATTTTGCTTATCTCCTGGGGCTACATACAGCAGGGCCTCAGGTGAGGACCATCCGCAGCGAAAGTGTTAAGGCTATAAGGTAAAACTTTTACGTTTTTACCCATAAAAAACTTTATGTTCCGAGTCGGTACTGATTTAATTATATTTAAAAATTTTAAAGTAATTTGTATATATAATGACAAATCTGTGACTAAGAATCCCCGTGTAGTTATTATTATACAAATAAAGTTGTTATAAATCATAATACAAATTGGCAATATAATCTAAAAAACTAAAATTATGATGTTGGGATAAACTTGAAGGATACAACACATTTTCAAGAGGATCAATTTATTTTGTAACATGTACTTTACTACACAAGTAAGAGTGGAGGCTTGACTATGGGTGGGCTGTACTCAGCCACTTTTCCTGCTCTTATTCTACTTTTTTCAGACAGCACTTAATGCTTCTTAGCTTTGTTTGTAAAAATTTTTCACAAATGTATTACTGGAGACTTAGAGAGACTTCATAGCTTATACTGTACTCGCAGATTTAAAATTTATTTTCTACAACTCGTGTATTTTATAAACAACTTAGATGTTTTTTTTTGTAAGAAGAATATTCATTTTTGTCAACTCAACAAAAACTTATTTTCTTTTAATAACACGTTGGCATATTAGAACTTTGTAAATTGAGTTGAAGCTTTATATTTAAAAAAGTTACACGCCTTTCGATATGTATTGATTAATTATGTGTTAGTCAACGGCATGTGCTCTTTCAGATGTAAACTAAACTATAAACTTTCAATAAGAAACCAATATTTTAACTTACAAACTTTCCTCACAATGACTAGCTTCCAATAACTCATGTATTCACAATATTTTAATTGTATACAGGTTAAAACTAACTGGAGGAAGTCAGTTAAGACTAACCTACTTTTATTGGGGAGCATATTATTTTAATATAGTGTCCTACATGGCTTACATACATTATTATATACTCATCTTAACATATAAAACTATTAATTTTAATTTCTTTTTAAACTCCACATTATAAATTAAATAATAATAATAATAAAAATCTCCATCATTATATCATCATCATTGCCAACAATGTCATCATCTATCCATCCATCTTTAGATCGTTAGGATGCAAGTCTGTTACAACTCCCAAGCAAATTGCACAATTTGAAAAATATTGTGTATGCACATGTTGTATAGATATACATAATTATATAACAAAGAATCCAGGAACGTAGGCTTTTGCAGTCAGTATTTGACTGTAAAATAACTGCTGGGCTGCTAGGCTCCCCCATCTGTCTGTAAACCATCAACATAAACTACATATAAATCACTAAACAAATTCACAAAAATAACAGTCAGACATTTTGGCTGTGCCCACGACAACCTTTTTCAGTGTGGTGAGAAAGAGGTAGTAAGTCCCACGAGAAACTGACTTTGTGTTTGTTTCAGACTGCGTATGTAATTATATACATAGATACCACCTACTTATTTAAATAATCTGGGGAGTATGATGATACGGAATGGAAGCTGTATGGAGGTTATCAGAAGTAGCATATCTACGGGTATCTATGGAGGTTTTGAAAAGATATGCTGACAGTAAGAAGACATTCTATTGGGATGAAAAGGAGATTTGCTGTATGTTTTATGTGGAGTGTGGTTTTGTATGGCAGTGAAACATGGCCCATCAAACAGAAAGAAGAAAAGTACCTAAACGGCTTAGAAATGTGGTTGTGGCGAAGAATGATTAAGGTTGAAAAAACTGATAGAGCGAGAAACACTGAAGGATTGATGAGAATAGGAGAGGAATGAAAACTGTTAAAAGTATTAAGAAAGAAAAAACACCTTAGTTGGGACATATATTGCATAGAAACTCTCTACGGTTAAGGATCATAGAGGGAAAGGTGGAAGGAAAGAGATGACAGGGTATAAAAAGGTTGGAATACTTGATGAAGACAGAAATGGAAGGAGGTGTAAACAGAAGAAGAAACGAGAAAAATGGAGAGGGTCCATTGAAATCTGTCATATGACAGTTTTACTAAAGAAGAAGAAGAAGAAGAAGAAGAAGAAGAAGAAGAAGAAGAAGAAGAAGAAGAAAGAAAGAAAGAAAGAAAGAAAGAAGAAGAAATCACCTAGAATCTAGCGATGTGTAGATGAGTAGGCATATCACACTAGCAACGTGTATTTAGCCAGCATAATAACACTTTTCATCTTAACAGAGCTGTCAATCTTGCTGACAAATACCAACACAAAAACTATTCCCTCTAACCATTATAATAAAAACGTATAAAAGATATTTGTTGAAGTACATTGTGTTTTTAATTTCACCATTTGGGCAGAGAGTATGATACATATGTTCTTTGAGACTTACAAAGAGAGTAGTGTAACAGTTATGGATACAGTGGCATAACTATGGGGGGGAGTATTTAAAAATGTCGTAGAAATTCCATATTCACTTAAAGTAGGCCTACTTCTAAACCAGTTGCATGCGTTAAAATAAGGCTTATAAATAACTGTATAAACAATTATATGGGAAGAATGTGAATACCTTATTACAGTATTTGTAAATGAATAAAATAAAGTTAGAGTTTTCTTAATAATGACAATCATTCAAGATCTGGTAAATAACACATGTATTTGCCACATATTTTATGAGACACAAAGGATTTATAAAATTATATGGGAAGAATCCTGATTTTCTTATTTGTCCTGAGAAAAATAGGGTGTTGAACCTTCAAGCTAGGCTGTTCTTTCCTGGATCGGAAAAGGAACGAGGATATTAGACGCGAATTAAACATTGTATCATTGCACCGGACGATTGAAGACCACAGAAAGAGATGTTGTGAACACTTGAACCACATGATTGATATCCATCTACCTGTGGCTGCCTTGGGTTATCACCGTATCCGGAGGAGAGATGTCAGTAGACCAAGGAGGAGATGGGTTTCAGAACAGGTCTAAGGCCTAATCCAAGGAGTGGTGATGATGATGATGATGATGATGATGATGATGATGATGATGACCTTCAAGCTAGTCTCATCTTCCTCTCAGAAGCAAATCTCCCCTCCCGCCCAGAAGCTAGTATCATACACCCTCAGAAGCAAGTCTCATCCCCCCCCCCAAGGAGCAACGTCTAGTTACACCACTGTATGGAGGAATACAAGAAGTTAAGAGTTAGAGATACACATGTAAGCAAAACCAATACATGTGTATCAGAGGAAGATTGAGAAATCAAAACAATACAAACAATGTAAATATTTGGGTAGGAGGAGTTTATAGGAAGCAACATGATCAGATAGCCTAGAAGGAGACTATTCTATAGATTAAAAGAATCAAAAATGAAAATAAACAGCAAATTATAATGCAATAGAAAAAGTATAATTACCTGTAGTTTCAAAGTGTGGCAATTCAAAGCTAACACAGTGAAAACATTAAGAGCGATAAAAATGGATTATTGAAAATGAGCAGAAGAGAAGGGAAAAAACAAACAGATAAAAGAAACTATGGAAAATATGATATCAGTTAAAGATTACATCATAAATAAATAATTAATGAGAGCATATGATGAATGATATGAATAATGAATGGTAAACACAGAATCCAAAACAAGTGTTGAACTGGCAACCTAAAGGCAAGCTGATAATGAAGTAGTTGGAAGAAAAGCATAGAATGAGTGAGAGTAATCTTGAGGATAATTTAAGGAATGTTCAAAAAAGGTGGAAGATTATAAATCACAAAACACTGGAGAATATAGGCCTACCAACATACAATGATTATAATAATGATCTGTATAAAATATTTAGCAGCTTCTTTATAGTTGTTACTGTTTTTTTCCCTTTATTGTTATTGTATTATTTGCTAAACATAATTAAATCACTACCAACTCGGAACACAAAGTTTTTATAGGTAAAAACGTAAAAGTTTTACCTTATAGCCTGAACCAGTTTTCTGAGACAGGACGTTGGTTCAAACAAAGATACATTGAACACACAAAGGCACTACAGTCCACTACCGAATCCACCTTTGCAAACCACCTCATTGAAGCAAACCACACATACACAAACATCGACAATAACATAGATATTCTACACATACACACAAAAGGCTGAAAACTAGACACTCTTGAACAATTGGAAATATACAAATGCTCAAAAACACATAAAAACGACATCCTAAATGAAAAGACACAGTTCAAATCACATGTATTATTCGAATATATCACACCCCACACACACAACATCGATCCTTCAAAAGTCGACACCATCACCAAGAACAAGACGGACAGCGCTCCCAGTGGCAGCCTCTGACGAAGTTTATAATAAGCGAAAACTGGTTCAGACTATAAGGTAAAACTTTTACATTTTTACTCATAAAAACTTTGTGTTCCGAGTCAGTACTGATTTAATTATATTTAGTTAATCAATGGACACTTCATGGACAACAAAATCCAAGTATTATTTGCTCTCTCTGTTGAACATAAGTATGACATGGTTGTAATTTTATATTTACCTAGAAAATGACTATTTTTTTATTGGTATGGTTGGACAAGAGCTGAATTTCAATATTGCACAAACACAAAATTGTACTTGGCTTCAATAAACACAGTGTCAATTTACACAGTAATCTTTCACAAAGCAACCTCGATTAGCAGTGCAACAACTATTTCAATTAAACAAGATATTTGTTTGGTTGTGCACATTCTACACTATCAGATTGTTTAGTCTGTGCTGTAGATTGTGTTTTGTAGGCATATCCTCTTCACGGCTCTGATAATATTCCACAGTGCAAACCAATACCGTACTTGCAATTTATCCAGAACATGATGCTGGAGATTTACCGTATACCACACATGTAGCTGGGGGGGGGGGGTTGCAACCCTCTAGGTCACCAACTAGATGCATAGTGGCAGCCACAGTATAACATATACATGGACTTTAGCTAGGATATTTCCTACTACTGCCAACAACTCTCCCACCCCACTTATAATGAATAACACTGCCACCATGGAGAAACCTTGGCTATACTGTCTGTATTTTGTTATATGTATTGTCTTTAGTCTTTATATTGTCTTGTGCCGTGCTTGCACGGCGGTTCTTAAAAAACCCGAATTATATTTATATAAGGGATGGGCGAATTGAGGCGTTACGGTAATTCAGTGCAGCGCACTGTGTTTTGTACATCATTTCAGCACGGCCACGCACTCTGTGGTCAGAGCGGTGATTTGAGTTTTCGACGCCCGTTGTGAGTCAGTCCGTATCCGGCAGCAGCTGCGTGCAGCAACAGCAACTTCCTGGCGAGCAAGTGTCTTATTTTGTCGTAAATTACTATCTTCCATGTATACTTAAGCTCTAAGTGACCTCCTGGTAAGTCTGTTGAATATATTTTGTTCATTTTAGTATAAAAGATTTATATTTAACCTAAAATTAAGGTGGATGCGTGTTGATAATGTTTAAGGTTACCATGTGGCGGTCAGGTTCAATGCGGAAAGTCTAAGTTATTTCAAATATTAATACAGACTAAAATATTGTATTTTATAAGCTACATATAATCATTTCAATTGTACAAAAGGGGCGTAAAGAGGGTTATTCTGTTATTTTATGGCAAACTTTACAAAACTGTCTGTGAGCACGTGCTGATGTATGGCACATGCCTGTTTGAGTTTGTTAAATTGAGCATACCCTCGTTATTTTGTGATTTACAATATGGTACATTTATGCTTTGTTATGAAGATAATTCTATAATTATGTAGCGTTGAGGCCTTGAGTGTGTCATAGTGTTTTTAAATGAGAAACTAGTTGTGAAAATGTTAGAACGAGTTATGGTGAACGGTTGGAGTTTGGTATGCTGTGGCATGCTTTTATTATGAATTGTAAGCCAGTGAATTAATTATTATTACGCATGTATAGGGTTCCTGACCCAGTTGGAAGCTTGATCCTCTCTGTTTGGAGGCCATCCATCTGCCACCATGCCTTAAATAAAAATAAAACTGAGCTCTCGTGATTCTGGCCGCGAGGGAGAAACTGGCCTTTCTCATGGTTCATCATGAAACTGGCCTTACTACGACATGGTTCATCATGTCACAGTAGCCCCGAGACATCTTCTGGATGAAAGCAGGTGACATTTAAGCCTTTAAAACACACTAGGCCATTGCAGTAGACTCCATGTGCTGTGCCATTCACCAGTAAAAAAACAAATTCACTCAAATTCAGTTATCATATTGTGCTCACGTCCATCGGGACATAAGTTGGTTACGAACTTTATCTGTTTAACTCTCATTATGTAATTACGCCTCAAAAGAATTGTGAACCCGGGGGCAGGCAATGTGTCTGGCCATCATTAATTTTATTCTTTTACAGTATAAGTTGCCGTGGTGATACGGGGGGGGGGAGTCAGAATTTTAGTGGATTTATGTGGGTACAGTTTATACATGCTGGGGCTTTACTGGCTGGTTGGGTCCCTATAACATGTGGGTATTTTTTGATATGTATATATTTTATAATATAAAAGGGGGTAAAGTTTTTTTTAAGGGTTTTAAGGGTTCCGTTGTACTGTAACTTGAGGCCGTCACCTGTTGATGCAGTTCCCTGCAGGCATTTGACATGTCATTATGTGTTGGATCTGGTGTGGGCACATGTCTGCGCCCGGGTCGATTCAGCCCTCTGTGAATTCTTGTATACTTTTGTTATAAAGCTTAAATCATAAATTCTACAATTTTATAAAATTATTCCGGCTCTTTAATAATTAAATTCATCACTGTCCTTTTTTTAATGCCATAGTCAGTTCAGGATCTCTTTAAGTTTTTAATATATAGTTATTATTCTAGTTTCTCACTATTCCATCTTATAATTGTAAAGTTATAATATCCGCCTCGGTTTATAGTGTATTTGCTGGTGATTATGTTCCACTTAGATTTTCTTTGAAATTCTGTATTCTCATAAAAGCATAAAAGAAAGTGAAAGTCTACTATTTTATAGACCATACAGACACGTTAACCTTGTGAGGGTAGTTACTATCAGGGGACAAGCCCAAATTTTTTTTTAATTATAAATTTGTAACTGGAGAGTTTGTACAGGCTGCTGTGCCAGTTGAAATTGGCAAATACTAGTCCTTATAATTAGTCCAGTTTTTGAATTCGATTATACTCTTATGAGTTAATGGGTTTTGTTTTTTTTATGAGATTTCATACAAGGCTGTCTGCCGGGTTGAATCTGTTATCTCTTATTTGCAATGTATATGTATATGTGTATCTATGTGCGATTACGTGTTTGCATGTCAAGGGTTTTAAAAGAGTATTATATAAGTTATATGTCATGTTTATACAATTCATATGATGATTGATGTTATGTGCTTTCTTAAATTACATGAATATATATATACTGTTGAATTATATTAATAAATTTTGAATTACTATGAATATGAAAATACTTGGGAAATGAAATCTAATTATATGAAGATATATTAACTGTTGAAATATTAATAAATTTTGAATTACTAGAATATGAAGTATGACTATGTGAAGAAGTTCAGAACTAATAAAAAATTGTTATTGTTGTTCAACAGCAGAGTTTAATTGCAAGTCCTGTCTCACTAGACCCAGCGCATTTTTGCTTCTCTAGGCCTTCTGCCTAGTTTTAAATATCTAGTGGCCCCTCTTAAAAAAAAATTTCAAAAAAAATTTTATAAAGCATAAAAATTTTAAAGAGGGATTACAGTCTATAAATTGTCATAACTTGAAAATTTAAGTAAAGTTTTTGGTGCAGTTTTTGCAACAAATAATTTTGTTTCATGTTAACATGAAAGTACAAGGTGGGGCGTGGGAACTTCCTTTTTTGACAATGGCGCGGTGAAGTTATGTGGGGGTCACAGAGTGGTGGGGAGGTTTCAATTGAAGAGGCAGGGTGGGAGGTTTGTGTCCCCACCCGTTTCAGTTGCAACAATGCTTTGGTCGAGGCAGCATCGTGCTTTTGACGTAGAGGCGTATTTTTCTAACAGCCGCTCGGTCATTGCGGTGCAATGTGCCTTTCGTCGTCACTTTGAAATTCCCCCACGAGGCCATGTTCCTGATCGGAAATCGATTTTATTGTGGGTGGACGCCTTCAGGGAAACGGGGAATGTGTCCAAAAGAAAGAGAGGACCTCCGAGGAACGTTACAACACCTGAAAATGTCGAACGAGTTCGTTTGGCTATGCTGCGGTCTCCTAAGCGCTCTGCACGTAAACATGCAGTTGCCCTTGGCATGTCGGCACGTTCTATTCGTCGAATTCTTCACGATGACCTCAATTTGCACCCATACAAAATGGTTGTGACCCAATAACTGATAGAACGTGATTATGTAAACCGACAAACATCACGTGAGCAGCTGGTTGACAACTTACCCAACGACGCACTTGTGTTCTTCTCTGATGAGGCACATTTCCACCTTAGTGGCTGTGTTAACAAACAGAATATGCGGTACTGGAGTGAAACAAATCCCAGGGAACTTCATGAGAAGCCCCTTTATTCAGATCGTGTCACGGTATGGTGTGCAATTTCAAGAGTAGGGATCATTGGCCCTTACTTTTTTCAAGAAAACGGTGATGCTGTTTCCGTGAATTCAGACCGTTATTTGACAATGATCCAAGAGTTTTTTTTTGCCTGCTCTCGAAGCAATGGAACTGGATAATGTGTGGTTTCAGCAAGATGGGGCCACAGCCCACACAGCCAGGGTTTCAATGGATTGTTTGAGAGAAGCCTTCCCCGGGCGGCTGATCTCCCTGAGAGGGGACGTAAACTGGCCTGCGCGTTCGCCTGACTTAGCCCCCTGTGATTATTTCCTGTGGGGTTATCTCAAATCCCTGGTTTATAACGATCGTCCACACACCCTGGAACACCTACAGAACAACATCCGAGCCGAAATTGCCAATATACCGGTCCACATGCTTGAAAGAGTGGACCGAAACTTCCGAATTCGACTGAATCAGTATTGACAATGGAGGGCGACAATTACAAGATATTCTTTTTAAAACAGTGTAAAATCAAATCTCTTATGTTGTGTGACAGGTAAAAAGTAAGAATAAAGAGTTTTGAAACGTGTACAGTTTTTTATTTCATTTTCAAAAAAGGAAGTTCCCACGCCCCACCCTGTATAAGCAATGAAAACAAGAAAACACACAAATTGAACTGGATTAAAAAGATTAAAACATTAAAAATAAAAAAACGAACTGAATTTCAAGAGTTCAGGTAGCAATATTAGTCAAAATGGAAAATGTTGTTATAATTTCATATAGATAGTACAAAATTTTAATACACACAGTGTTATAATATAGAATCACTTTTTTATTTTAAAAATAAAACATCTGAAGATTAATAATATAAAAGAATATTTTTATAATCAAATAAAAAAGTATGCCAAAATTACACGTACTTTTAATGCAATAAAGAGACTTGTTTTGCACAGCTACACTTATAGAAGTGAATCTGTATAACCAATTAAGCAGAAAAAGGTGATCTATTCAATATTCTGATAATGTGGCTAGATTTTCTTCTATAATCCTATTGTGTCTATAGTAACTTCAATCGTATTGTACAGAGTTTGAACATACAAACATAAATCAAAACAATAATATAATAAGTAATAATGATGATGATGATGATGATGATAAGATTAATAATAACAACAATAATAATAATAATAATAATAATAATGATAATAGGGTAAGAGAAGCATAGTAGGACTATGCAAACTAGGAATATATGGCACACAAAGAAGTGAGTGTGGTCAGCAATATGCTTCAGCCATCTGTTAATACCTAGATACTGATTTCCATAGGCTGAGTTGGCAACAATATTGTTGTATAGTTGGAACACAGGCACCAGAACTAATCCCTTTGTTGGAATGGGTCAATGAGCAAACGAGAGAAGGGTCCTGACAGATTTGCACTACCAGGATGATGTCTGTTGGCGGCAGGATAGACACTTAATGTGGCAGCGTGGTATGGTGACACATACAAAGCTGAGTTACAAGTCTTACTGCGTGGGTAGACAGGTCTCATAAGCCATGGTGAAGGCAACCTGTCTGAGGGAAGGAGACTCTGAAATGAAAACCAGGTCCTCCAGGTCCTCCAAGTAGATACAAACCATATGGAAGAAGAAGCATAGGGAGAGCAAAGAAAAGATGGGAATAAATCCTACGAAGCTGCAACAGGTCACCAAGGCCTAATCCTTGTTACAGAAGAAGAAGAAGAAGAAGAAGAAGAAGAAGAAGAAGAAGAAGAAGAAGAAGAAGAAGAAGAAGAAGAAGATAGAATTACACAGATATCATCATATGGTTATATGATGGGTCGCTGTCTCACCTATGCAAAAATTGCAAGAACTCATAAGTTTCATAAGAAAAAAGCCTGGTGGATCTAGTGGTAACAGACAAGGCAAGAAAAACTGAAAACAATTTGGTATAATAGGCCAAAATAATGATTAACAACCAACTAATTGAACAAATCTCTCACTTTAGCTGCCTAGGATAGATATATTATGAGAACAATAGAGACATAGCCAATAAACTACATAAGTTTCAAATTATCTGCGGCACCATAAGAAGAACACTAAAAAAAGAAGACATGGAAAGATACTCTGCTTAGGTTTTACAACGCAATGGCTGTCCCTATGCTTCTTTATGGAAGTGAGTCATGGATAATGATAAAGAGAGATAAAAGCCACATACAAGCAATGGAGATGAAATTTCTAAGATTGGTTAAAGGTTGTTCTAAACAAGATCAATTTAGAAATGAAGAGATTAGGAAGAGTTGCAAATATAAAACTTAAATGAGAAAATAGAGTTGCATAGAAGAAATTAGAAGGACCATGTGTAGCATATGGATGATTGAAGACTACCAAAAGCGGGAAGTAGATACAAACCATATGGAAGAAGAAGCATAGGGAGAGCAAAGAAAAGATGGGAATAAATCCTACGAAGCTGCAACAGGTCACCAAGGCCTAATCCTTGTTACAGAAGAAGAAGAAGAAGAAGAAGAAGAAGATAGAATTACACAGATATCACAATAAATATCATTATCATGTTATATACACATTCTAGTTCAATAAATGATGTTTAACAGATTTTATATAACAGACCACAAGTTAATTTCCTTATTATACAAGATGAGCTGTGATATTCATGTAACACCTTCAGTTACTAATAAAGGAGTAAGAATGTCGTTACATCATGTACAAGAACCAATAAGCAGAGACTCACTTTGTGGATTATTACTTCAGTTATATCACTATATACGGGTACAATATGGGTTAAATATGTGACCTGGTATTCACGACAAAGTTGATGTTGCGATAACAAAGGCTTTGCCTGAACAAAGTAGATGTGGGTGGTAACATACTTAGTGATGAATGACTACAATATCGGCAAGAATCAGTGGAGGTTGGGTATTTTATACAAAACTCAATAAAGGTGTACAGCTGGTGAAAGACATTGTGAGGGCACTATTAATAGCTGTGGTTAATTATAATTATCAATAATTATTATAACTATCAGTACGTGGATAACTGAACCAAAATATGTCAAACATGTGCAGCAGTGATACATCGTCTTTAGATTGTATTCAAATTAAATTATTTCAATGTTTTCATCAAAGTGTAATTAGGTCTTCACACATTCATAATTGTACTGTTTTACTAATACATGTAAGGTTACAAGACATTTCAAGTAATTAGGATATCTTGTTTTAAATACCATCTTGACTTTTTTTTTGGTTGAAAGTCAACTCACAGAAACATAATAATTTTCATAACACTAACATACATCAACAACCAAAAGTGAAAAAATAGCCCACAAATTCAAAAAAGCAGGATACAGAATCGCATACAAAACTACTAAACAAAACAGAACACACACTATCAAAAAACACACACATAACACAAAATAAATTCGATCTACCTGGTATTTACAAACTAAATTGCTCAGATTGCAACAAATTCTACATAGGCCAGACAGGACGTAGCTTCAAACAAAGATACATTGAACACACAAAGGCACTACACTCCACTACAGAATCCACCTTTGCAAACCACCTCATTGAAGCAAACCATACATACAAAAACATCGACAATAACATGGACATTCTACACGTACACACAAAAGGCCAAAAACTAGACACTCTAGAACAACTGGAAATATACAAACACACGAAAACACATAAAAATGACATCTTAAACGAACAGACACAATTCACACATTCATAATTGTACTGTTTTACTAATACATGTAAGGTTACAAGACATTTCAAGTAATTAGGAAAGACACATACACACCATCGATCTTTCAAAAGTCGATACCATCACCAAGAACAAGACGGACAGTGCTCCCAACGGCAGCCTCTGAAAAAGCTTTTTAAAAGTGAAAACCGGTTCAGACTATAAGGTAAAACTTTTACGTTTTTACCCGTAAAAAACTTTGTGTTCAGAGTTGGTAGTGAATTAGTTATATTTAGTTAAGTAACGGACACATCATGGACAACAAAATCCAAGAATAATTTTCAGTTTGTGTGGGTGTAATGGAAATGAACCAACAATACATACAGCTTATAGTCAAGTGGCAAAATTCATCTTTCAGTACTAACTCTTAAAGAAATCTTAATCAATGAGATCAACTGTGATTGCACATCACAATATTGCTAAAACAATTGTGTAACACTCTAAAAAAGTTGGCAAGAGCAGTTACATTAAAGTTCTACACATTTATCGGCTAGCCGAGCGGATGCAGTGTCTCATGGCAAGGCCATGCACTCAAGTATCTTCGAGACTAGACTGTTCGAGCACTCTTAACTTTGCAAATTATGCCGACATACCACCAAAAAAATGGAAAATTATTCTGAAACATCTGTGGGATCTATGCAAGCAACAACAGCCGGCTTAGTTAGTTAGTTACACTTTCCGATGTTATAGAGTGAGGATCGAGTAATTGTTGGGGATTAGTGGAAAGTGATTATTATGTTATAATTAGTGTGGAACTCTATTAGTTGATATTATTATTGTGTGTGGACAAATTTAACGTGAATTATTGTATGAGAGTACCTTGTTGATTTCAAATTGTTATTTGTGACTAATTAAAGTTAGTAATTGGTGACTTCATTGGTGTCTGATTTTGTTCCCATTGTACAATATGATGATCCATGAGACCATCGTAACAATATGTACTTTTTTAAGACAGATGTATAGTAGTCCTACTTGTATGTACACTTAACTGTATGGCCTAACCTCAATGGTTGAACATCTGAAGTGGAGATATCAATACATACATCTGTATCAGTCAAAATTTTAATCTCAGGACATACAACACTAAAAGATCACTTTTTAAAGAAGTAATGACGAAAAATGATTTCAGAAAAATTAAATGAAAATAACATAAAATCTCTGAAGGCTGTTTGCTGTAGTTGAGAATATTCTTCGTGCATTTTAATTCTAACCAATTGTTGACAGCTATTTTATTCAAATGTCAAAGGAAATTATTTGTTTTTGGTTACATAACTTCACTACTTGATAGTTAATGTTATTTTGTTACTTACTGGAGGACATTTGAAAACTGAAAAAAATCACTAAATGTTTTCCAGTGAAATGCGCCCTGTGCTTGAGAAGCATTGCTGTATACTAATTGTATCCTAATAATTCCACATCAGGAAAAGACTTTATTTTTTCAGTACTTGTTTTATTTAGGCTAATAAAAAATCCACTGGAATGCAAATAAATGTGAACATCAGCAGAACTAAATACATGCTGACTTTAGCATCAGAAAAGAGAAGAAATCTGTATAATTTATGTATAGGGAATAATTCATTTGATGCAGTTACAAAGTTCACATACCTGGGTAACATGAGAGATAATGAAGGGTCCATAAACATGACAATACATAACAGGATACAAATAGGAATTAGGGCATATTATGCCAATAGCAGAGTATTGAGAAGCAAACTCATTAGTCATAACACAATATATAAGACACTTATCATACTGGTTGTTACTTATGGAGGCGAGACATGGACATTGATAAAACAGGAACAAGAAGTGCTAAGAAGGTTTCAAAGAAAGATCATTAGACGTATTTATGGCCCAGTTAAAAAAGAAAACGAATGGAGAATAAGAAATTACCAGGAGATAGATGAACTATTGAATCATGTGAGGATATTGTAGGATTCATAAAGGCTCAATGAATACAATGGCTAGGTCTCCTAGAGTGGACGGATGATCAGCATATGCCAAAGAAAATCCTGAGGGTGCAAGTCTGTAAAAGCAGAAAGAGGGGCCAACCTAGGATAAGATGGCTGGATGACGTACAGGAAGCTCTAAAAGGAATGGAGGTGAGGGGTTACACTGAGATGGCAGTGGACAGGAGACTTTGGAGAAGATTCATGTTGGAAGCCAGGGCTCATGGTGATCTGTAGTGCTGAAGAAGAGAAGAGTTTCATTTAGACTCCTCTTACAATACCACCACCTCACCAATTTTTTGTGGTCAATAAATTTAAAATTTATATTTATGAATCACATTAGAACATAATTACTTACAACTAGATGTCCAGTAATAAAAAGTTGAACAAACATTTAATTTTAATAGGAGATACAATGTTAAAGTATCCAAATATTGTGACATAAAAACAATTCACATTATCTGCAAACTTCAGTACACAAGTTGAAAAAAGAATCATTTATTTTTTGAAGTACAATAGAAGTATACTGTCAAGTTACTAGCAGATTTGACTAGAAGTAGGTGATTGTTGTATACTGGACTGTAGGGACTCTTGTTTATCAGGGGACAGGGCAATGGACTGCAGTGACGTCAAGAGATCAGAGAGACAGTCAGCGATTCAGGAGGTACGCCTGGTGAAGGGACAAGGATGTTAGGTGGCAGGAAGCAAAAAGACTGTAGTGATTTTGAAGTAATGGCCTATGATTGGAGTGCAGAGTGATGGTTACATTGGGTTTTGAGAACATCTTTATCAGTGGGTAGGTAAACAAACTTATTATGTAAGTTCAGATTTAGTTCAGAAATCCAGTCTGATTAGATTTAATTACATTAGCAAAGTACTTTAATAACTGTGTAAAACTATCTAGACTGTCTGGACAAACTAGGCTGTCACATCCCATCTCGATATACACCCATATGTGTTGACTGCTTTCAGTAAGAAAGACCAAAACCATGGCCTCTAAGGGTAAATATCCAGTGAGGACTAAGGTAGTTATAAACAACAACACTTTAGAACAAGTGAGCCATTTCAGATATCTCGGCTGTACAGTAAGCTGTGAATCTGAATATGATATAAGAGAGGAAATAAATAAATTTAGGAATATTTATGGTATGATTCATAGAAATCTTAGAAATAAAACAAGACACAGCACAAGGGTTAAATTGTATAAGACAATTGCAATACCCACATTGATTTATGCAAGTGAGCCATAGGTCATGACACAAAAGGAAAATGGTAAGATTCAGAGTCCTAAAATGCAGTTTCTTTGGAATACTTTAAATTATACATTGCAACATAGAATAAGGAATTAAGATATCAGAGCAGAACTCGAAGTAAAGGACTTAAATGAAATTATTTCAATTTACAGAAGACAATGGTGGGATCGTCTGCAAAGGATGACAGGATAGACTGCTGAAAGTGGTACCGGTACTGAACTATAAAGCCATTGGTAGAAGAGACGTGGGTCGTCCGAGGATGGGTGCCGGAACAGGTTTATATAACCTAATCCTTGAAGAGGAGAAGAGAAGAAGATGTGTTAACTGTATCCATTGCAGTCATCCTCAGTGGTATGGCGGTCAATTTCTCAACTATTATTAAGAATGCCGTCCTGTAGTGATTAACAATGACTATCTATGCGGGCATTCAAAAATTTCCCATTGGTGCAGTAGAAATGTTTGTCAGCAGATCAAGATGTGACACTGGATTATAACAGCCTGGATAGTTTTACAGTTGACACCAGTCTGAAAACTTATGTTCAGTAACGACTAAATAATATATGTCTTTATTTCATGTAAAAAAATATTTGATATCTTTCTGGAAATAATGACCTCTTTTTCTTCACCATTTTAATCAGAATTGACATATGTTGTTATACAAATCCTGAGTCACACACACACACACACACACACACACACACACACACACACACACACACACACACACACACACACACACACACACACACACACACACACACACACACACACACACACACACACACACACACACACACACACACACACACACACACACACACACACACACACACACACACACACACACACACACACACACACACACACACACACACACACACACACACACACACACACACACACACACACACACAAGCATACAGGCATTCACTGTAACTCAAGTTTACTGTATAAACATACAAAAAAAAAATATATATAATCTCCAAAATAAATGTATTTCATGGTGAGTTTTTGACTGTAGGGTTTTCAGTGAGAAATACAAGAGGATTATAAATAACATCAAGGAGACCTGATTCTGTATAAGATGAACAGCATACTTCAGGAATTATTAAAATTTGCTTTCTCCCTCTCCCTCTTTCTCTCTCTTTTTTTTTTTAAACAGAAAATGCTACTGGCTTAATTGAAGAAATCTGTAAAAGCAACAATTCTGTAAAATAATAAAAATGTCAAGAAGGCAGGAACAGTAACCTGAAAGTAATCCCCAGACAAAGTAGTATTCTTACTGAAAAGATGATAAAATGTATTTCTAATGGAGGTAACAACACAGAGCCGTCTACTTTGTTGGAAAATTATGGTGTAAATCTACATTTAAGAAGATTAAATGTCGGCTACAGGAGGGAAAAATTATAAAGACATTGTTTGCATCTCTGCTCTTCCTGCCTTTCTGAAAAAAGAAGTTTTACTAAGTAAAAAAAAATACTTACATATTTTGTCATCAGGACTTAGTGAAATTAATAGGAATGACAATAAAATTTTATGTGGGTAATATGGACTGAAAATAGAAAACCAATTTTCAACTGTCACAAGAACTGGCAATTTTAATAAAAAAAAGCCTCTTTTTTATGAGAAGCAAGCAGGATAGGGCTATCGTATGGAGCCACATGGCATACAAGGAAGTCAGCATAACCAACACTGCACTTCACCCACTTAATGTTGTTCCATGAACTAATCTTCAGACTGAGTTGTTTCATGGTCTGATTATAATCATATAATAATAATAATTATTATATATGTCTATCACGTACTATTTGTCATATACTAGATTCCCAACAGATGAATAAAAGGTATCGCTTTGTGAATGACTTCACTTTAATTTACTACTGATTCGGAACACAACGTTTTTTTATGGGTAAAAACGTAAAAAACATCGACATTAACATGGACATTCTACACGTACACACAAAAGGCTGAAAACTAGACAGTCTAGAACAACTGGAAATATACAAACACACGAAAACACATAAAAACGACATCCTAAACGAACAGACACAATTCAAATCACACGCATTATTCGAACATATCACACCCCACACACACACAATATCGATCTTTCAAAAGTCGATACCGTTGCCAACAACAAGACAGATAGTGCTCCCAGTGGCAGCCTCTGAAGAAGTTTTTTAAAAGCGAACACCGGTTCAGGCTATAAGGTAAAAATTTTACGTTTTTACCCATAAAAAACTTTGTGTTCCGAGTTGGTAGTAAATTAATTATATTTAGTTAAGTAATAGACATGTCATGGACAACGAAATCCAAGACTTCACTTTGTGAATGAAAGTCAGTTAAACAAAAAAATGTATCTTTTATTTCAAGAATATGTTTTAAATATTTATACAAAAGTAAACAAGCTACATCAGTAATCTGTGGAAAATACACTAGGAAAATGTAGGCCTACTGGTCTTGTTGGAGAATATGTAATTATATTTGTGAAACATAAACAGAATGTTTATCATAAAAGAATACTGAAATGAGAAAGAATACTATAGAATAATACTGTGCACACAAACTTATTTCATTTTATTACAAAAACTAATCTGATTGTTCAAGCAGAATGTATTAGTTTTCATGGTATTAAATTCGCTCAGGTATAATAAACACAAAGGAAATTCAATAAAGCATATTCAGCAAATCTGCCAAGTTGATGTTATTTCGATAATACACATTCTAGCGATTCAATATTACCTTGTCATATTGCTGCACACACATATACTGTGTATGCACATGTCTGAAACGTACCTCAAGTTTGTTCTTAATCTCTGGCACAATAATAGTATTGTGCATCTGGGAGTGTGTGTGAACTGTTCTTGTACACATATTATTACAAATTAAATTCACTTTGAAGAAATATAAAATACTGTTCACGTTCAGGAAACAATTACAAACTACAGTATATATAAATCCTAATGGAAATGTTTGTCTCTGGTGTACCGTTGTATAGATACTTCACTGTGTCTTGTCTACAAACAACAATTTTATATAAGCTTTCAGAACAATTTAACATACTGCATTATCTAAAATAGCTTGTTGAATTTTAACTCCTCAGTTTACTGCAAATATACTAACTATAAAGATAATCATTTTCATAATGCATATTTAAAACTGAAATACTTTATATGCTAAATATAATTAATTCACTATCGTCTCAGAACACAAAGTTTTTTATGGGTAAAAATGTAAACGTTTTACCTGAGAGCCTGAACCAGTTTTCGCTTTTAAAAAGCTTCTTCAGAGGCTGCTGTTGGGAGCACTGTCCATCTTGTTCTTGGCGACGGTATCGACTTTTGAAAGACCGATGTATTGTGGGGTGTGATATGTTTGAATAGTGCTTGTGATTTGAATTGTGTCTGTTCGTTTAGGATGTCATTTTTATGTGTTTTCGTGTGTTTGTATATTTCCAATTGTTCAAGAGTGTCTAGTTTTCGGCCTTTTGTGTGTACCATGTTATTGTTGATGTTTTTGTATGTGTGGTTTGCTTCAAGAGGTGTTTTGCAAAGGTGGATTCTGTAGTGGAGTGTAGTGCTTTTGTGTGTTCAATATATCTTTGTTTGAAGCTACGTCCTGTCTGGCCTATGTAGAATTTGTTGCAATCTGAGCAGTTCAGTTTGTAAACATCAGGTAGATCAAATTTGTTTTGTGCTTTGTGTGTGTGTTCTGTTTTGTTTGTAGTTTTGTATGCAATTCTGTATCCTGCTTTTTTGAATTTGTGAGCTTTTTTTTCAGTTTGGTTATTGATGTACGTATGTTAATGTTATGAATTTGTTGTTTTCTGTCTTTGTCTGTTGTTTGTTTTGTGTTTTGTGTAGGAGTTTATTGACTATTGTTCTGTTGTATCCATTGGATTCTGCTAGATATTTTATCGTGTTTAGTTCCTCTTTGTAGTATTTTCCATCTAGTGGGATGTTGTTAAGTCTATGTATCATAGTTCTGAAGGCAGCTGGTTTGTGTTGTATTGGGTGATTGGAGGAGTTGTGTATTAGTGTGTCAGTTGTAGTCGGTTTTCTGTATATACTGAATTTGTACCTGTGTTCAAATTTTGTGATGGAGAGGTCTAAGAAGTTTATGCTATTGTTGTGTTCATATTCGGCAGTGAAGGTTATGTTTTTGTATATTTTTTTTATGTGCGTTAGTAACAATAAAATCCAATCTTGTTGGACAACAAAACCCTGTTTTTCATCGATCAGAGTTTTAATGTATAAATGAATAATTAAGTTTTAATTTAAGTTATGTAGATTATCAATGTTTATTTCTTAAATGTGTTTATGTATTATAATAATAATAATAATAATAATAATAATAATAATAATAGTAGTAGTAGTAGTAGTAGTAGTAGTAGTAGTAGTAGTAGTAGTAGTAGTAGTAGTAAGTAATAATAATAGAAACTCGTGTTTTTTTCTTTTTTATTGTGAAGGAGGAAATGCCTACACACCAACACTAACTATACACCTCACAGAGTATGTAATTTGTAGCCTTGTTTTACCTAACAAAGAAACTCCCATTATATATTTTTTCACATTGTTTGAGGGTTGCTATTCCTTTGCCTGCTTGGGTTTCAAATCTGATGATTGGTTATTGGCCCAGAAGTATTGTTTCCTCAAAATAATCACTTCTTTTGAAGAACCTATTCTACAGTCTGTAAAATGAACGGTGGCAGTTGGGACAGGCCAGACCGACTTTCACCCTCATTAACACACACACAGAGGATTATACCTGGCCCTTGGTGGCCGCCGTGACTCACATACTGGACATTTCTAAGTGAAAGAGCATATTTTACTGTGCTAAAGAATTGCAAAACCGTTATTGTTTTTGAATTCTAAGAAAAATGATACCAAACAACAACTATCAACAAGAAATGTTTTACACATCAACAAGAAATCTTTTCCACATCAACATTAGTCGCTTGATCAGATTTTTACAGTGTTAAAAGCAGAGATTTGTCGCAATTATGTCGTGTTTAGAATAATTTTTCTTAAAATTTCGTGGAGGTTATAAAAAATGGTAATTTCGTTTGGCATTAAAATTAAATTTAAGAAGTTGTAATTATGTAGTGGACGGCACACTTTGTGAATCATATCTGTGGCGCAGGCCGGCTGTGGGTGTTCGTGCATCAGTGAGGGCACTTCAGGCAGTCTTGCCGTCCCAACCGCCACCGTTCATTTTACAGACTTTATGTAAAGTGTCACTTTACATAGTGAGTACTTTCACTTTAATTTACAGTTTACGTCATGTCACTATTTTCAACACACACAGCATGTCATTTATTTTTATGCCTACTTAGAAGTATTTTCTGCACAGCGTTTTGTGGGTTGTACTAGTGGAGACATCATTACTATATTTATGGAATCATGGCAAGGGTGGATCTAGCAAGCAATTTTGAGGAGGAGTTTTGACAGCAGGGGGGGATATGCAAAGTTGGACCATTCTGTAATGGCCTAAAGTCCCTAAAGTATAAATGGTAGGAATAAGTGAAGATAAAAATACAATGTGTTATTATCAGCACAGTAAATGTATTAACATACAAGTATAAAATATCTCTTTTGTCCGTTCATTGTTTATTACTCATTTAAGTTATGTATCAAACAAAAATTAACATGGTAGTCTATTACGTGAGGCGTGACAAAGGGCCTATCAGTGTCCATGTGATTTTTTGATTCCTTTTGTTATCGCTTCCTAAAAGTTTCTAGAACAAAGTTAAGGAAAAGTTTGTCCCGCTTTCACCCCTAAAGGGTTGAAAATATGAAAAGACGCGAGGATGAATTTTAAAGCCTTGGAATTAGGTACTTATAGGTTTTTGGGGGGTGCTGATTACGATTCTGACGTCCAAACTTATATTCGACGCAAAGGGTAGTTTCTAAAGGGTTGAAGCAACTATAATCAGAGGGTGTAAGTAGGTATTAAACTTCGCGAGAATGTCGGTCAAAGCCTCGAAAGTGAGTACCTATAGGTTTTTGGGGGGTGTTGATTCGATTTTGACGTCAAGGGATACATCCGACGCAAGGGTTGAAAACATTAAACAACGCGAGGATGTATTTTGAAGTCCTGAAATTGGGCACCTACAGGGTTTGGGGAGATGTTTAACCTACATTTACTTAAACATAACAACATTAATAATATTTAACAAAATATTACAACCCTTGCACAATAACAAACAACTCCGACGCTCAGCTGTTGCTCCAAAAAACAGGTGCCAGGTGTAAGCAGTGAGCATCAGGTTGCGGATCAGGCCTCTTCTGGTCTCCGCTAGAGGGTCTCTGTTTTTAGCGGTCATAATTCAAAATTCAATTAAGAAAATATATATATTTAATCCATAATTATAAAATTTAATCAAAGAAAAGTCGAACCATACTATTTTATTAAATTAGATATTCGATTGATATATAAATAACCAGCAATACAGACACTGACAGATTTGCAACAGATATTTTTTGTTTACAAAAGACGTTAAAAAATAATAATGATACTTAATTTTATTGTCAATTTGAAAAAAAAATTAGTTTAGTATAAATTAATAGGGTCTCAGGACCGCACCCGAACATATAACGTACGATAACAAAATCTAACTGTTGGAGCGCGTTTACATTTTTGGTCATAACTCGGTCAATTTTTAAGAAAAAAATTTAAACAAAATGCATTTTGTAGGACATTTAAAGAGCTACAACTTTTTTTTATGCACTATAGTCAAAAATCCTACTGTACAGTAGATATTTTGCCTAGAAATTAAAAATTTAAAAATGTTTTACACGATGTCGGCAAAATACACCTTTAAACTGCTGTTACTCATCGAAGTTTAGTCATAAACGAATGAAACAAAATTCAAAACTTGTTGTGCTTTATAATCTTTATTTTTAGTCTATATAAATTTCTCGATAAAACGCATTGTTACTGAGATATTTAATAAAAAAGGCGAATTTTGGCGAAAATCCAAAAAACTTGTATTTTCTTAAAACGTTACGCGTTACTGTACAGCAATACATATATGTTTCAAAAAAGATACAGTAGGCCTACTGTTTACCAAATGGTAAAAGCTTAAGAGCATGATAATGTCTTTCAGCCGCCAGCTAAACGCAACATTTGCGCAGAAGAAACAATCAGTCACTCAGTAACTATAATAATTAAATATAAAGAGGAAGTAGATTTGCATTTACGATGCAGTACAGACAAACATTTTAGTGAAGAGATGCAGGATCGTTAGCTGAATCACATACGAAGACAACCATTAACTAGAGACAATAACCTATCTACAGCTATGCAGTGTTGTTTGCTTGTTAGGTCTTTAATCTGCGACGACGTTAGCATGTTAGCGGTCGCGGTTTTAGTTAACGATTCCCGGCTGGTAAATTGTGCTAACACTTGATTTTAACTTTCAGGACCCCAATCTGGTTTAATTGTTTGCAGTGATATTATTTTTAATACATAATATATATTGCGACGTATCAAAGTTTACAACAATCCCAATGACGTCATGCAACGATGACGTCCCCAACGATGACGTCATACAGCGTGACGGTAAATAAAATTTTACAGAAAGTTTTCAAACGATGTCCAGCTAAAAGACATTATCATGTCAAAAATTTGAGGACATTGGTAATATAATAGACAAACGAAAAGTACAGTATCTGGGCTTAATATAGGCCTACATATTTGACAAAATGGCTCACGTTCCTTTTTAAATTTCTTGGAAAAAATTTGCAGAAATTATGATATTTTCCTACAGAACGTCGTTATTGTTTAAGCTAGACAAGTGATTAACCCATCATTGTTTAGGAAATTAACAGAGCTTTCATTTTATAGTAATTTAATTACTATTTAAATACTTTTCGCCGAGTTATATAAGTTTTAGTCATGTGATTTGATCAAAAAATGGTGAATCGGCATCTTGTTTTGGCTGTATCTCAAGAACCATTTGACATAATGAAACTAAAATAAGTGGAAAATGTTCGTCTATTAATAAGCTTTAATTTTAATTTATACAAATTGTTTGGAAAATGGCGTTGTTTTTGAGTTATTTGCAGATTAATGTTAAAAAACGCGTTTTTTGGGCAAAACTTTGAACCCTTGTAACTTGCAAACAACGCATTTTTTTCGAAAAAATGTATACCACCTTTTTGCTTAGAATTTGATTGTCTATCGGTTACCGGGGTTAATTAAATTTTGTATTTTAACCCCCGAAAAAGGGGTGGAAAGAACCCTTAAATTTAAAAGCGGGCCAAAAAATATCATTAAATTTATTCTATAACCTTTTATGAAGGCATTGCAAACAAAATCAGAAGGCTCCATGGACAGTGACTCAAAATCGGCAGAAAATTCCTCACGTAATAGACTATGGTATGGTGGTACAGCAATGTACAACACAATTTAAAGTAATGTTAGAGAAAAACTATGAACCTACATAACATGATATGAATTTTATATCATATTTGCAATCACAAAATAATGAAAAAAATCTCGTCTGATGTGACTATTTGGGGGGGGGGATTTTCCCCATTTCCCCCTCCGCTACCTGCCCTCTACATATCTCTCTGTTTACGTACAGTTTGATAACCATCTTCCTTTTCATATCCACAGTTCATGGTAGAAAAACTCTTTTTATACAAAGCCACGATTTCTATGCACTCTTTCTATCTGGACATTTGGTATAGAATTATGCCGTTGTTCCATAATTCTAGGATTGCCATAATTCAGTGGGCACAAATAGAAAATCTTTTGTGCAATAACTGATGTTCTATGAAATGGAGTAGTGTACCTAGAAGTTGGCCTGGTGTGGGGGGGGGGGTCTAGTGAAGTCAGCTTCATACGAAAGGAAAAAAAACAAGTTCAGACTAATCAATATTACTCTCTTTAAAGTGGCTGAAAACATGTGATAACATCCTGAAATCAGCCCCATTAATGTAAATGGTAATAACACAATAAAAATACTTATTATTATTACTAATATACAATATTATATATTTATTAAAATGGTAAAGACCAGTAAGACAGCGTGTATCGTGTGTACACTAACAGGCAGGCAACAGACTGTGTGGAGAGAGTATACATGTTGTAGTAATAGAAGAGAGAGAGAGAGAGAGAGAGAGAGAGAGAGAGAGAGAGAGAGAGAGAGAGAGAGAGAGAGAGAGAGAGAGAGAGATTACACTTCAAAGTGTATATAATAAAAATTCTGCACATACTGCACTCATGAAATCCAACACATATACACAGAGTAATGAAAAGTGCACTTTAGTTAAGTAGCTTTACCATGTTTGTTGCATCTTTTTGAATATTTAAAAGCATTTTGTGCACACCCACATAATACACTCACAGACAAAATACACTGCATTTTTATAAACCCTGGTATGTGGTGCTGCATGATCAAATATGTATAATTCATTTGCTATTCTATACTGCAACTAATGTAATGTTTTCCTATCTTTGCAGCATAGCTAACTGATTATTCTAACTAGTTATAACTAGTGGTGTATCTTGGAGCTGCTCCTGGGGGGGGGGGGGTGATGAGACTACCTTGAAGGTTGGGCCTCCCATTTTCCTCAGGACAATTGAGAAATTCAAGATTCTTCCTATACAATTTTATAAACTCTTTTGTGTCTCAAAGTTTTAGAGTTAACCAACATAAAGTATAAGGGTTAAAAAATAAGTGCTGATTTCAAAATATTCTATTATGACTAATTACTATTCAAATTAAAAGTAATATATATCATGTTATTAGGAGTCAATTTAATTCTAAATCTGTATTCTACAATAGTGAATCTAGAATTTGGTTTGGGAGGGGGCCTAGTCGAGTAAGCTTCATACAAAATAAAAAACAAGTTAAAGCCTAATCAATATTACAAGCTTTGAAGTGGCTGAAAAATATGTAATGACACACTGAAATCAAGCCCATTAAAATAGTAACACTATAAAAATAAGCGCCACTGAAACATTGTTTATAAGATACTTATTTTCTTAATTCATTTTGCTATATTTCATATTTCTAACATCCACACAAATGCTGTGTAATAAACTTGTTTGTAGACCTGTATTTAAAAAAGGGTTACTACTGTATTAGCGTACACACCTGAGAAATTAATAATAATAATGGCTCCCATGTGCACCACCGAAGTAGCTTAGGAATAGGCAGGGTAGGCTGCCTTATGTGAGCCGTAAGGCATACAAAGAAGGCAGTGTGGGCAGCGGTTCAACCCTCCATTATTATCCCCAGGATGTTATCCCAGGTACTCATTTTTAACAGGCTGAGTCGACCTGGGGGCTGAAAAACGCACCTTGATTTTATGGTGCGAGTCCGGGAATCGAACCCGGGACCTTTAGATTAGTAGCCAGGTGACATACCCACTGGTCTACTGAGGCGCCGAGAAATTAATTAAACAGCTTAAAAATTAAGACATTAACAAAATTTCTGATCAATTTTGATCCTGTGGAGGTTGGATCCGGTCCCATTTGTCCCCACCGTAAATACGCCCCTGATGTTCTCAAAGAATCTTGTGAAAATTAGTCTGATGAGAAGTTGAAAGGGGTGCCAAGTTTTATTACCCCTTTGCACCTCAATTTAAGGACACTATCCTAAGAATGTTTTAAGCAACTTATAGTTTTTGTTACAGTTTGTTATTTTTTGTATAAAATTCAGCAGTAAAATCTTCTAACTTTTTCAAATTAAAGTCAAGAAACTGCTAGTTTACCTGCACAGAGAAGACGGTTCAAACTATAGAGATATTAGACTTGAGGTGTGATGACCCAGACAACCCTGTAAGGGGAAGTCTGGTATATGTGTGATTGCTTTTTAATGCTGCAAATATGTACAGATGTTGGATTACTATCATTATTAAGCTTTAGGATACGGTTACACGAGCGCTTGTGAAGTGGTCACACGTACGTGCACGGAGTCACACAGGCAATTAGGACGTCTCGGACGTGCATCTCTACAGCTCTGGCTAGAAAGGTAAAATGTTTATATAAAGGTTAAAACGCAACTGCACAGAAACGTCCGTCTTTATCTTAAAGAAAACGTTGGTTATTAGTAGTAAATAAATCTTTATAAAGAAAATTTTTTACATTACATATTTTTTTTTATAAAGATGTCAACAACACCATGGAGACCAAAATTAATTACCATAGTAACAAATAAATAAACAAATGCTATTTTAGCGGCATCTTTGAACAGTCCGTGTGACCACCGTCGTGCATGTTAAAAACGCACCGAAAACGCAGCAGGTTGTGTTTCGATGAGGGATACCTTGAAAACTCAGCAGAGTTGACGACCAGTGCGTTTTTTCTACGTCTGTGTGACCAATTTTATTGCAGCCTGTGTGTTAAATTCAATGTGTTTCCCAAACGAAAACGGTCGGGAAAAATGCATGTAACCTACCCTTATTTTATTAATTTAAAAATATTGAAATTACTTTTATTTGTACAGTCATTTGTAATCCATGCAAGTGTTTAGCGATAAGTGTATGTCAAGTGATTACAGAGGGGATTCCCCCTGTAGTTACACCACTCCTAATGATGAGCACAGCCCTTAGCAGTTGTGGGGCCCTTTACCCCCGCCCCCCACCACTACCAAAATAAAATATCAGCCTCTTCAGCCAACTCACACTGTCAATGCGACATTGTCTTACAGTTCTAGCAGAAAGTTGTATAATCTGGCATGCTAAGTAACAAGATTTGAATGATAAAGATGAGAACACGGCATTTCAGCTTGACTCATCTAGAAACAAAATAGGTGCTCTGATATAGTCTTCTGCCGCATATGAAGAAACTAATAGAGAAATCAAAAAATGAGGATTCGAAGAAAACTAGTGTCTAGATAGAACAATTAGAAGTTAGGAATCGGCACGTGCCCCCCCCCCACACACATGTATTACACATTAATATTGCTATGTAATGCGGAAAAAGTGTACACCAGTACAGAACCTTCTACGTGTTTCTAGGTTATTCTGGAGGAATCTGGCTGTAATGTTGAGTGCGTACGTGACTCTCAACGCGTTATCTAGACTGTGCTAGAATTCATGTCGTCGCGCACACTGTGTCAAGGCCGCAATGAATTACGCTCTAATTTTTTCCTTTAGTGAGTAATATCGACTATTCTGGAACAATTCTGCTATCTAATGACGACAGCTGCGCTTAGCAGTCAGTGTGAGTGCGATATATTCGAGTGTGGTTCGCAGTATTGTGGCAAAGTGTTATGTTTTATATTTGTGCGGGACATTTGTAATACAATTGTGTTTTATATCAGTTGACATTTTTATTGAGTGTGAACAATTTTTATTTGATTTGTTGTAAGAGACTATCTTGTAGATTAAAAACTGTTTAATTGTGATAATTAAAGCTGGTGACGAGTGACTTAATTGGTGTCTTGTATTTTGTTTTCTACTGTACCATACGACGATATCAAGTAGATCGTCGTAACAATATTAAAATATTAATATATGTCCTCAAATATGGCATAATAAAGTCCTCTGTAGAACTGACTGGCTAATCAATATCCTGTAGTTATCCTGAATAGAGCAGTGAAGTATTAATCTTTAACCAGATTGTTACTGTCGATGAGATTGATTGCCTAGCTTGCTTTACAGCTGATGATGAATGTTAACAACAGTGTTGCCTCTTGTATTCTCGCTTCACTTGATAGTTTAATCAGGCGATGGAACAATCTTCAGTTTGTGTGTCTATGTGAGTGTGCGAGCGGGCACAGCCCGCTTGATAGTGATTACGTTCTCGGATGAATGGAAATAGTTAACGCAGATGAGAGATTCCACTGTGGGATTAAACAAAATTATTGAGAACTTTTAAATAGTAATACCGGCAGTCGAGACAGAGTGTTAGTCTACATGATCAGTGTGTTGAAACAGCTATTTAGCCACGTGTAGGCCTTTGTATCTGTTAAATTTATATAATGTTAATTCAAATTCATCTGAAGTAAATGTTTTTTGATAGTGATGTTCTAAGAGAAACTATGTCCAATCATAGAAGTGTAGTTCTTTGGCACCATCTTTGTGTGAATAAGAAATATCTAATTACGTACCGTACCTAATAATATTTCGAACTTGGTAATAGTGTTTGCATCGTCACACAGTCTTCACTACATGACAACTTGCTATCAGCGATGCGTTTCACAGGTAGGTGGATAAGTTTGACTTCTTATTATGCCATTATGTGGATACTAAGTTATAAAGTTTGGATCATCGTTTAATAGTCTAGTCAATGAAGGTTTTGTGTAGGGAATAATTTGGAAAAAGCTGAATTTTTTACTGATGATAGACCATGATAAGTTGTGTATTTTCGTAAAACCCCCCCTCCCCAAGAGCTTTCCCCCCAACGCCCTTCAAAGTACAGATTTGGATGGTTTTGCTAAAATGCTTATATATGCAGTTTTCGTTGACGTAGACAATTTTTAATTTCTGTAGCGTGTTACTAAATAAATTTGCTACAATTTATATTCCTACATATTCTTTTGTAAAACTTATATTTAAGCCACTACAAGTATTTAAATACCCCAAAAATGCCTTTTTTGGTTGCGAAAATTTTGATTTTTGTTAATAACTTTTGAATTAATTTCAACTGATGAAAACGTTTTAGATAAAAGTTTTAGTACATTTTGTAAACTTCAAAATGATATAAGTTTTATTGTGGTATTACAAATTATAAATTGTTGGCGAGGCCTAAAGTCAGACGCGTGCAGGGCGCCGCTCCGTATCGAGTCGAGCCTAGTATCATGACGAGGTTATCCTGCACGTTTTTTTATATTTTTTATTTCATTTGTCCATTTTTCGCAGTGTAATTATTCCTTAGTGTGTTCGTGATTTTCGAAGAAAAAATTTACCACCTTAAATAAACTTGTTTCTTTATTATTTACATTACTTCCATAAGTTTGTCATTTATATTGATAGTAATATTAAAACTAATGCAGATTACCATAATCGTTACCTATTATTGTTTTATTGTTAAATGTAATTTAAGTATTCAAATATTTGTAGTTTCATTTTGTTATACAATGCCAGTTTTGGTTCGGGGGAGAAAAACTCCTAGCTGTTACAAAAGGTCGTTCCATTATCCACCACCTATGGACCCGCCGTGTTCCGGACTGGCTGAAACCGGCAGCTGTTAGACATAATTTTTAAAAATGTTCTAAACCCTATTTCCTCAAATAATTGTATGATATGTAAACGCCCCACAGCATCACGGACCACCCACCCTCACTTTTTCTTTACATTTTTTGTTTAACCTTTCTCGAGGTTTTTGTTAAAACCTTTTGGTTTTAATTACCAAAAGTAGTTCGATGCAGTGATATATATAGGCCTACATATTTACAGATATTTATAAATTTGTTTGATAAAATTTCTCATTAGTTGCAATAGTCTCTCTGGAGATTGTCTAACTCGTCGTCCAAAATTGGTGAGTTGTAAAATGACATCCCGTTACAATTTTCGCACATCGCTGTACACTGCAGTCCTAACGTTCTACACCCACAGTAATTGCCACAAGCTGATTTGCAGCTACAGGAGACGATACGAAGAAGATCATCAGAAGCAAACGCCTTAAGGCTGGTAACTGGTGTTAATGCTTTCTTCGAACCTCCGTTATTCTTTAGGTACTCCACCCTCCATCCCCACTCGGTTACTATTAGTTTATTTCCCAGTCATGTTTGCACCTGTAGGTAAACTCTCAATAGGTGCTGATGAGCAGCTTCTGATGTCGGTGGAAGCTTAGCTAGGTCAAAGTTATGTGACGATTTAATTGAAACTGTAATCTTAAATAAATAAAAATTAAATTTGCGAGCGATTAAGTTTTTTTAAATCGCACTATTAAACCTAAAGCCCCTGTACTAAATCAGAATGAGAATGAGAAGTGAATGAAAATCAACAGAAGCACTAATAAAAGGTCGAATTGTAAAAAACTTATTAATATCACAATTAACCCTTTGCTAGTCATCATGCGGTGACCTGTTAGTTCCGGACTCAACGTGTTTATCGAGTCGTCTGTAATTTAGGAAGATATAAAAATCATAATGTTTGTAATTAGAAATTTGAAGGCACGAGTAGTAGTTAAAATAATTCACTTAAATTATATATGTATAATTAATGTATTGTTTTTGGTAATAAGAATGTCTATTTAAATAAAAATAGGAACTATATTGTCGCGGAGTACTTGCCCCTCTCCGTTGTTATGTGCCAGTCGAATCTAGTAGAGAGTCACTATGCTGCCGTCAGACCGTACAGACGTATGAGCGAGAGCTCCACGAAAATGCATTTGTTTTTAATTTAATTTTAAAATGTTAGCTACCACTGCTAAACGTGGCGAGCGTTGTGTAATGTGTGAATGATATAAAGATATGTTAAGAAGAAAAATGTAATAAGTAAAACAAAAACTTAACTAGTAGTAAACAAGATGACGTCTCCCCTCAAGAGGTAAATTCAAGTACAACCTTATACATGAAGATGTGATCTGCATAAACTTCATAAATACACGTATACGATGCATAAGACGCTGACGAGGACCTCCGTGGATCTACACCTACTTTCACAAAAGAAACTCCAATCTCCGCAGTGAACATCCTATCTAGTACTTGCCGAAGACACGACCCAGATGATGATGCCGACTTCAAGAATTCCAAAGAGAGACACCCCAGGACGAGGTTACTACGACCAATTGTAAAGGTGACTCGATAGCTTGCCTATCGAGAGTTAATCATATTTGATACACAACTCACATTAAAAAGAGACTTTTCAAAGACTATAAATTTTGTTTAAAATTAAAATGAGACAAGCTAAGAGTTTACTGTAAGATTCAATATCGTACGTTGTAACGCCTTAAATGTAAATGTAATTTATAATCACTTTAAGTAATAATACCATTCTTCAAATGGTAAAAGAAGTCTTGCAAGCGTCTAGGTGAACTCAAAATACTTAGAAGTCTTTGCTATAAATATACTTAAAGTAAACTCGGATCCGAGGTAAAAGAATACATAATCAGTTTGATCCCTAAGTTTTTATGAAAAGCATTTAAATATTTTAATCTAATTAATGATGTCATGGGATCTTTGAGTAACAGTTGTTAATAAAGAGAAGTCATCTTGTTACACATGAAAATGAGTGCATAAATCAGTGAAATACCTTCCCTTGTTTCCTTATAATTATCTTATGTAATTTGTTCAGTTAATTTGAGTTTAATAACAGTTCGTTACAACGTAGGCAGCCCATGTAATTGGCAAGTGTCAGTTAAGATGGGTTCCCTGGATTTGTAATGTGGCAATACGTTACAAAATTGCGCCACTCTGCTAAATTAGTAAAAAGGTTGTAAGCATCGTGACATTAACAGAGATACGTCTCCCTGCTAATTAAAGTAATTGTTAAGTAGTAAAATAGATAACTTTTGGCACTCAGTTATCTGATCTATGCACTCAGGGAATGTATTTGATGTAACTTTAATTTTAATAAAATGAATTTGTTTTAAGATACGCAAATAATAGTCAGTATAACTTGAAATATCATTGTATGAAGCCAAATGCAAGTATGTACATGAATTGTAGTGCTTGGTGATCTGCTCAGTCTTTAACAGGTTTATATTATGACAATCCAAGACCTGTTGTTTCTTGAATATGCCTGCATAGTATATGTTAGTGTATGTCTGTCGTCACGGTAAAAGTAATAAAAGAGAGAAATAATAATAATGCTCCTGTGTAAAGTAGACCCGGTTAATTACGTGGAAAGAATTTCGTAACTTAAATTTGTTACCAATATAAATAATTAATTTAATTGGGGAAAGTACGAGAATTAGTAAAGTCAGACTGTTATAACCGTTATACACGTGTAAGTTGAAGGCGTGCTTTGTTGAATGAGATTCACCCCATGCGTTAGTCTTCACCCCATGCGTTAGATTCAAGGAAGTTAGTCTGTGGCATTGTGTAGAGAACAATACGTGAGCGTAAAACCCCGCATTCTCACGCGCACACTTACCCTGCCTTTGTTTACTAAATAAAAGAGGGTGGCCTACATTCCAGCAAACAGCTGATCGGCGATCTAACTTTGAAATATGTGTGTGTGGAATTTCTGTCTCTCCCTTAGAAGAGAAATTGTTCTTTTCTGAATTATGCAAATGATTTACCCAAGAATTCATCTTATCTATGTAATTAGTGTGTAGTGTTGTAGAATCAGTTTTAAGTACGTTTTAATGTGTTAGAAATAAGATAAAAAAAAATGGCCCAATTTAATCCGGATTTGTTATTAAAGGACGAGCTGTCTTACGAAGCTCTTTTGCGTGGACTACCCCATGCGAATGTAACTGTCGCGGAATTGCGTAGATCAATACGCGAATGTGGATTTGATACACCCGCGCAATTAAGCAACCTAAGCGAACTCGATTACGAGAGCGAGAGAGAAATTTGTAATGCCAAGTATAGTGAGCTAACCTTATTGTCTCAAACCCTCCAAGACGAGAAATCTCCGGCGATAATTTTTCGGACTACCCAGAGAATAGAGCATTTAACCCGGCGAATGAAAAATTTGTTGATCTGGCCTAATCTTACGGAAATACCACGTGAAGTCCAAAACCTAGCTGACGAAGCTTTACGTCGCTTACCCACTAATATTAATGACTTAAGAAGAAGATCCGACTCGTTCCGGATGGATGAAATAGAGAAGTCCTTGAAGAAATTACACATCTCCCCAGTACAATCCCCTACTACTGATCTACCTCCGCCTAACACTGATCGGAACTCACCCGCCGTATCGCAAATGCAAGCTAACCAAGAGCAAAATACAGATAGAGATTTAAATGCCCCCCTCCCGATAGTTTCCAGATTCGCCCCGGAACTCACGAATTGACCACCCCGAATGCATCATATCGTTCTCCTAAAGGCATGCCAAACTTGAACCATAACGCTGACCTATACGGAAAAATTACTCATCCTGTGGAGAGAATCTTAACTGAAATCCCTTACACCGATGGATTAAATGTCTCCAAACTACTAAATTTCATTAACTATCTCCTGCAGATAAAAGATCTACAGCAGCTGAATGATAGGCAAATTTTGCAAGTTCTGCTACCGAAATGTAAACCCCCGTTAAAGAATCGTGTAATAGAAGCATTAAGCTCTACACTTCCAGTAGAAGACCTACATAGCTCGATAATAAAGTACTTTATTCCAATCGAAATTTATGAAGAAATTAAAAGAAAGACCGTACTCCGAGTACAAGGAAATCACGAGAGATTAGCTCATTACATCTCCGATATCAGAGAGTCATCTCGACTACTACGTGTAGATTGGAATGAGACACAGATGGTCGACACCATTTTAATAGGACTGTCACCAGAGGAAAGATCTCGTTTAGCTTTGATAAATAGACCAAACACAATTGCAGATCTAGAACGATGCAGTATCCATTCGTCAAATGTATGGTACTCCGATCAAAATAGACATACGATGAAATCCGCAGAAACAAATAGAAATGAATTGCGAGCCCTAGAGCCCGGTGTAACAACCCTGCATGAAAGGCAAGTATTCAATAGACCTCACAATGTGCGCAAATCTGGTAAGTTAAGTGTAACACCATCTAAAGAGGAAAGAAGGTACCCTCCTCGCAATAAACCCATCTGTTATAATTGCAGCAAATATGGACACATAAGAAAAGACTGCAAGAGTAAGCCATTGGAACGTAAACACTCAGATCCAAAAAACATGTAAGGCAGGGAGACCCGAAATCCTGTGTCTTCCGCAGCAACTCGAAATCTGGTGAACCTAAAGAAACGAATAAAAAAAAAAAATATATATTTTATAACCAAAGTGGAAGGAAAAGAAGTTCTAAGGAAATAGATCCCTACGTGAGACAATTTCTTGAAAAATGTAACGCGATAAATAAATGTAACTGGACTAAAAGTCTATTACCCTTAATACGAGTTGACTTAGGCGTTACCTCCACAATCGCATTAATTGATTCGGGATCTAGCAGAACCTTAATCAGTCAAGAGTTAGCAGACAAATTAGCGAAACACCATCTAGTAAAACGGAGTCAACCGGTGAATATAAAGTGTGCTACCGCCAATAAACGAAATATAATAATAAAACTGAGCATTACCGTTAAGGTTAAAATCAAGAACCTAACCTGGATTTTTACAATGTTAGTATGTAATGAATTAGGACCCGACTTAATATTAGGAGCAGACTTTATTAGTAAAACGGGTATGATTCTTGACATCTATGAGCAAAAATATTATTTTCGATTCGACCGTACACGGAAATATAGATTTGATTGTAATAATGAGAAACAGGAAAAAAATTGTTCATCTACTGCACATGTAATACACCAAGAGTCTGATTTATCTCATCTAGAGAGTAGAGATAGAATGAGAATACTGAAATTAATAAAAGAATTTTCCTCAGTTCTTACACCTAAACTAGGACTCACTAAACTAATAGAATATAAAATTAGTCTGAGCGATCAGAAAGTAATACGCCTACCTCCGTACAAGTTGTCGCCTCCCAAGATGGAAGTGATGAGAAATCATATCAACAAGTTGTTGGAGCAAGGAGTCATTGAACCCTCTACGTCCCCATATTCATCACCCTCCTTTTTAGTACCGAAAGGTCATGATAAACACAGACTAGTTGTGGACTACAGGCAATTAAACAAAAGAATAGAATTTGAATCTATTCCTCTTCCAGACATCCATAGTGCTTTCCATTACTTCACGAAAGCTATGGTCTTTACGGTAATGGAGCTGAATCAAGCTTTTCACCAAATACCCCTTTCGGAAGAATCAAAACGTCTAACCGCGTTTGCCGTTCCTTTTAACTTGTACCAATTTACTAGAGTACCCTTTGGAATATCTCAAGGAAGTTCCGTATGTAGTAGATTATTAGAAAGGATATTTCACGATATTAAATTTAAATATGTGTATCACTATTTGGACGACATCGTTATATATAGCGAATCAATGGAGCAACATCTTAAACACCTACGCGAAGTGTTATCTCGGTTACGAAGAGCAGGATTAACTGTTAATCCTAAGAAGGTAAATTTTGCCGTCCCACAGTTTTCATTCTTAGGTCACATCGTGAAAGCGAATGGAAAGGTAAGCATTGACCCCGAACGAACCCGCGCTATTAGAGAATTTTCACCCCCACGAGATGCAAAAGGTATAGCCCGATTTTTGGGAATGATAAATTATTTCCACAAATATATTCCCCATCTTGCCGAAATAGCAGCACCCCTAAATTCCTTAAGAAAGAAGGGAGCGAAGTTTGAATGGAGCTCACTACATCAAAATGCGTTTGAGCAACTTAAAGAAAGTATCATATCTCCCCCAGTTTTGCAACTAGCTGATTTTACGAAACCTTTCGTAGTGCAGACCGACAGTTCCAGTGTAGCATTAGGTGCAGTCATATATCAAGAGATAGAAAACAGTAGACTACCTATTAGTTACGCATCGCGAACCTTGAGCGACCAAGAAAGAAAATATTCCGCATATGAATTGGAATGTTTAGCCATTGTTTTTGCATTCGAGAAGTTTAAACCCTTCCTAGAACATAAAGAATTCCTTTTGGAAACTGATAATCAAGCATTATCTTGGTTACTGAATCACCCTAAACAGTTAGGACGTATTGGAAGATGGGTATTGAAGTTAAACTGCTACAAATTCAGAGTGCAGCACATTAAAGGTACACAAAACGTAGTCGCTGATACCCTGTCCCGTATGTTCCAGTCGCCCACTAAAACTCCCGAAAGCAAGGAGAATCCGGAAATAGCACTTGCTAACGCCATAATTACTGAGTTCCCCCTTGCCTTTACAAACATTGCCCTGTATCAACAACAAGACCCCTTACTGAAGCCTATTATAGAACAACTTGCGCAAGGTATTAAATCCGAGAAATACGTATTGAGTAAAAATGTACTATGCCATAAAATGAGAAGCGGAAAGGAACTAAGAATAATAGCCCCTGATGTGATTAAGCCCATGCTGATGGAGTACTTCCATTCATCTACCATAGGAGCCCATATGGGAATCAATAAGACAATACATCGTGTTCGAAAGGAATATCATTGGAACAATATGAACAGCGAAATAGCCAGTTTCGTAAAGAAATGTAAATTATGTGCTCTCAGTAAACCGGCCAGAAATAATCAGGTAAGCCAATTGATTTCGGAAATCCCTAAGACCCCTTTTTCTAAACTTTATGTAGATTTTTCAGGTCCTTATCCACGATCCAAATCAGGTAATACTATGTTACTCATCTGTGTAGATTCATTCACCAAATTTGTTTGGATGTATCCCATGCGACGAGGATTAGCGTCAACGACTGTAAAAATATTACAGGAAAGATTATTTAAAGACTACGGTACACCTGTACGTATAGTATCAGATAATGGACCACAGTTTAAAGCGAAAGAATTTAAGAATATGTGTTTCAAGTTAGGAATAGACCATATAACCACTACGGAGTATCGACCGCAAGGCAATATTGCTGAAAGGTATCTACGAAACCTCAAATCTGCGTTAATCGCCTATCATGCGAACGATCATACGTCGTGGGACCAAAACCTATCCTGGATTCAATACGCCTTTAATTCAGCTTATCACGAAGGTCACAAGTCGACCCCGTTTGAGTTACTGTACAAATACCAACCAAACCACCCCTTGTCCACTAAATGGAAAATACACGACCTGCTACCTCCGCAAATAACGGATAAGCAGATAAAGCAAATATGGAATAAAGCCCGCTCTAATTTAAGAGCGAACTTAGAGAAATCCAGAAAATACCACGAGAAAGGTATTCATAACAATTCAATTAGGTACCAAGTAGGTGACTTAGTAATGTATAAGACTCACCCGACTAGTAGTGCAATTGATAAGACCACCTCTAAACTATCATACCGATGGTGTGGCCCTTACCAAATCCAGAAGTACCTAACTCCAGTTACAGTAGCCCTGTACGAACCTGCGACTCGAAAATATGTGCGGCGAACACATATTTCGCAGATAAAATTGTAAAGAAGAAGAGAAGGAATAGTATAACCAAAAGTAGAAAAGGTAATACTAGGTAGTGAAGTATATCATACTTCTGAAACCGTGCTAAATGTTAATCGTAGAGTTTGGAAATGAGGCCTGATCAACCTGAGATCCAGTTCTGCGAAAGATAAGTAAATGAGTACTCAATGACAACTAAACTGAATTCTAAATAGCAAAAGATTTAGAAAATTACTCTACGGAGAGAGTAACAAAACCCCAAGAAAAAACCGGTAGTAGATTTAAGTGATAGAGATAAGAAAGAGTTTTGTGTTTTAAAATGTAGATATTAAGTGTGAATAGTATGTAAAAAAAAGGTAGTTTATAATAAAATATAAAAGTATATTGTGTTGTGGAGAAGAAACAAGTGGATATAACGCTTACCAATAACTATGTGAGAGAAATTCCACACACTGACACCAAACATACTCCAAGTCCCCAATTGTGCGTTAGACTCACAAAACACCCGTAACGTGAAATTTAAGCGGTGGAGTATGTGACGATTTAATTGAAACTGTAATCTTAAATAAATAAAAATTAAATTTGCGAGCGATTAAGTTTTTTTAAATCGCACTATTAAACCTAAAGCCCCTGTACTAAATCAGAATGAGAATGAGAAGTGAATGAAAATCAACAGAAGCACTAATAAAAGGTCGAATTGTAAAAAACTTATTAATATCACAATTAACCCTTTGCTAGTCATCATGCGGTGACCTGTTAGTTCCGGACTCAACGTGTTTATCGAGTCGTCTGTAATTTAGGAAGATATAAAAATCATAATGTTTGTAATTAGAAATTTGAAGGCACGAGTAGTAATTAAATTAATTCACTTAAATTATATATGTATAATTAATGTATTGTTTTTGGTAATAAGAATGTCTATTTAAATAAAAATAGGAACTATATTGTCGCGGAGTACTTGCCCCTCTCCGTTGTTATGTGCCAGTCGAATCTAGTAGAGAGTCACTATGCTGCCGTCAGACCGTACAGACGTATGAGCGAGAGCTCCACGAAAATGGATTTGTTTTTAATTTAATTTTAAAATGTTAGCTACCACTGCTAAACGTGGCGAGCGTTGTGTAATGTGTGAATGATATAAAGATGTGTTAAGAAGAAAAATGTAATAAGTAAAACAAAAACTTAACTAGTAGTAAACAAGATGACGTCTCCCCTCAAGAGGTAAATACAAGTACAACCTTATACATGAAGATGTGATCTGCATAAACTTCATAAATACACGTATATGATGCATAAGACGCTGACGAGGACCTCCGTGGATCTACACCTACTTTCACAAAAGAAACTCCAATCTCCGCAGTGAACATCCTATCTAGTACTTGTCGAAGACACGACCCAGATGATGATGCCGACTTCAAGAATTCCAAAGAGAGACACCCCAGGACGAGGTTACTACAACCAATTGTAATGGTGACTCGATAGCTTGCCTATCGAGAGTTAATCATATTTGATACACAACTCACATTAAAAAGAGACTTTTCAAAGACTATAAATTTTGTTTAAAATTAAAATGAGACAAGCTAAGAGTTTACTGTAAGATTCAATATCGTACGTTGTAACGCCTTAAATGTAAATGTAATTTATAATCACTTTAAGTAATAATACCATTCTTCAAATGGTAAAAGAAGTCTTGCAAGCGTCTAGATGAACTCAAAATACTTAGAAGTCTTTGCTATAAATATACTTAAAGTAAACTCGGATCCGAGGTAAAAGAATACATAATCAGTTTGATCCCTAAGTTTTTATGAAAAGCATTTAAATATTTTAATCTAATTAATGATGTCATGGGATCTTTGAGTAACAGTTGTTAATAAAGAGAAGTCATCTTGTTACACATGAAAATGAGTGCATAAATCAGTGAAATACCTTCCCTTGTTTCCTTATAATTATCTTATGTAATTTGTTCAGTTAATTTGAGTTTAATAACAGTTCGTTACAACGTAGGCAGCCCATGTAATTGGCAAGTGTCAGTTAAGATGGGTTCCCTGGATTTGTAACGTGGCAATACGTTACAGTTTGATCTTAATGTTGACTGTTTTGTTAGTCTGTGAACATAAAATATCTAGCTTCATTCAAGTTTGAATATTTTGTCAGTCCGTACAAACTTAGGATAAAGTGTTCCCCATTACGTAGTAGTTCGTATTGATTGTCATGTTCTTGTGCTTGAGCACGGGCTTCATTTGAGCTTCTGATCTTTTCAATAGCTTTGACCTTCCCTATTCCTAAAAACTTGAAGTTGTGTCGCATCCAGTTACTGCTTACGCAAAAAGCAACAGTTTTCTTGTGTCCTCAAATTCATTAATAAGCTGCTGAACACCGTAACAAAGTTTATTTTTACCCGGTTTGTGTTTCAAAAAAAAATATTGCAATTTTCTGGACAAAGAGAAACTAGTAAAACTAAGAGGTCAGTATCAGAACCAACAACATATACCTTACAATTAGTATTCGATGAACCTATAGCTTCTTGTACTATGTCGACATCGGCGTCTCCCTCAGACTCTACTGTTTTTATTTCTTCTTTTTGTAGCTGAGATACAACTGAAAGCGTAAGTTGTTTCTTGTTATTTTCATTTGCAAGAAAATCTTCTTTTGGTTTAACACAAGTGTGTTTTCATCAAATGTGATTTTACAGGATGATCTTCTAGCTGATCTTCTATTTTTCTCTTCTTCTTTGGTCGAACAATACTCAAGATAACCATCGAAAACAACAACTGAATTTCCCCCATAGTTTCTTTTAACAATAGATGAATAGCTCAGAACTATTTCTCCGTATGTACAGCTTTTCGGCCAGGGAACATAATGAAGGAGGAAGCCGCCATCTACAACTATAAATGCGTCCTTAAAGTCTACACCTTCCTCAGATATAGTTCCCTTTTCAAAAACTTTCATTGTCGTTGATTTGTTGGTTTTTCTAAAACAGAGATGGAGGGCGAGAAGCAAGCTCATATTCTAGATAATTTTTCAGTTTCAGTGGACTGTCACAAACACAAAGTATCCTGTTACAGAGATGGAGGGCGAGAAGCAAGCTCATATTCTGGATAATGTTTCAGTTCAGTGGACTGTCACAAACACAAAGTATCCTGTTAAAAAGTTGTTGCGAATTTACAACAACTTCTCTTGATCTGACTTTGACTGCTTTGTGAGATGCCCGAGTCTTTACCATGTCCTTTCTTTTCAATTTTAATTCTCCAAACGTTATTCCTTTCATTCTGTCCGTAGCAGATAATCCCAGGTCGATTGCTTGGTCGCAGTTTACTGACTCGTCTGAGATAAAACCGGATGACAGGCATACAAGCTCACCGGACATTTTAGTGAAGGGATTGTGTTGTCTCAGCCAGGTTGTAAATTTGTCAATGTCCATCTGGTCTCGAGCCTTTCTAGACTCACGAAGCTCAACGTGTTGCTCACTAAACTTAACAGATGAACCTAGATATTCTTCAACAGCTTCGTGAATTTTCAAGAAAAATGGGGTTCCTAAGATCCATTTTGACAAAGTACTCTCTGATATTCCTCTGCCGTGTGTTAGACCCCCTATCGATTTCATAGGACGCATCAAACACTGCTCTATGCACATATCGGTCCAGGTTCCACACCAAAATTTTTCTGGTCTTCGTATAGTAAAAAGGCCTTTATTGATAAACAAATCCAACTCCCTCTCAGTCATTTTAGATGATATTGGTACCATCTGTTGAGCATACAGATGAGCACTCTTGGCATACGGTAAATGGCCGGCTGCATGAAAGAGTGGTAACATGTCTACTGTTGTTCTCAAATGTAGATTCCAGTTTCCTGCTCTCTCGGCGTAGACAAATTTTAAAACCAAATCGATAGCCTTCAAAAAGTTTACCCAGAGCTTTGCAGCTCTACTTGTCGATTCAATGGCTTTAAAACAGTTGTCTAGTTTCAGCAGTCCTTCAAAAATTTCATCATCTATGAAGATATAATCGTGTTTTATTTCTTTTGAAATAAGATTTTTGTAAACATTTTCCACACCATCCATACACTCTGTAACCTCTGGAAAATGTTCTTAGAGTTATAAGACTAATTGCTCTAATACATCTGTCATAGGCGTGGCCATTCATCATGTGATTTACTGTTGTTGGTCCATAAACGGTTTCCCGTAGCGTTTCCAACCCGCTTACTTCCATGATTTTCCCGATTGACCCCATAAAAGACATTAATAGGTGGAAGCCTCCGAGCCTAAGCACAATTTTCGAAATATCAGTGTTGTGATCAGCAGAGGTTACAATATCTGCAGCTTTCAAGTAAAGGGGCTGATCAAATGTAACTATACAAGTTTGACTGTGTTTTTTACTTTGATCGGCGGCAAATTGTAGTGCTGTGTAGATCGTAGAGATGTTGCTAGGGTCTAGATTGATACGAGGGACAGGCAATATGTATGTAGTTTCGAAGTCACCAGCATCCCTCATAATTGAAGCCATGAAACCGTTCCAACCAGGCTGCTGCTTATGACCAACAAGCCACATAAGATCAAGGGGAAATATGATATGTGAAGTAGATATCTTGATGTACCAATCTGTTGAAGCGAAATCCTTGATGTCATTGTAATCTTCTATGTTAACTGTAAATAGACCACTCTTGGTATTATTTTTCTTTGGGTAGGAGTACTGACGAATACTTTCCGTGTTGAATATTCCACTTGTCATTCTTTGAACTTTAACATCAGTTTCAACCCCAGTACTTGGTGAAATACATTTAATTCCTCCAATCGCGTGAAACGTTCCAAGGCCATCCAACGTTCTAACATTCACGTCAGCATTGTCAAATACATGCTGTGTAAATGCATCTTTATTTACTCCCGGTAAGCCTGCATTGATAGTAAGCGAATTTGTATATACTGATATTTCATGATATTTGGGACATACACCCATCGACGATAACATCTGTATTAGATGTTTTGAGCCATAGAGCCTATGAAGGGTCAAACCAATACTTAATTGTATTGGAGAGACAAATGAGCGCGGCCTAACACAAGATATCATGGCGTGGTTTATCACGTCTCGTTTTACCACATCTTTCTGTGTTTCAGTAGTATTTCTTTTTCTTATAACTCGCGCTGTGAAGGCTTGTAGGCTCTCAGGAATTAAATTTGGTCCTCCTGATTTTATCGTTTAGAAACACGATATATATATAGATATCAGGGTAGCAATTTCGGTCATAGGTCATTTTTTGGATATCTTCTCGTACTATATCAGCTGCAGCCAACACAATCCTACGTTTCTCTGCACATTGGTCGGTCTCTCGGTTTTTGTACCTGTTATCTATTATATTGTATGCATTATCTGACAAGCAAAAAACATTTTTCCTCCCAGTTATGTTTGATACAATCATTCTATCTCCAAAATATTCTTGTAGAAGAGTTTTCAAATGTTTTTCAGTGTAGACAGATTCTTCGCCGGATATCTGTTGTAACATCTCCTGTATTTCTTTTACTGTGTATTGACATTCATCGCTTTCTTCTGTTTTCTCACATACTTGAGCGAATGCCACAGATAAGGATTGAGATTTGGGTCTGCCCTTTTGCGATAAGCTACTCCTGAAGAAATCTCTGTAGCACTCAAAATGATAGCGCCCCTCTGCAGCTAGAAGATGTATTATATTTAATAGTCTGGATTTCACCATATTCCCTGATTCATCATTTCTGTCACCGCATTTTTTTAGGAATTTTTCTGTGACTTCTAAAGTAGTCACCAGATGAACAACTTCCCTGCGATCTGTTGGTAGTTTGCTTTTATTGATAGCTTCTTTTCCACATATAAAACAACTTGTTTTTAAATCCAACATATCTTGAGTTTTCCTACGAGTGGTTGCAGCACTGGAGGTTGATGGGCCTGGTTGATTGTCAACCTCCGCCTTTGCGATGGCCGCCCTAATTGAAGACTGTCTTGTGTACTGTTGCCTACAGCTTTTGTGTACTTTGATAGCGGTCTTCTCATCCAATTTCTCGTGAAGCCCATCTTTTCGTCTAAGTCTTGCATCGTAAATAGTTTTTAATCCTTTTGTTACAATGACGGTATCTTCTTTCAATTCTTGATTATATATGATGCAAATTGTTTCGAAATTAGCCATAACGCCTTCACTTGTACCCCCTACAAAAAAAAAAAAAAGTCTCATATTGATTTTTTTTCATATTTATTACTTAATGGACATCAATAACGTAATTTTATATTTTTCAAAAGGTTAACTGTTTCAAGATGGAAAAACACCCGATTTTAAATTGTTTTCAACTATCATGAATAAATTATTATAACAATTTAGTATAGCAATATTGTTATTTAAAAATTATGTGAATATACAAAAATGGTTTCGATTGAACAACTCATTTTTCATTGTTTTGCACTTACAAACGATAATTGTAGCATATAATTTGGTTACCTCACAAGAAAATTAATAATACTTTGCCAGGATTTCGAGTTACCACCCTTACATGTTATTTCGTAGCCATTATCTAATTATAATATCTTTATAACATTATAAAATAACAAAGATGTGTATTACTAACGCAACAACGAAATTACAATTTACCGACGAACTGTATGAAATAAGAAACAAACTACAAATAAACATAACTTATATAAACTTTAATAAGAAAATAATAATATCGTACCTTAAAATTCCTTCACTTGCAACAACATACACAGTTTGGATAGCGTAGTACTGTATAATGCGCACCAATACAATTTGTGAAATATCAAACTTTCAAAAGGATTTTACTTCAAATATTCAACGACACGTCCAATCATAACTCTGCTCCAAACCAAACTAAACTGAATTCTCGACTTGCGTCTACGACTAATCTGCTGTTAACCGACTAATCTGGCGACGTGGTGGGGGCACTGGAGGGGCGAGCGAAGGTGCGTCCCATCACATCTATTAATTGTACGGGCAGACGCTGCATGTGTGATACACTCGCATTCTGGGCTGACAAGCGTCTGCCCGTACGATTAATAGATGGGATGGGATGCGGCTGCGCTCTATCCGAGTCTTTGTAGACTTGACGATAAACCTGTAACTTATTTTCGGTTTGTTTAGCTGTGTGCGGTGTTCCTACGTGTGTTCTCTCGTAAGCAGAAATACTTACAATATTTTATGTAATCGTTCAGCGCTACAGAATGCGAATTCTAATATGCCGTTTACAATAAGAACTCTTACTGAACTCTTTGCTGCATAAATCACATTTTACGGCAGTAGTACTCATCTGAAAATAAACATAGCATTGTTTTCATTTAACTTAAATTTAGTAAGCAAATTTCAGATGAAACGGTAACAACTAAACTTTATTTATTCTTCCCATAATGGTCCTGTATTTGTTTAATATACTTTCTGAAGTGACAGTTTGGGAATACAGTACTGCTGCATTGTGCTATCCTACCACATGTTCCACTTCTGGCAGCTGGGTTCTAACAGCAGATTATTGTTCAGATTAAAAGTTGTACATGCGTGCACGCGTGAGCACACACGCACGCACATACACACAAAGTATTCTTAACTGCCCATTAAACAAAACATTAAATTTTGTTTCTAAAAATAACTAAAAATTACAAATGTCTACAAGATAATTCTTCTTATTCTCTTTTCTTTCAAACATTAGGCCTGCTGCCTGTTATGCTCTTGACCATGGCAGAACTGACATTTCACCACTGCCAGAGAGAAATCAGCTACATAGCAACTGTGTGTGTGTGTGTGTGTGGGGGGGGGCCCAGATACGCCAGACAAGACTGCTGTATTATTACTCAGCAATATGGGTGTGCAGGCAGACTGACTAATTTTACTTCCATATTCCTTAAGGAATGGAAGTATGGTGATGGCAAAAAAATCGTGTTCGAGATTATTGCAGATTCTGATTCTACTACACTCAAAACATGAAAAACAGTCGTTTTCCGAAAAGTGTCTGTGTGTGTGTCTGTCTGTCTGTCTGTCTGTGTGTCTGTCTGTGTGTGTGTCTGTAGATTTTTTTCTATGGCAAACGATAACTGCCGCAAATTCAAACAGAATCAAATAATTTTTTGCATGCAGCCCTGATTTTCAGAGTACTCGCGATCTATTGTTTTTGGTGAAGATCGGTTGAGGGAAAGGGGTAGTTTACCGGCAACGGTTTTTTTTTAGCAAGGGTAATTTTGTTTGTTTGGCAAACGATAACAGCCGCAAATTCAAACAGAATCAAATAATGTTTCGCATACAGCCCTGAATTGTAGAGTTCTCAAGATCTGTTGATTTTGGTGAAGATCGGTTAAGGGAAAGGGGTAGTTTACCTGTAACGTTTTATGTTTTAACAAGGGTATTTCCTATGGCAAACGATAACAGCCGCAAATTCAAACAGAATCAAAAGATTATTTGCATACAGCCCTAAATTGTAGAGTTCTCAAGACCTATTGTTTTTGGTGAAGTTCGGTTGAGGGAAAGGGGTAGTTTACCTGCAACGTTTTTTTAACAAGGGTATTTTCTATGGCAAACGATAACAGCCGCAAATTCAAACAGAATCAAATAATGTTTTGCATACAGCCCTGATTTGTAGAGTACTCAAGACCTATTGTTTTTGGTGAAGATCGGTTAAGGGGAAGGGGTAGTTTACCTGCAACGTTTTTTTATCAAGCGTATTTTCTATGGCAAACGATAACAGCCGCAAATTCAAACAGAATCAAATAATGTTTTGCATACGTCCCTGAATTGTAGAGGTCTCAATGACTTTCGATTTTGGTGAAGATCGGTTAAGGGGAAGGGGTAGTTTACCTGCAACCTTTTACGTTTTAACAAAGAGTAAAGTACTTGAAAATTTATTTAAACTTTTTGAAACAATGGTAATTGTTAAAAATAAAATAATTTTGTTGCCAGGCAATAAAATTATAATTTTTTCATTTTAATGTAATATAATATTTTTCATTTAATACAGCAATAAAAAGGCAGGTAAGACACAGCCTGGCTGTTTGGCTGAAAATGATTTTAAATATAAATCTTAGAATATGGAAGTCATGTATGGTTCTCCATACCGATATTTGTTTAGTAAAGTAACAATATTATAGAGCGATCATACAATAAACAGTATAAATTCCACACAGTTAAATGTGTGTTATAATTTCTTTTAGTCTAACAGCTAGATGGATTCTTATACTTTTTTCCAATTATTGATTCCATTTTTGAGCCACGGGGTCAAAGAATTTTGAAATTTCTAAAACTGTACAGTATATTCAGATTTTCGTTAAAATTCTCTTTAATCGATGTCCCACATGGAATTTGTGATTTTGTCAAACTTTTGCCCCACTTTTTGAAACCTGGTGTCCCAAAATTTTGAAATGTACAAAAAATAATACTATATTTGTATACACTATTACTTCCATATTCCTTAAGGAAATGGAATTATGGTGATGGCAAAAAAAATCGTGTTCGAGATTATTGCAGATTCTGATTGTACTAACTCAAAACATGAAAAAAGTCGTTTTCCGAAAAGTGTCTGTGTGTGTGTCTGTCTGTCTAACTGTCTGTAGATTTTTTTCTATGGCAAACGATAACTGCCGCAAATTCAAACAGAATCAAATAATTTTTTGCATACAGTCCTGATTTGTAGAGTACTCACGACCTATTGTTTTTGGTGAAGATCGGTTGAGGAAAAGGGGTAGTTTACCTGCAACGGTTTTTTTTATCAAGAGATTTTTTTTTGGCAAACGATAGCCGCAAATTCAAACAGAATCAAATAATTTTTTGCATACAGCCCTGAATTGTAGAGTTCTCAGGACCTATTGATTTTGGTGAAGATCAGTTAAGAGAAAGGGGTAGTTTACCTGCAACATTTAATGTTTTAATAAGGGTAATTTTTTCTATGACGAACGATAACTGCCGTAAAGTCAAACAGAATCAAATAACTTTTTGCATACGTCCATAATGTGTAGAGCACTCAAGGTCTTTTGATTTTGGTGAAGATCGGTGGAGAAGAAGGGGTAGTTTACCTGCAACGTTTTATGTTTTTATATGTGTACTACGTTATCGGCAACAAAGAAAAGTTTAGTGTAAAAATTCCTTCCCGGGCTGTTTGAGCAAAGTACAATGTTATCTGCAAAACCAGACGTTTCGGCAGTGCCATCGACTGTCATCATGAGTGAAAATCGAGTGCGATAATGTAAGGTGGTATACGTTAGTGACCGCATGCACAGAACTGTGGTCAGTCTGAATCTATAAGTAGAAAGAAGTAGTTTCTGTGGAAATATTTCATTTCCATTATGATTTTAAATATAAATCTTTGAACATGGAAGTAATGTATGGTTCACCATACCGATATTTTAATTGCTTTTAGTTTTCATTGAATTATTTGTATTTCAGTTTTACATTTGATATGTAAACGCATCAAGACAGAAATAATCGCTGCTGACATTGAGTTTAGCAATTTAACATGATAATGTTTGTTATATAGTAAATATATTTGTAATATAGTTATATAGAAAACATGATAGAAGACAATTCTTACCTTTAACTTGGTTACTCAAACACGCATCCAAAATAGATACAAAAGCGCGCGCGGTAAAAACTTACCAAAATCAGCTGAGACAAGTATCAGCTGAGCCCGCCAGGTGGCACGGTGTGTCGGTGTCACGGTCGGTCAGGCACTTGCCCCTCCAGTGTCCCCACCACGTCGCCAGATTAGTCGGTTAACAGCTCCGATGTCCGTCCCGTAGACGCAAGTGAATTCTCGGGTGTCTGTAGCCAGTGGCGGCGCTAACGAAACGGGGGCCCCCCGCGAAACTAATTAGGGGACCCTATAAAAATGGTTAAATTTTGTATACGTAATAGGGGAAAACACTCAAATGAGTTTCTATTTACGTGTGTTTCACAACAATGGTTTGTGAATACTTTCTCGTCTATCACAAAGCGTTTGCAATTTGCAAAGGATGTTTTACACGTGTACAAACTCTTAAAATTCATTGTTGCTAAATAGACAAAGTTCTATACAAACTATAAAAAAACCAAAACAAAAAGAATGATTTATTTTTACGTCAAAGATCTAAATTCAGACTATGAAACAGTACCGCACACAGAGTGTTAAAAATTTATTATTTAAAAAAGAATATCAAAGTAACATTCTAGCTTTTTTCAAACATTTAAATTAGTTTGTAACTGAATTTGTAAAATTCTTGAATATACTCTATACAAGTTCTCCTTAAGTCTAATCCAATTCAATAGCACTCGAACTCAAGTAATGTACAATATTTACAGATGAGGATCAACCAAAGTTCACTGTTTTCCTAAGCCTAGTCTGCTTTTTTTAATAGCTAAGAACTTTTCAACCACTTCGTTGATATTAGTTTTCTGTGTCTCTTCATGCTCAATGCTTAACAGTGCCAAGTCACTCAACCGAGTTTGGTCCATGGTACTTCTTAAGTATGCTTCTTTAATTAAGTTAAGTTTTGAAAAGCTTCTTTCCGCTGTAGCTGTTGTGACAGGTATGGTTAAATAAAGCTGCAAAGCTATAGTTAAGTCTGGGAGGTAACTCATAAGGCAGCTGTTTTCTTCAACCAGTAAATTCATCATTTCTCGAATTCTTTTCTTGTGTACAATTTCTTTGGCCATCAGAGCTTTGAAGGATATTACTTGGTCAGGCATTGATGTGGAAAGGTCACCAGGATACACATTTACCAGAGCCTTACTTTTCTTCACTATTTTCTCTTGTGAGAAGTTTACTAAATTCTGAGGCGTCAGGAATGAAAACCTATCATCAATGCAACGCAATCCTTCGAATCTCATTTGTAGCTGAGCTATTACAATATCTAGTGTTGCATTGAAAACTTTTACTTCAAATGATTTCACTGGGTCGTCAATTCTATGGTCAACTGATAATTCAACAAAGAAGCGTTTTACAACTCGTTTACGCTTATTTTTCATGTTACAAGTTATGTCCCATGACTGGGCCAACTGGGGCCCCCCATGAGGGTCGGGGCCCCCCCGCGCCGCGGGGTCTGCGGGGGCCTTATCGCCGCCACTGTCTGTAGCATTGTGTGTCTGGTGCCATAAAACTGTCGGTGATGGGGGCCCGGCGCCTGGCGGGTGGCTCAGGTAGCAGTTACACCCAGACCCTGCGCCCTTATATCGTCGATTACTACTCTTACATACTAAGTTGAACATAGTCATATGCATATTTATTGTAAAGCTTATTTCATAAGGAAACGTTGTCCTCTTTGGGTGTTTTTTTGTAATGTTGCTCTTTTCGAAATTATGGGCATATAAATATTAAGCAACATCCGGAAAAACTAATTTTACCAACTTCAACATTAAAATCCGTTGGAAATACGCATTCTCACAAAAAATACATAACAAACAAAGTTGTACATAATCTATTTACAAACAAAAATACACAAAATTCAAAAAAATTTGGATAAACCATTATGATTTTACAGACGATAAACCAACATACTACGATTAGAGGGGGTTTAGAGGGGGTGGGGGAGAAAGCACAAGGGGAGGGGTGGGGACTTTTGAGAAAATACGCCTTTTATTATGTACTAACATCTGTGAAAAATTCAGCTTCTTCCAAATTATTCGCGACATCGGCCACTTTTTTGCATTCATTGACTGGACTATAAATCTAGGTGACTTACACTATTGACAATGTCAGAATTGTCGTTGATATGTATCAGAACTTCTCGATTAAAACTTTTTAACAATAATAAGATCTAAAGTCTCCAGGGATTACAGATAAACAGACAGACAGAAGATACATGGGGCATTTTGAACTCTAGTTTGCATGGTTTGTCCAGACTGGAGCTCGATGAACGCCGGTTTCATACATTGCAGATCGGTCATTCGCTCGGCACAAGGTCTTAGGGTGCTGTCCACGAATACACGATAAGCGTGGGTTAATTTATTTGAATCCCAAAGACGTCCCTGAAGTCTTCAGTGACTTGATCAGCATTCAACCACAAGATGAAAAACTCACCAAATTTGCTGATTATTTAACCGAAAACTACATTGATGAAGAAGGACCTACAATATTTCCACCAAACATTTGGGCAGAAGATTCAGCTTCATTGTCGAGGACAACGAACGCCTGTGAAAGTTTTCACTCAAGGTTCAATGCTGCATGTGAATCTCCTCATCCCAACATCTATAGGTTCGTCAAAAGTCTGAAGGATAAACAGATCGACACGTACATCTGAATAAACAGCACAAAAAGAGGCCATATAATAAAAGCAGCCTCGGACACTAAAAAAAGGGAAGAATACATTCAAAATAAATTAGATCAGCTCAAAGGTGGTGATATCACTAAACTACAGTTTGTAAAATGTGTTTCGTACGTAGTAGCTGCGACAAAAAAATAGGACCCCTGTTTATGGTTTAGAATATTTGTTTTTAAACATATTGTGTGATATTTTAATACGTAATAGTAAGTATTATTATCCATTTACTAATTCTACTCCACCCTTTGTGACTGGTAGCATTATTTATTATTGTTTTTATTATTTTTTTCTGTAAAATAATTTTTACTTTGAATCGATTCTTTCTGCTTAACTTAATTTAATAGTGCACTACACTGCTAAGTTTTAATAGTGGTTGTAGAATCTTTCATTGTTATGTGCTTACGTTTGTATATTTTTATTACTCAAACGTTTTCGTGATATTTTCATATGTGCTAGTAAATAAGCAGCATTTGTAGTAAATTGATAATACAGTAAAATTATGATTGATCTTCTTTAAACATGTTTTAGTACACAACATTTTTGTTTTTCTTTACAAACCAATGAATGACTTAAAATAACTGCAACTTTTTGTTACACGTGTTATAGTTAGATTTTTTATGTGAGTGCGCAAACTCTTTAGACCACGAAGCGCACTTGAGATAACATCTTGGGTATTGCAGGATATCCATTTTTAACACATGTACATATCAATACAGGTGATACAAATTCAAAGAAAACTATAAAGACACTGTATTGGTACGTGCAATGAACTGGCCTAGATAAGAGAAGAGGTTGCATTGCACTGTATTTGGCTGTGAACTTCGTGCCGCTGTGATTTTTTAAAGTTAGTACTGCGATGAGGCGTCCAGTCCAGTAAATTTAAATAAAAACGTATTTTAACTTTTGATGGCTAAAACAGAATTAAAAACTATTTTACAAAATATTCGTTTTAATTTAAGCTTTATAAGGACGAGACAAATTTATTCCTAGTATTTTTCTAATATCCCTTGCGCTAGTGATTTTTCATGCAAGTAGGCCTTTACTCACCTCTCCTCCCGCAGTTGCCGAGTTCGTGCGTTTGCTCAGGTGACGGTTTTGGGACAGTTGCCGAATTCGTGTGTTTGATTTTATCAGAGCAGGTAAAATTTGCCGAGTTCGTGCAAGGCGGTATGACATGGGTCTAAGTATTTGCTACTGCCATTCGGGTGGCCTGAGGCTCATCTCTGTGGTCCCCTTAAGGCATTGCCCGCAGGAGCTCAGAGAAGCGCTGGTGTGCCACTAGAGTGTGAGTGGCCACTAGAGGTCGCTGGGTTGCCATTAGAGGGCGGATGGCTCCCACATTTAGCACATTTAGGCACTTGGACACCTCATGGTTTCCTATGCTCCGAGTTTCAGTCCAGCCGAGAAAGAAAGAGATGCCCCACTTTAGATAATATTTTCAAACTTTTTAACTTAGTTTCAATTGTTAAAAACACACGTTTTCGCTTTCCACTAGCTTTACTAAGAGAAATGCTAGCCATTCCGAACAACACTAAAGTATCTGTACTTAAACAAATATTTATGGTTTATTGACACTAATAATGTAAACAAACGTATAAACATGTAGGCTTATATAAACGTACAGAAAACTGGATAATAACGCGGTCATACAGAAGACTCGGAAGTGACAGGTCCTGGAGTGGTAGTGTTCCTCATTCCCCTATCGTGCCTGCGGGCGAGTGCTGTAACTATACCGAGCACCAGACTACAGTCTCGGTAAAAAAATTTATACTCGTTTTTTGTCGGATCCGGATTGTCGAGGTTCCGGACTTTTGAGGTCCGAACTTTCGAGGCTCCACTGTAGTCCCAATAATAGGATATTGCTTATTGTGTACAAATGGCATCTGGAACTTTTGGATATTCGGATGCCCTGCTACAGATAAATCGCTAATGGCAAAATTATTACTGGTGAGCTGTCTAATGGAGTAGACGCGTGTACAACCATAGAAAAACGATTAGCAAAGCAGGTAAAGCAGGACTCTTACCTGACAACGCCTCTCTGGCATGCGCTAATTCTGTTTCTAACGCTTGTATTTTCTCCGGTCCCTCGAGCGAGTCCAGGTCCGGATTGCTTGGGACGACAACGTCCAGCGCTGCAGAGGTGGAGGTAGCCATATTGGGAGCTCCGGACGCGGTCACCAGTTTCCTCAGTTCCGACACTTCTCGTTTTAGCCTTTCATTTTCCAGTCTCAGTCGAGTCGTCACGTTGCTACTGGACGAGTTTGGACCCGACAGCTGTTTGCTTGAGCACAGTAGGTCTCCTGAAACAAAGTTACGTCTCATTAGCTTAACTCCAATATGGTACACAGTTTCGAATAATTACTGTATTTGCTAGATTACGTAAAAAAGTTCATTAAATTTTTATTTTTCTATTCGTCCTTATTTGAGGCAATTTAGTAGTGAATTGCATAGTTAGTTGCATAATTTAGTAGTGAATAAGTTGCATAATTTCAACCTTACGTGCGGGACCATCAGGCGAACCCTTAAGTCAGCAAGTAAAGAAACACGCCTAAAATTCTACAAGGTGATGGCTCTTCCCACACTTCTGTATGGGTTTGAGAATTGGACTTTAACGAAAGGCCAGGCCAGTCGCATCCAAGCGGTTGAAATGAGATTTCTCAGGTACGTGGCAGGGTATACTCTCCATGATCGTAGAAGAAACACAGATATACGGCAGGAACTGAATATTATGAGTATACTCGACAGAATCGCTCAGTATCGGCTGAATTGGTGGAAACATCTTTGCCGAATGGGTGACTGCCACATCCCCAAACAACTCTGGAACTATAAGACGAGGGGACGGAGAGGTGTGGGACGCCCGAGGAAGCCTGGAGTGACCAGCTGTAATCTTTGCCTATTTGAGACCGGCACAAACCATCCTTGGTTTAATCCTTGAAGAAGGTGATGATGATGATCTATTCTTCTGTATTTGTAATATCACCTTCAAAGTAACCTCCATTACTTTTCTTTTATAAAATTGCTAAACTGCTATAATTGTTATTATTTGGACAAAGCTTTTCGTCATCACTGACATCTTCAGGTCTTAAACAACCTTGGTTTAAAAACAGTGTCAGCAGCGTTCGGGTGAAATGTAATTAAAAACAATTAAGTTCTAAAAGTATAACAAACAATTGGATAGTGGGAGCACATTAAAAGTACAGGGAATTGGCTATACTACGTATGTGCTAAGTGCATAGTATCGACATCATGTTGTGTATGAGAGAAAGCATCTTCTTGTGGAACTACAACACAACGTTCAACAATTAAGATATGTAACCGGAGGGTGAAATTATGAAAATATAATATAATAAAAACATGAGATAAACAATAATCGGGAGTGTCAGAGGGTGTATGCAAGAGAACTATAGCATCATAAGAGAGAAGGGGTGTGAGAGAGAGAGAAAGAGAGAGAGAGAGCATAAAGAGTGGTACTGATTTGTATTGATATAATAAACTTTAACATAATATTTTACTACAGACCTATATGGCTGCCAAAGACAATATGACTGCCACATGCAGAATGTTCAAAGAAGATATGGGACGTCGTGGCGAAAGATATGAACGGGTCTAATAATTTTTATTTATTTTATTATTTTCATAATTCTTACTTTTTAGATACAGCCAATCATTATTAAGAAGAAATCATCTCTCGAAAGTTACTGTATTCCTCCAGCTGATCGCTACGACAAGCATATATCTGTGCACCAGAGGCATAACACACCATGTCACCTGTTTACAGTACAGCTAAAAATCATTTTGTTTGCTTCAAGAAGCAATGTGAGATAGTGTTATTTCAAACATGCGTATTGGCTGCTTAAAAATAACTAGGAGATAGTGTCATATACTACTAGAAAGAGGGCAGTCTGTACATTAACACTAAATAAAAAGCTCCATTTTATAAAAAATGGAGATGGTGTCTTATGCCTCTGGGGCACAGATATATATTGGAATGTTTCGCGTTTATGCGGAAGTAGCCGAAATGCGGCCCTCATAATTTTGTAAATCGCTTCACAAAATGACCAAACTCGTTTCGTTTCAACAAAATAACATTCTTCCACTTATGCCATCATTTTCTTGTGTTTGTGGTATACACACGTAGATCACAAACATTATCCGCGACGGTACTGTAGCAGTGGACTTCGCACAATCTAGTAGAATAGTAATTCGCAAGTTACCACTTTCATTATACGAGAGGCTTTAATATTCTCTAGACTTTCGATTTTACTTAAGATTATTGACGAATATCCATCTGCAATATATTAAACGATTTTTCTTACTTGTAAATAATTAGTTAGACTTTGTTTTCGTATGACACATTATTTTTATTACAGTGTTGTACATAAGTTTCTTTTAAATTTGATACAATAACAATCAGGAATATGCAGATTCTTGTGCGCGCGCACGTGTGTGCATGTTTTAAAATTATTCTGGATTCAAAGTAAATTTTCATTTTGCCGTCAATTAATAAAAAAATGTACTCGAAACTGAAACAGTGCTAAATAAATTTTAACTACGTGTATGCGCGCCCTAACATATATAGCTTTCGAGGCCATTAGCAACAAATTTATTTATTTTTTTACTGACATTCAGAGCTGTGACTTGTAACCATCGATGTATAATATATTGTTATTATATTATATTATATATAATTTATTTAATAATTATAAATTCTTTACCTCAAGATCTTATTTTCCCTTATTTGGTATACATGTTTCGGGAATGTTATTGTTCCCATCCTCAGCCTTCCTGATTTTATACCTTGTGAAGTATTTGTGTTTTTGTTAGTTGTTATGATTTTCTCTTGGTTTCTGGTATTTTATACTGGTATTATTGTGAGTGATTGTGGTGTAGATATTAGTATTTTGTTTATTTTCGATGTTGAGTGTTTTGAAAATTGTGTCATGTTTTGTATTTGTTCAGGTATTAGTTTATCTTGTGTTTGTATATTTGTAAATTTTCCCATATGTTCGTTATGGTGCCTTTGTGTGGTATGTGTTTTATTAGTGTCATGTTGGTTATGTCTGGGAATTCATGCCCAGTGTTTATTGCACGTGTGGCCAAATTAGATTTATATATTTCTGTTTTTTTTTTTTGTATGCGCTTAGATGTTCAAAATAACGTTTTTTCAGTTGTTTTTTGTTTGTCTCCTATGTAACATTTATTGCAATGTTGGCATTCAATTTTGTATATATCATTGGTTGTTGTATTATTTTTGTTATGTGGGTTACCTAGTTTTTGTAAATTATTTTTGTTAGTTTGGTATGATATTTTTATGTCTGTATTTTTAAATAGTTTTATTAGCGTTGTCATTTTATTATTTATGTATGTGAATGTAGCCCATTTTTTATTGTTGTTATTATTTATGTGTTGTTAATTTTGATTAGTTCTTAATTGTTCAGTTTTTATTTTATATTTGATTTTATTTTCAACTTTGTTTACAGTATTTTTATTGTATCCATTTTCATAAGCAATTTGGTATATTATATTTCTTTCTTTGTCTGTTTCTTGTTTGTTTAGGGGTATTTTATACATTCTGTTTGTACATGTTCCAAATAAGGAAAAATCATCTTGGGGTAATGTAATTATAAATATTAAACATTGTTACGACATCACAGAACAATCTACGTGTTTCTCGAACGATCCAGTGGAATACGGCTGAATGTTGTGGCGTACGTGATTTCAACATGCGCTCGCGAGACTTTTCTGGAAGCCGCCAGCCGTGTGGAATATGTCAAAGCCGCAATTAATTACGTCGTAGTGAGAGCTAACGCGCAGTATGGAATAATCTAGTATTTCGGGGGGGGGGGTATAAATACCAGTACTCAACGAGTTTAGTTTCAGTTATAATTGCGATATATTACAGTGCGGTTCATGTTTACTGTCGGGAGATTACAAGTGATTCGTTCAAGTGGTTATTAGCGAAGTGCTGTGTTTTATATTCGGGCGATATAGGCCTAATTGTAATACAATTGTGTTTTATATTAGTTGACATTTTATTGCGCGTGAACAATTTTTATTTGATTTGTTGTAAGAGACTGTGTTGTTAATTTCGAACTGTTTAACTGTGAAAATTAAAGCTGGTGATTAGTGACTTAATTGGTGTCTTGTATTTTGTTTTCCACTGTACCTAAGACGATCAAGTAGACCGCCGTAACAATATATTATATACATCAAGAAACAGACTGTAGTAAAAAGTGTATCACACACACACACACACACACACACACACACACACACACACACACACACACACACACACACACACACACACACACACACACACACACACACACACACACACACACACACACACACACACACACACACACACACACACACACACACACACACACACACACACACACACACACACACACACACACACACACACACACACACACACACACACACACACACACACACACACACACACACACACACACACACACACACACACACACACACACACACACACACACACACACACACACACACACACACACACACACACACACACACACACACACACACACACATTCTCTATTAGTGTGATTTTTTGGTTCTACTAGAACACGTGCAGCGTGTTAGTATAGAATCAGAATAAATTTCAGAAGCTGATTAAGATAATAACCCTTCAAAACCTTGAAATAGGCAGAAAAAATATAGAACCAGTAAAAGAGTTCATATATCTTGTCTCCCAGATGAACAGCACTAATGAAACCAACACTCTAACAAGAATATATCTTGCAAATAAAACATATTGTGGATTAAAAAAGCACCTGACATCTAGCTTCATCTGAAGAAGCACGAAATGCAAAATCTACAAAACGCGTATCAGGCCAGTGCTGACATATGCTTCAGAAAACTGGAGAGTGACAAAAAATAGCGAGAGACTTCTAGGTTGCTGTGAAAGACGGATTCTAAGAACAATATTTAGAGGAGTACAAGAAAATGGAATGTGGCGCAGGCGCTATAATTATGAACTATACCATCTTTACAAAGAGCCGGACATTGTCAGGCTAATCAAAATACACAGGCTAAGATGGGTTGGACACATAGAGAGAGTGGAGGAAGGAGAGCCCACGAAACATGTTGTCTACCAGAAACCAATGGGTAGAAGAAAAAGGGGAAGACCCCCGAAGTAGATTCAAAGACCAGATAGAGGACGACCTCGGAAAACTGAACATACAAGAAACTGGAAAGGTAAGGCATGCAATAGGGAGGAAAGGAATCGACTCTTGGAGCAGGCCAAGACCCACCAAGGGTTGTAGAACCACGGTTGATGATGATGATGATGAAGATAATAAGTGCAATAATGTGGATAAATATTATATTTCTGTTTTTGTTTGTATAAATTACCATTGTGTCAATAATCGATATCACAATTGTGAATCGAAATATGTATTTTTAATTGTAAAAGTTATTTGTTATAACGATAAATAAACAGGGTGTCGCCAGTGATACAAGTGTTTTTATTTCCATCACTGCCTTAGAAGACGACATGTTTGGTCGGACTTTCGTAAACCTTTTATTATTTTGTAAATAGGTACAGGTATTTCAGGTATTTGCCGCTGCAAGATTGACTACATAACTGATAACTAGAGTCTGTTAATTTTTTTCACTTTCATTTTCATTGTTTTATTATGTTGCAAAGAAAGATAACACGACATTTTAATATAAAACGTCAAGGCGTACCATTTAAAATGAAAATTCTCTGCGTAGGCCTAATTCCCTGTAATAGCGAAGCCGGAGTTTCGACGGCACACATAAAGCCTACTACCCGCCATAACTCAGCCCTCGTCTGTTACATCCAGGCCTCTTTCTGCACGCACACCAACAAAATTACAAAATTCGACGCGCACACACAGCAATCCCGTCTTCTTTGTATAAATAAGCCTAAGTTTGTCGCTTTAATAACGTTAAATCAGTTTCAAACAAAAGGAGGAACTTTGTATTTAAAAACAATTTTATAATTTATTAAGCTTTCTAAAATGTAACTTTGGAATATGTACGCGCGCGCACAGTCCTTAGCATCAGAATATAGAGTGCTTTTGACTGTAAGACATTGCAGGATTTACTGTTTTTTCCGTATCGGCCATCTAAGGACCACATGCCAATTTCAATTCTTTACCCTTTGTTCTTTCCTTTTTTTCCAATATTCTTTCATCTGCTCACTGTGTCTCTTCTTGCTGTCTTCAGTCCACTTTGAACCTGCATTTTTCTCTCTCCTACCCTGGACTCCCTCCATTTTCAACACTTTTGCCCGAAAAACTTCTCCTTCAATTGCTTCTTCTGCATGTATATTATTTTTTTCTAAATCCTTTTGGACTTCTTTAATCCAACTTGATGTTGATTTCTTCCCCCACAGATATTTGAAGATTTGCTTTCTCAACCTATTGTCGTCCATTCTATATAAATGTCCAAAAAATAATAGTTTTCTTTTTCTCATTGTTTCTGTTATATTTTCTGTACTTTGATATATTTCAACATTACTTCTTAATTTCCAACCTTCTGAAGTTTTTCGTGGGCCTAATATTTTCCTAATAATTCGTCTTTCCAATATTTCTAGTTTGTGATTTATTGTTTTATTATAGGCCTAACCAAACAATAAGGAAGAAATATAAACATGTTCGCAATCGGCACCTAAGGCTTTCACGGCCGGCGTGAACTGACTCCTCTTCCGGCAATTAGGTCATATTGACAGACGTTTCGGCCCTACCGTTGGAGGCCATCTTCAGTGTAAAACGACTCCAGAACTGGTACGGATCTTCACCAGTTAATCACAGTACTGTGGGAAAAAATGCTGCCTTTGTGGCAATAAGGGACCTTACTGTGGTTAACTGGTGAAGGTCCGTACCGGTTCTCGAGTCGTTTTACACTGAAGATGGCCTCCAACAGTGGGGCTGAAACGTCTGTCCTATGCGTTAGTAGTGGACCATGGCCTGATATCCCGGAGAGAAGTCAATTACATTTCAACATAATAAACATCTCAGTTGTCTTGTTCCCACCGTCCGTTTGTGTCTACAAGTCTCGTATAGCCTGTACCACAATATCGGTATATTTCATCGAATGCCTAAGTTTTTGTTTCGTCCTGTCAAATGAGGTAAGTTTACTCCACGTATTTTCCCGCTCGTCACGTTCTGTCGCCATAGCTAACGAGATCCTGTGCAGCCCGAGATCGTTGGAATCCCGGGCTGCGTCCGGGGGACGTGAACAACGGAAGGATGGGGGAACAAATCAGCAAAAATGCAAGAAGGCTACTGAATAACAACGAGTCGATTGTTAACAAAGAAGGTAGGCTTTCGCGGCAGGTATTGACAGTAAAACAACTGGCGGGCTGTTAGGACGTAGTCAAACATGATTGTAGTTGCTATCTAAAACCTGGTGCATGACACAGTTGCGTCTTGTCCATAAGGTTCAGTGGTTCAGTGAACCCCCCTAAATAATTTAAATATGTTTAAGGATTTGTTGAGATAATGGTTTCATATTTAAATAATAAGATTTGCTAGATTAATCTTGTTGACTGAACAGTAATGGATTCGCGTAATAGACGAATTGTTCCCTACTATTGCTTGGAGGTGCAAAGGAGCTCTCAGCACCTCCTGAACTGTGTAGATAGCTTTGGAGGGGGAAATCAGTATACGCAAAATTACATTCAACAGTCGCTAATCCCGAGTGTTAGCGACAGAGGCGAATAGTTCCGACGAGGGCCGAACCGCACTGACCGGGAATTTTAACATTTTCATAATACCGCCATTCGCCATTAGTATGATTTTACCACGTGATTTGTCCGTTTACCTTCAGTTTTGTGTCTGATTTCTCTATTTCATTTAGAATGCAATGAAAATGTGTGCAGTAAAGTCTTCAAATAAAATAAAATAGTTAAGTAATTGTATTCCGAAAATAAAGTCTGTTTAATGTAGTCATTAAATACGTAATTATAGTAACGTTAAGCTGACCGAAGCGTGTATAACCTTCAAAGTGTTTGGTGGTATTTTTGTGTGTTAAGTGATCAGGTATTTCTTATTTTTGTGTTCAGCTCATTGATTTGGTAAAATTAATAGTGTTCAATCTATTTAAAAAAAATATTTTTTTCTTTTCTTTCTGTTAAAGATAAATGCAAAATTACGTAACTCGGCAGGCCGCTTCCCGTTTTAAATATTAAACAGAAATATTTAACTATCCTTTTATTTTAACTATATGTTTTTAGAATAATTTGCAAATAGCATAAACACAACTTAATATTAGTTTTAATAGTTATGTCTTCATGTTGACCCATCCCGTGTGTTATTTGGAATGGGATAATTGCTCTTATCTTAGTAGAAACACTCAGACATTGAACCCCCAACTGTCAGAACCACGAACCGCCACTGCCATGACAGCAACCCCGTCAACATAAACTATATATATAAAACACTCAACAAATTCACAAAAAGAACTACAATTTCAATAATGTTGAACCACGGCCTATTGTTAACAACAGTCGATGAATAACAGCGTCACAGAATTGTAGGCAGACGTTGGGAAGGCTTTTCGTGAAGATTTTTAGTATGTTTTAGTTTCCTTAGTAGAGGTTACCAATCTCTAGCTAAGTAGTTAGGTGGTGGGGCTGCCACCTTCGGGTATCCTAACAGCCCTGTTTTCTGTTGGAGTTGTCTCCCCTAGCCGAAGTTTTAAGGCGCTGGAAACTCACCTTTCAGCCTCGTTTTCCAGGGGCCACGCAGCTTTCGCCTCCGAGGACGTGGAAGTAGGCTTTGCTGGCAGAGCTGACGTGATTTGACGAAGAATACAAACAAGTCAAATGAAGTTCTTAAGGAAAACCAAAAGTTGCACCCTCAGAGATCAAATACGAAATAAAGATATAAGAACTGAGCTAAATGTATATTCTATAGCCAGCAGAATAAGGGAAGAACAAATAAAATGGAGGCAGCATATCGAGAAAATGGATGATATGAGGCTGCCTATACAAGTAATACGATACAGACTTCAGAGAAGACGTGATATAGGTAGACCAAGGAAGACATGGCTTCAGTGAAGTCGAACAGATTATAAGCCTATACCTTGACGTGAAGAAGAAGAAGAAGAAGAAGAAGAAGAAGAAGAAGAAGAAGAAGAAGAAGAAGAAGAAGAAGAAGAAGAAGGAGGAGGAGGAGGAGGAGTTGGGAAGGAGGCTAAGGCCCAGTAATAGATCGTCACGACAAAGCAAGAAGATGTAGGTCTAGGCTTTGATTACATACTCCTTCATCATTTAAGTGATGAAGTTTTATTTAATTAATAAAATTTAATTAATAATATTGTGTTAGTTGTTTTCCGATCCGATGGTGAGCTGAGAGGATTAAAAAGCGCTAATCGGGAATGTTTTAGGTTATTAGTAAAGTAGGCTATTATTTGTTATTTTTATCGTTTATATTTTAGAATTAGCCTACAGTGAAGACAGCTATCGAGCAGAGACGCACAGACGCGGCGGACTCACCTGAGGTGTGGGCGGGGGGCTCAATATAACCATGTTCTGCCAGTCAGAGAAAAAACAGTATAAAGACAAGTATACATGTTTCATTAATAAGCGTTTACACTAAAGATTATTAGGGCGCTCAATAGAATATGTACAATGTTTTCAACACACTTGGATTTTTTTCAGAAATATTTAAAGAACGCCTTTATTTCCAGAGGTACCTGAAAGGCGAAAACAAAAAGTATTCGAAGCTCTCTCGTAATCTTAAATATGAGTATTTCGATGAGTATGAGTATTTCGATGAGACGTTGTTGACAATATGGAAAGATGAAGAAACAGACGAAACTAAAAATCATTCAGAAAAATCTCAAGACACAAATTATACTTCGAAAAAATCGAATTTGAAAAATCGATAAAATTCGAAAAGTCTACCTACATTACCTTCTAGAACGTAGAATGCATTATCAACGATGGTATCATATTATGTATCGACTGAAAGGCCTTTTCTTAAAACTAAAAATTATATAAAGTGCGATAAGAACAACAAGATATCAGACAGGCTTGTCTGTATTTGTCTTTTGTCTATTGAGGACCATTTTTTATTATAGGCCCGCCAGCCTTTCCTGAACAGTAACCTGCGCCGACCCAATGCATGAATTACCCCCACTTTCAAGTATAGCTAAGTTATCTAGAGAGAAGAGAGGGGAGACGATGCTATAACGTTCACTGTCTCACTTTCATATTATTTCCCTCTCTGTCTCACACACATGGTTCCGTTGTTCTCGCCAGTCTTGTTGCAGCCGATGTTCACGCTATGAAACACTGCACAAAACTGTTCTGCGCATGTGCGAAGTGAATGAAAATTTCGTTAGCCTCGCAACGAGGTGTTTGTCTACTGAGCATCGAGACCCTAGTGTTCAATTTACATAGTCCTGCCTCTACTACTACTGAGAACGATATTAATATCGAGACTCCCATTGTTTTGTCTTGGAATATTAAACCAAATGCACTAGCTGTATCTTAAATGTTTTCACTGTTGAGGTATAGAAAAATATATGTTGGAGAGAGGAATACTTGGTTACACTATTGCTTTAACACCTAAGCTTTTAAGGAAATTAATATAATAATATTCTTCTTCTTTAGCACTACAACAATTCAACGTGAGCCCTAGCTTCCAACACCAATCTTCTCCAAAGTCTCCTGTAAATTGCTATCTCAGTGTAACCCCTAACATCCATTCTTCTGAGATCTTCTAGCATATCATCCAACCATCTTATCCTAGGTCGGTCCCTCTTTCTGCTTTTATAGACTCGTGCAGTCAAGATTTTCTTTAGTATACGCTGATTATCCATCCGCTCTAGGTGACCTACCCATTGTATTCGTTAAGCCTTAACGAATCTTACAATGTCCTCATGATTCAATAGCTCCTAGTTATTTCTTATTCTCCATTCATCTTCTTTAACCGGGCCATAAAAACGTCTAATATCTTTAACTTATAATATCTTTCTTTCAAACTTTCTTAGTGTTTCTTGTACCTTTTCTGTTAACGTAATACAGTAATAAAAAAAAGATTAATTATTCCATGTCCGTGATTTTTTTAAGTTTGTCGTTCATTATTTACTACTGGCATTGCACAATGCACGTACTGCTATAAATTGGTAACAGAATGTTTAAGACTTACAATTAACTTTTTTATTTTAATATAGTAATATAAAAAATTGAATTATATTTTTAAATATTCTGTGACTGATTTATAGCAGTACACGCATACGCACAATGCCATTAGTAAATAATGATCGACAAATTAAAACAACTTGATATATGGAGGCGGTTTAAACTAAAATTTCTCTATGGTGACCAACCGACTTTAAGGAACTTCCAGGGGCCACAAAAGTTTTAAATACGGCCCTGCTAGCAATTCTTGGTGTAGCCGGCAAGGTGCTTCGCAAAACAACACAGTAGAAATATCGCCCGTTATTAAAATTTTACTTTTAATTTGTAATGAGTAGTGTAAATAAACAGACGTGCGGGCTAGTGGTCTCACAAGTGTAACGCCACATTTGATTTGACAGTTTTTGTTTCGATTTGGTTTATATGATTAGCCATGAATCGATTAAGTTACAGAAACACGTTTATTAACGAAGCACGGAATATGCGAAATATTTTCTTTACTTCGTGTCAGCTGATAGTGGAAGAATTCTATGTGAATTAAAAATAGAAACAATACTGCAAGAACATGTGTTGTGGGTTTACTTATTCGACTTGCAGATGACTGGAATTTAAATGCTCGGGGAAAACTACTGTAATCGAAATTCCGGAAACCTCAGAAAAAGTTTGCACGGTTCGATGCAGAATACGAAACTGCATCGTGGTGTTGGTTGTTTGTAATGGGAGTCACGTAGTACTGTCACCGGCCAGCGCTGGTCCCGCGGCCAGAATCGGTAAGGTCGGACGAGATCAAACCTCATGGAAAAGAGCAACAAAAACTAGTGTTGCGCAGAGACAACAGTAAACTCTGTGCGACAACGTAATTGTGACAGCACTGTAGGCGAAAGAGAAATAAATGTCATATTAAACTTAAAAGAATATTATCAATAAATGTAAAAATTACAATAAAATCTTATTTGACTATTTCGATAAACATTAAAAATCTTTTTACAAACATTACTATGGACTTGATTAATAATATTGTTACGACAGTCTAGTAATCGTCGTATGGTACAGTGGAAAACAAAATACAAGACACCAATTAAGTCACTAATCACCAGCTATAATTATCACAATCAAACAGTTTGTAATCAACAAGATCGTCTCTTACAACAAATCAAATAAAAATTGTTCACAGCAATAACAATGTCAACTAGTCTTGCACAATTATAAGAGACATAACACTTCGCCAAAATACTTCTAACCGGACTGGAATAAATCGCTACTAAAACGCGCTGTGAAAATCATCCGACTATAACTGAAAACTAAGAAGCAGGTGTGGGCTATTGATAGTCTGCAGGGTTCCATAATATGCGTCCTTAACAAGCAATAGAAAATTCTAGAGGACACTTCAGCGCGACCTACGCAGAAACACGCACCGTTGGGCTAATCGAGAAGCTTGTCGAATGTACGAGACTGTTCCGTATTACGTAACACTGTTAGGAATCACGTACGCACACAACATTACAGCGAAGATAGCCGAGCAACAAGTAGGATGTTCTGTAATGTTGTAACATTAAATAGTATCTTTCTAAAATCTGTGGACATAAAATGTTGTATTCCGTAACGTTCCAACTTTTCGTGATTAAGTTACCATTTTAATAATTAAATTCGTCAACATTTTGTGTCTGATGAGAAGTATTGTTTGCGAGGAACGCAGTTTGGAAAAAATTCTAGAGAAGAGAATAAAATGGAATTCAAGGTCTAAACGAATTTTTGTGCCATATCGATAATAGAGAGACGCAATGTCATTATCTAACACACAATCAATAGGTCAACATTTTTTGTCATCTGTGGTCGGACGATCCCCACACCCCCACGGAGAAGCAAACAAGCCCGAGCAGTGAATTAGAGTTTCTTTGTCAAAATCTGAAGGACAACAGAATAAAAGAAAAAGAAGGAAGGGTTGCGGGAAATATAATTCTGTGTTTGTGAATTATTAAAAAAAGTTATGAAGCCCGTTCTTTGGGAATAAACGCTTTTAAAGCAAATTCAAACAAGTGATAATTCATTTTTACAGAGAACTTGGTCTCTGCGAACTGCACGGTTTACGTCTGTACTGTCTGGATACTTAAACCAATGAAAGAGAATTATGTAAATTGTAATTTCAGGACGAGACACAGGAGTAAATTGAAAGAAACTTTTACAATATCTTCCACACAAAAGAAAAAAAAAAACCGTCAAAGAAAAAGAAACTTAATAAAAAAAATACACATGATCTGAGGAGAATTTGAAGAGATTTGACAGGTTTTGTTTAAAAAACGGTCGCGTGATGGAATCGATTACATGTCTTGCGCGAATTAATAGTTCATATGCTGAGTTAAAACGATGTTCTCCAACAGATGTTCAAACTTCTGTGTGCTTTGTTTCTATAACGGCTTTTGCCTACAGAATGGTATAATTTGTACATCTGCTCTCTATGACCAACTTTTTACGTAGTATGTTGTTGAAATTGTCGTCATCGGCTTTCCTCATGACCTGCTGTGCCTTCCGCGGTACAGAGAGAAACCACAAACTGCACGGTAGGTAGCGAGGTGTTGTGTGCGTTGACGTGTAGATGTCGCATTGTTACTAACTAATGGCAGCTCCCGTTATTCCCCCCCTAACTTACTATAATTACTGTCAAACCACATAAGCTTATCAAGGAAGGGCCAGAGAAGTCCTCACTCTCCATCCACTGGATACGTCACCGAGCGGGCTGTAACAGTTTCCTTATAAGAAAACCAACGCTAGTCCCAGTGGGGGCCTCGAGTTGAAGGCGGACTTTCGACATCTAGATAAGCGGACGGGGGAGACCAACCTCTCCCAGACTCGAGCCAGATACAGGCTCTGGTTACACAGCACTGATATTGCCTCGCAAGGCAGCATTCTCTAGGGTGGATGGTTGTGTGGTTGAAGGAGCCATAGGTAATCAGCACCTCCTCCCAGAGCCCTGGTTCAACCAGCCAAAACGCGTCTGACTCTGAACGGCCCTTCCCCACCTGGACAGGATGTTGTAACGATAAACGTATCGAACCGCGTAGAACAGCCGAGAGCTTCCTTCCACTCGCCCCCCCCCGATTGTAGTACAGGTGTTGCCTCAGTCAAGACCACGTTAAAGTACGTTCCAGATTCTTCAAGAGGACACTTGAAATACGTACTAGCGTCAGCAATTAAGTAAGGATAGAAAGATTCTAGAACACGTGCGCTACGAAGTGTAAATCCCCTCGAACACGGATCGAGTGTTTGTAGCGAAGTGTTGTTGTGTTATAATTAGTGCGGAATTCTTTATGGTTGACATTATTATTGCTGTGGACAATTTTTACTTGAGTTGTAAGATACTATCTTGTTGATTACAAATTATTGATTGTGATAATTAAAGCTGATTATTAGTGACTTCATTCTTCTTCTGATAGTTCCGATCCGTTTTGGAAGTTGGATATCGTACAGACTATTTTATCTTTTTGTACTGCTGCACGGAATAAGTCATATGTTTTCATGCCAAACCAGGTCCTTAAATTTCTCAGGGATGAGGTTCTCGGTCGCCCAACCCCTCTCTTTCCAAGTATTTTTCCCTGTAGTATGGACTGCAATAAGTAAACTCTCTGTTCATTTCTCATGAGATGTCCCAGATACTGAAGCTTTCTTATCTTCACTGTGTTAATAACTTCCCTTTCTTTCTTCATCTTTCTAAGAACTTCAACATTAGTTATATGTGCTGTCCATGAAATGCTCAGTATTCTACGGTAAAGCTTCAGTGGTGCTTGTACTTTGTTTCCACTGTACCATACGACGATCAGCGAGACCGTCGTAACAATATGTTACTAAGGTTCACTGCGTTTGACACATATAAATGCTAAACCTTCATACAAATGCTCGCGAGTTCAAGGAAATCCCCGATTAATTTATAAAAATCTGATAGCTGCTAGGTTTTATTACGTCACAACGTTTATTGGCAGTGCTTGTATAAAAATAAGCAGACGAAAAGTGAGCCAGTTAGCCATCAGTCAGTTGTGCAAATAGTTGTATAGCGATTAGAGTGCGGTATTATTAGTGCAAGGGTGTTATGTGTTTAATTGTTTATCTGTGTTGCGACGTTGCGGAAATTTGGTAACTGACTGACCGTTTTATTATCTGCTGTATACATACTGAATGTTCGTATGACACAGAAGAATAATCATTGTAATACTTGTGTTATTGTTTTTACAAGCAAGTCCATAACGATTGCTATTATCGATTAGCGATTTACCTAGCGTTTAGTGATTTGCTTAACGATCCACGCGATTCATGTAACAACACATTCAAAACAATATTTCCAGTTATCAAGCGCTAACAAAAATCAATATCTGTACGCCCAAAACCACAACGAGGACTAAAAGAAGACGTCTGTGTTACTTAACTTTTTCACTTCACGTAGCGAAATAAAGAAAAAAAAGAAATTTTAATACAAAAGAGGAGCAAGACGAAACGAGACGCAGTTTTTAAAACGAAAATTCTCTCTGCAAGCAGAGCACAGACATACACAATAATACAGTTGCTCTGTATTAACTTACATTAATTCTGTCCTTTCTCTCCTCCCGTCCAAAATTACAAAATTCTGCGCACATACGTGCCTTTTCTTCATTTACGTAAATAAATACACGACTGTAATAATGTAAAATCAGTTTCAAACAAAAGCATTCTTGCGCAGAGAGAGAGAGAGTGAGAGAGAAGGGAATGTTTCTAATTTATTACGTTTTGCATAGAGGATTCTACAGAATTACAGAATACATACACAGTCCGCAGCATCACAATACCCGTGGCTTCTGATTATAATAAAAGTATTTTCTTCTATTTGGCTTGTTTTGCACAACGTCTAGCGTTCGCGTTTTCTAGGTAGTCTCTTGTGCTTCTCTTTGAGGTGGTTTCCGCTAGCATGTTCAGCCAATAGCCTGCTTTCGTACTTCCGATGTGTATGTTCGTTTCACAACAGAGGCGGCGATAAGGCCCCGGCAGACCCCGCGCCGCGGGGGCCCCAGGCTTAAAGTAGGCCCAATCGCATACAAATAAAAGTAGAACTTTTTTACTATAATAATGAAAAACAACATAATATGACAACCATCCAAAAGGCTAGGTATCATAGCTGATCTTTTCTTAACGTCTTTTTGTAATAACAATAACATATATTCATTTAGGGCCCCAAGATGTTGAAGTCATAATAGAAAATCTTTAGGCAACTTTTTCGTAGTGTTGATGTATGATTGTGGCTAGTTAGTTTCCTTTACGGTAAAACTCAAATTAATATATAAAAAGAAGATGGCTCTCTTATGGGTCCCGCCTTCCTCCTCTTTGTTAGCTGCACTAAACCGCTCCGTTTGGGCGAGGTAATACTAAAGAATGACGTCAAATTACCTAATGAAACTACACAACGAAGTTTTCCGGTTAGATATTGAAGCATTTCAGACACGTGACACATAAGAAATATGTTGAAGTATATTGGAGGTTTTCATTTTAAAATACTACTCCATGTCCCCATTAAAAAAAAACAACTGATTCATGGCTCCCTTCAGTCCTACTCGGGGGGGGGGGGGATTAATCAATTATTTATTAATTAACACAATTAATTAATTATCGATTAATTAATACGATTAATTAATTATTGATGAATCAATGCGATTAAGTATTGATTAATTAATACAATTAATTAATTACTAATAAATTAATATAATTAATTAATATGATTATTGATTTATTAATATAATTAATATATTAATGCAATTAATTATTAGCAAGACCTAAAGAATTACATGAGACTCTAGATTTCCGGGCCGCAGGTCAAACACCCATAAGATATTTTTTTTTTTGGAAATGGACTGATTAACGGCAATTAGAATATATATGACTTCCTCTACAATGACGAATTCAAAGATAGACTAAAGATGAATTTTAACACAAATTGCCAGAGTGAATCTAAAGCGCTGCGATTGAATCTAACATGTTGGCCTGCGATTAAAAGGAATGCAAAAACTAAACAGATTGACACAATATACAGTACGATGTAAGAAATCCAAGACGCTCAAACCAAAATAAGGACAACGGTAATTATGTCTAATTCCTGATGTTGATGGTAATGAAGTATACATTGCATAAACATGTTTAACAAAACATGTGATCGTTTTACTTTTCAAGTTTTGAACTGTTTTTTTTTTATCAGCTGTTCATAACAACTTTGTCGTATTTTGTTGCTTCTCTGCTATGTACAATTTTGCCTCAAACGAGACCTTTCGGTTTCGCAACCATTATCAAGTTTGTAGGAAGAACTTGATAATGGTTGCGAAACCGAAAGGCCTCGTTCGAGGGAAAATTGTACATAGCAGAGAAGCAACAAAATACGACAAAGTTGTTTTTTTTCCTTAACGATCAGAAACCCATACTTTTCCGAAAATGAAAATGTCTCCATGCTATTTGCGATACAAAGAACAGATTTATTTTGTTTCTTCGTAGGTCTTAAAAAAAAGTTCATTATAAATTCACGATATGTACAGTACACTTGCTGACAACATTATTGCGCACTGGTAATGCAATTTCGTCGCGAGATGACATTCTACCTTTTTGTTGGAAATGCTGTGCACACAGTAGAGACGTTCCCGCAGCTTCGATGTTCCTTCCGACTTTGTTTAAATTCATCTCGTTTAATGCGTGCTGTCGGGTAATTTACATACGAATTTACATGTTCAATGCAACGAGAAACGCAGAGTGCGTATATTATTCACGTCCTCGTATTTCTTATTACCCGTTGCTATGGTAACGCCTCCCAGGGCCAGACCCACTGTCAGACTAAGTGCTGCTAATGGTGTTTACTTCATGCGGTCACCAAACCTGCCAAGACTTTATAAAATTGTGGCAAGACGTGCAGTCACCTACCGATGTTACCCATGTAACCTCACAAAAAGATGGCTGTTAAGTGGGTGAATAATAAATAATAATTTATTTTTCGAAAGTAGGTGGAAAATTTTCTGTACAGATTCCATGCTTATGGGGTCTGTGGGTTTGAATATTAAACCCGACCAACTAAAAAATCACTTACATTTCCTCTTCTAGGACACTAACCTGGAACTGTTTGATAAACTACTTTGGACTAGGTTTATTGTTCTTCAACCATAGGGCTCACATCTGACTTGTTATTCTTCTATATTGTATTGTCCAAATCTATCGTCTTCGCCTGAAGAATCTCCTCTGCGAAGCGTGCCACACAATTCCACGTTTGAAGCATCGCTTCAGCGATGTTATCCGTGGAGATCTCCTGCTTAATATCTTATTGCAACGATCTCTATGTTGCTCCTATCAGAATGTACGGCTGACATCGTCCGCAGCTCCCGGCTCTTCTCTGGTACTTCGGCCTTTCCAACTTTCTTCAGGTAAGATCGAAAGTACTCGTGTCCAGACAAAAACTGGGGGAGATAATAGTCGATCTCCTCATGCTTCCTCTCCGCTCACGGAGAATTGTGTTTTTTAGTATATAGGTACACTTTTCTCAATGACGATATATTTTTTCTTTATCTCCCATACTAAGGTGCAAATTTAAGCAGAGAGTTTTACAAAATTCTTATTCAACTCAAAACTATGTAACATTATGTGTTAATTTTTTGGAAATTTTGATTACATATTTGCAAAATTAAGAAATGTAAAAAGATTTAAGAAATCCTCTATTTACATTATACAGATATATATGCCCTTCAAATGAAAAACAAACAGGCTTTTATCTTATATAGTTTTGGAGAAAAATATACCTAAACTTGATTAATATCTTAACATGGCGAAGATAGGCTTAAAGTGGCTGAAAAACGTGAGATAATATTCTGAAATGAATCCATTAAAGTAAACGGTAATAACACACAAGAAATAATGAAACATTGTTTACAAGATACTTACTGAGTGAATTGTTTTTCCTTTATTTTCTGTTTCAAGCGTATAGGCCTACGCATATGTTGTGTAATACGCCTGTGTTTGTAGCTAATAGAATTACTAGCTGAAAAACACAACTGAGAAAATAATAAAAGTGGATAAAAATTAATAGATTAACAAAATTCGTCAACTTTTTTTGACCCTCTGGGGGGAGGTTTGGTTCCGTTCGTCCTCCCCCCGCAAATACGCCCCTGTTTTGAAGATGTTATCATCGGGCTGCATACTTAAATTTCTTCCTCGTTTGGAGTGTCTTGCTACACGACTCTGTCCTCTCACGTAGCACTCCAACTGTGACTACGCAAGTTATGCTGGAACGCTGTCAAACAGTCGAGAGTGTCTTGCTACACGACTCTGTCCTCTCACGTAGCACTCCAACTGTGACTACGCAAGTTATGCTGGAACGCTGTCAAACAGTCGAGAGTGTCTTGCTACACGACTCTGTCCTCTCAGGTAGCACTCCAACTGTGACTACGGAAGTTATGCTGGAACGCTGTCAAACAGTCGAGAGTGTCTTGCTACACGACTCTGTCCTCTCACGTAGCACTCCAACTGTGACTACGCAAGTTATGCTGGAACGCTGTCAAACAGTCGAGAGTGTCTTGCTACACGACTCTGTCCTCTCAGGTAGCACTCCAACTGTGACTACGCAAGTTATGCTGGAACGCTGTCAAACAGTCGAGAGTGTCTTGCTACACGACTCTGTCCTCTCAGGTAGCACTCCAACTGTGACTACGGAAGTTATGCTGGAACGCTGTCAAACAGTCGAGAGTGTCTTGCTACACGACTCTGTCCTCTCACGTAGCACTCCAACTGTGACTACGCAAGTTATGCTGGAACGCTGTCAAACAGTCGAGAGTGTCTTGCTACACGACTCTGTCCTCTCAGGTAGCACTCCAACTGTGACTACGGAAGTTATGCTGGAACGCTGTCAAACAGTCGAGAGTGTCTTGCTACACGACTCTGTCCTCTCACGTACCACTCCAACTGTGACTACGCAAGTTATGCTGGAACGCTGTCAAACAGTCGAGAGTGTCTTGCTACACGACTCTGTCCTCTCAGGTAGCACTCCAACTGTGACTACGGAAGTTATGCTGGAACGCTGTCAAACAGTCGAGAGTGTCTTGCTACACGACTCTGTCCTCTCACGTAGCACTCCAACTGTGACTACGCAAGTTATGCTGGAACGCTGTCAAACAGTCGAGAGTGTCTTGCTACACGACTCTGTCCTCTCACGTAGCACTCCAACTGTGACTACGCAAGTTATGCTGGAACGCTGTCAAACAGTCGAGAGTGTCTTGCTACACGACTCTGTCCTCTCAGGTAGCACTCCAACTGTGACTACGGAAGTTATGCTGGAACGCTGTCAAACAGTCGAGAGTGTCTTGCTACACGACTCTGTCCTCTCACGTAGCACTCCAACTGTGACTACGCAAGTTATGCTGGAACGCTGTCAAACAGTCGAGAGTGTCTTGCTACACGACTCTGTCCTCTCAGGTAGCACTCCAACTGTGACTACGGAAGTTATGCTGGAACGCTGTCAAACAGTCGAGAGTGTCTTGCTACACGACTCTGTCCTCTCAGGTAGCACTCCAACTGTGACTACGGAAGTTATGCTGGAACGCTGTCAAACAGTCGAGAGTGTCTTGCTACACGACTCTGTCCTCTCACGTAGCACTCCAACTGTGACTACGCAAGTTATGCTGGAACGCTGTCAAACAGTCGAGAGTGTCTTGCTACACGACTCTGTCCTCTCAGGTAGCACTCCAACTGTGACTACGGAAGTTATGCTGGAACGCTGTCAAACAGTCGAGAGTGTCTTGCTACACGACTCTGTCCTCTCACGTAGCACTCCAACTGTGACTACGCAAGTTATGCTGGAACGCTGTCAAACAGTCGAGAGTGTCTTGCTACACGACTCTGTCCTCTCACGTAGCACTCCAACTGTGACTACGCAAGTTATGCTGGAACGCTGTCAAACAGTCGAGAGTGTCTTGCTACACGACTCTGTCCTCTCAGGTAGCACTCCAACTGTGACTACGGAAGTTATGCTGGAACGCTGTCAAACAGTCGAGAGTGTCTTGCTACACGACTCTGTCCTCTCACGTAGCACTCCAACTGTGACTACGCAAGTTATGCTGGAACGCTGTCAAACAGTCGAGAGTGTCTTGCTACACGACTCTGTCCTCTCACGTAGCACTCCAACTGTGACTACGCAAGTTATGCTGGAACGCTGTCAAACAGTCGAGAGTGTCTTGCTACACGACTCTGTCCTCTCACGTAGCACTCCAACTGTGACTACGCAAGTTATGCTGGAACGCTGTCAAACAGTCGAGAGTGTCTTGCTACACGACTCTGTCCTCTCACGTAGCACTCCAACTGTGACTACGCAAGTTATGCTGGAACGCTGTCAAACAGTCGAGAGTGTCTTGCTACACGACTCTGTCCTCTCACGTAGCACTCCAACTGTGACTACGCAAGTTATGCTGGAACGCTGTCAAACAGTCGAGAGTGTCTTGCTACACGACTCTGTCCTCTCACGTAGCACTCCAACTGTGACTACGCAAGTTATGCTGGAACGCTGTCAAACAGTCGAGAGTGTCTTGCTACACGACTCTGTCCTCTCACGTAGCACTCCAACTGTGACTACGCAAGTTATGCTGGAACGCTGTCAAACAGTCGAGAGTGTCTTGCTACACGACTCTGTCCTCTCACGTAGCACTCCAACTGTGACTACGCAAGTTATGCTGGAACGCTGTCAAACAGTCGAGAGTGTCTTGCTACACGACTCTGTTCTCTCACGTAGCACTCCAACTGTGACTACGCAAGTTATGCTGGAACGCTGTCAAACAGTCGAGAGTGTCTTGCTACACGACTCTGTCCTCTCACGTAGCACTCCAACTGTGACTACGCAAGTTATGCTGGAACGCTGTCAAACAGTCGAGAGTGTCTTGCTACACGACTCTGTCCTCTCACGTAGCACTCCAACTGTGACTACGCAAGTTATTCTGGAACGCTGTCAAACAGTCGAGAGTGTCTTGCTACACGACTCTGTCCTCTCACGTAGCACTCCAACTGTGACTACGCAAGTTATGCTGGAACGCTGTCAAACAGTCGAGAGTGTCTTGCTACACGACTCTGTCCTCTCACTTAGCACTCCAACTGTGACTACGCAAGTTATGCTGGAACGCTGTCAAACAGTCGAGAGTGTCTTGCTACACGACTCTCGGTGCAGCGCCTCTGTCCTCTCCAACTGTTCGAGAGCACGGACCTACATAGTAGCAACAGCGGCCCACTTAGTAAGTTACACCTGGCGAGATAGTAGAGCACGGATCAAGTGGTTGTTGAGTTAAAAGTAGTTATTATTGTGTTAAAAGTAGTGCGGAACTCTTAAATAGTTGAATTATTATCACCTATGGACAAATTTAACTTGAATTATTGTATGAGAGTACCTTGTTGATTTCAAATTGGTGTTTGTGACCCATTAAAGCTGGTAATTGGTGACTTTATTGGTGTCTGTACTTTGTTTCCACTGTACAATACGATTATCCGTCAGACCGTCGTAACATATTATTATTATACTCTTCATAACAGTGTCGACTCTAGCCATAATTTGTAATACTTCCTGGCACTTCTCCTTAGATATTCTACTTTGGTGCGGTCAGCCCTCCCTTTGAGAATGCTGTCAAGAGTTCACATCTCAGACCCGCTTCAAAGCGCTGACTTAAAATTTATTACTTCTATTTAATATTCTCACAGCACAAGGGTGCGTAAAGTTGACGGAATCTAGGCAAAACTGGTGGCACAGATACAACGTGAGAATGGAGCTCGAGAAATATATTTACATTACGTCAATAAAGCGCTGAGCTTTGGGAGAATAACTAATAAATCGTGGTGGTGGTGGTGGTGGTGGAGTAATCGCTGTGTCGCTGACGGGAGATTGATGACTGAACTCGCTGAACAAACACGGCTCAGCTCAGCGCAACTGTGTCAGACGCGGCTCATTGCCTCTAACTTCCAGCACTGCAATACTATTCTAAACTCAATTTCCTTTTAAGTGATTTCATTGTCTTTTACAAAAAATGGTTTACACTACGCATAACAATGAATCGAGTGCGGATTGTTACTATCATTACCGTAGTTATTACTCATCATTATCGTTGTTATTACTACTTATTTGTTCTCAGGAGAGGAAATGTCTATCAGTGTCATTCTCTACTAACGTTTTTCAGAATCAAATACAGTTGAAAACGTTTAACGCGAAATGACGGGGACCAGATGTCTTTTATTTTGTGTCAACCGATTTTCGTGTTAAACGGACAAAAAGTGAAACAAAATGAGATAAGTGGACAAATACTGTATAGTTTACTGTTTTGTGTAGCAAAATAAAGCAATAAAGAATATTCAGAAGATACTTACATATAAACGTTTTATTTATCCTCCTGGATAATTTCTGGTAAAATATGGATAATTTTTCTTAAAATTTAGTATACGCGCAGTGTAGCTGTTCTTAAATTAGTCTTACGTTTTCTTGAGAGTAATACAGTTTTCTTGTACAGTAATGTAGTACGTCTTTTAAACTTCCTACAGTAACAATGTTTAATTCTATTTAAAATAGTCCATTATTATCTTTTGCTTCAATTTTGCACTACATTATTTGCAAAAGTTCTAATTTATCAATGTGGTCAAGTATTTCAACTTCCGAGTTGGCTTCCAAATATCGACGAACGAAAGCATATCGGAAGCGGTGAGAACTCGTAAATTTCACTGTCAAGTTCGTCGGCTCTCTCATAACTTTCACTGTTTTGGGGCGTGTAAGTATGGATTTATTTATTACGCACCTATTGAAAAGCCAGCAAAAAACGTTATTTTTAACAAAACTTTTTCGTGTTAATCGATATCATGTAGGTAAAAATTTAGTGTTTAACCGTACAAACTGTAATTGCAAAATATAAGCAGCGATCGAGACCAAACGTTTTCCACTGTATTTTCAAGTTCACTTTACCATAGTTTTGAACTACGCCATTCATCCAGTTTGCAAAGATCTTCGTCATGGGGTCTTTGAGTTTCATTTAATAGCCTCCGTGATTGTTTACCACAGTGGTTCCCAAACTTTCACCCCTTAAAAAATTAGAAATTTCACGGACCCCGTCTGAGTTATGAACTAAAACCAACTGTAAATATGATACAAACCCTTATATTTTAATTAAAATGTATTAAAATAAAAATTCTCTTAACTTGCAAAATTAAAATATTAATGATATCAAACATAGTTTAATGTGTACAATGAAACTGCTTTTGAACAATTTGCTCTGCAATATAAGGTTTAATGTCTAATAATTTCAGTATTAAGTCACTCTCGACATCAAGTTTATTTCTCAACTTCGCCAACCTCGGCACTATCTTTCCGGCCCCACACATGTCGAAATCCAGCTGGTTAGGCGTACAACAAGGTACACGGAAAAACGGTTTGCTTAGATAAAGTGCTTATACGTGGACTAAAACAGCGCGAGGAGTTCTGCGTTGATGTGACGCTCTAGTCAGTTTAGCTGACAAACAGATCTGCTACACGACATGATTTAATGAAATTAAAGCTATTAGTTTGAAATTACTTTACAATTACAATTAGTTTGCACCCAAAAAAATACTGGAATCTTCTTCCAATTATTTTAAGATTCCAAAATTTAGATTTTATACTGCAAAAAATTGGAGAAAATTACGGTATATTCTATTCTTTCCTAAAAGAGTCCACGGACCCTCTGAAACATTGTCGCGGATCCCCCTGGGTCCGCGGCCTCCACTTTGGGAACCACTGGTCTACCACCTTCTGTCCTAGCCACGTGTCACACGCCCACCTCTACTCTGTTTTGTTAATTCAATGAATGGTAGTATCTATTCCTGTTTGATTGTATATACATTTGCTGGCTATTCCTAGATAAATAAATAATGTTTCAATGTAGGAGTACACGTACTTGCTTTATGGCTGCCTTAAATTATCGCTCTGGAGAGATGAAATCGCCCGTTTTCTGGTATACCGTCGGTACGTACAGCACAGAACAGAGATGAGTGCGAAAGGATGAGAGAGGTCTTCGCGCAATGTGATAGTGTTACTGGTGAAGTGTGACTGCATTTGATGATTACTGAAAGCAAAAAACTCAGAAGGTGAGCAGTCGGAAACAGCCTTTCATGTGCTTCTTTGAGAAATTATCAGTTACATGTACGCTGTCCAAGTTTCTGACCCCAATTCTACAATAACATGCATTAATTAAAAGTTTTCATCTTCAAAGATAATGAAGGTTTGCTGTTTCCGTAATATTGCTCCCCTATCTAGAGGCAATCATACAACAAAGACGATCTTATTGGACTGACAATAAAATGATCTTATTCGATGTTCCTGGCACTGCGCCCGCAACGCTTGTTACCAGTTTCCCCAAACTAGTTCACTTTGATAATACCTGTCAAAACCTTACCATACATATTTCTTCCTTCAAATAGCACAGCTTATATTATTGCGTGTTATGTTCGTCTTTTACAGATTATTTATACTTAGATCTGTTTTCTTGTTTTCTTAGTTTTTTTAGTTTTCCTCAATAATAATTTTTTGTATTTAAACTGGATTTTTACCAAAGTATACTACTTCATTGTTTTATTTGAAAGTTTATTATTGAAAAAATGTATTTATATAGTACCTTCTTCAGTTTTAATGTTTTCCTATTATTTTCGCTTGAACAATGCTGAGAACATATTGTACTTATATTCCATCTGTCACCTTGTCACATTCCATCTTATATTAGCACACGAGTAGTTTTAGTTATAACTACTGAGTTATCGTTTAAGATTTATCTATAAACAAAACTAATCTGTGGGCGAGATAATAATCTACTATAATTAGCAGACGATACGGAGGATGGAAGATCCATCGAAGACATTAAACACTAAGAAAACGTGGGGAAATTCAGCTTTTATGAAATATACGACGCCTATAACCTTCATAAATTCTGGACTTCAAAACAAGAAAGAAATCTCATAAAATATTATGACAAATTTAGTAATCTCTTGTGAGGGTCGTAGTTCTGAACTATATATTTCTTTGATCTGTATTGCTTTGGAGAGAGGGAGAGGGAGGAAGGGAGGGAGGGAGACAGAGAGAGAGAGAGAGAAAGAGAGAGAGAGAGAGAGAGAGAGAGAGAGAGAGAGAGAGAGAGAGAGAGAGAGAGAGAGAGAGAGAGAGAGAGAGGGAGTGATGACGACGTGTTTAAAAGCTTTAATGAGAAGAAGATGTTACAAAAAGCCTCGTCAGAGGAGAATGCTGATTGCCGGGGGGTATTTAGAAAAGGGTAGCTTTATGCCTGTGAATTAGAAGGAACATGTTGATAAGAGAAACGCTATAGAAAGGACTGAAAAGAGATTAGTGTGTTATGTAAGTGTAGAATGCGTTTAAAAGGGTAAAATATTTTCAATAGAGAACCACCGACAGGAGGATCCGACAGTTGACGGGGAAAAACAAGCTGGGGGGGGGGGCGGTAAAGCCCTAGTTATACTAACAAGGGAATTTAACTTTACGATCTGTGACGATTTCATTAATTAAAAAATAAAATAAATAATAAAATAGGAAATGTAAAAGCTGAGAAATTTAAATTTTAATAAATCGCACATTTAAACTAATTTTTATCACTATCATAAATCATAATAATATTTAATAAAGAGATTTAATAAAAAAAAAAAGGAATGCGAGTGTACAGATAGGGAAACCCTTATTAATTAACCCTGCATAGACATGCGCTAACCGGAATTAACCTGAATACCGACCCATAAACAAACTAATAATCCTTGTAAATTGATATTAAATAAATAAATAAACAAGACCACCGTAGTGTACTATAATAAAGTCTGTAATAAAGAATATATTTGGATAATTAAAAGGTCAAACGTTAACCCCTTAAATAGAGAATAAAGGTTTTAACAAATTTGACTCTAATTAAATTTGTTATGGAATTATGCTAATTTATATGAATTATTAAATTATTCAATTAATTTGAATATTTATCAAATCAATATGATTTACATAAGTATGTTATTCTGACAATTCAATGGGTGATTTGAATGTGTTCACTGTTAATTAGCATAATTATTGAGACTCTTTGTAAGCAACAAGATAGAATTACTTGAAACATGACAAATTAGTTATTTGAGGTTAATTGCAATAATGAACGCAAGATATAGGTACGCAATAAATACTTATTTATTACACATTATTGATTACGCAAATTCTTGCTTGACCTACAAATGACATCATGTCCTGTAAATACATTCAACAAAACACATAATAACATAAATCATAATAATATTCGTTTCGTTGTTCCCTGAAAAACAAGACATACGATGCTATCAAATACAACACAATAATATATATATGCACAAACAATAAACAATCAAATATACTTCATTCTAAGCTAAATGCGTTCATTAATGCCCTCAGATGGATGACTTTAATATTTAACATTATTAATTTTATGATTTATATAGATCTCTCGGGAGTAGCTCTTTGAAAAGAGACAGTGCAGTAGTATGTATAAACTAGTATTTAAAAACATAAGGACTTAACTTGTAAAAGGCATATCCACAAATTCCATCGGCGTGAGATTCTATCCGTTGATGGGTTCCCTGTACATGGTTATCGCTGTTGATCGGTACGCACTTACACTTTCACTTGTGATGATTCCACTCGCGTTATGTGTAGTGTGATGTCGGAATTTATCCGCTTGGAATAAGTGTCTTTACAGTTTTATGTGTTAAAGATGCGGTCATCAGCATTGGTGTGGTTTGATTTAGGGTTTGCTGTAAGCGTGTTTCAGGTAGCTAATTACTGTGTCTACCTTGGACGTGATGTGTGCTATGTGTGCACTAGTGTTCGTGTTAATCCACTTAGTTCATATGCCGAAAATTTATAATCATTATGGTTGGATAGTGTTTTATAATGTCTGAAATTGTCGCACAATGTTTTACTATCGAAATGTTAATTCACTCGTACTGTATTATATTGCGTGTCGGACGTATTCTAAAGTCTCGTATACACTTGGCATTTAACGATATTTATGTATATTCGCACTGCTTGTTAATGCGGTAAGTTCGGTAACTCGGATAATCTATCGAACACACGTTTTGTAGAACTAAGATTGAGTTGAAATGTCTAAGTTCGACTAAGACCGAGACTTGGTTATAACTATATCACTGACTGACTAACTGACTTGGAAGTTGAGTAAGTACCGAGTAACTATTACGACTGTTAATCATATTACTACTATCACTTCTACTGAGCAATTACTACTATATTACTGCCGTTACTGCTATATTACTGCCGTTCCGCGTCTCCGTAAACAGTTTTTATCAATCACCATGTGCCAGGATGGAAGTTTCTCACCTCCACGCCTACGGCCGTTGTTGATAGGTTCATAATTTCCTTCCACCTTGTAGATTTTGGTCATCGGTTTCCTGATTCGTCGTCCAAGTCGTCACTACTCTCTCCACCAGTTCCTTTGGAAGATGCCAAACTCTGGTTGGTCGTCGGGCATCCCCCGAAGTACCCCAGCGACGAACGTTGCGTTGTTTCTCGGAAAATGGAGCAATTGCCCGCCTGTCTATCAACCTTTTGTTTCCATGTTGTCGAGGCACTCTGATATAGCTTTTGTTAAGAGTCTGCAGTGTTTTGGTCAGTTGTTCGTTCACCCATCGTTTTTTTCCGTCAATTACCAACTCTTCGTTGGGCGTCCTCCCTGGACGGCTCCCACGCTTTCTAGTTGTAAATCTGACTTGACGTCAGGGCTTGTTTTCATGCTGGGCTGAGTACGTATCTCGTATTCATTGAATACCCGTCCCATTGTCTACATATTCGTCAAGATTTCTCTGCACCCTTTGTATTTGAGTACTTCATTCATACGTACGCGCGTTACAACTTAACCCCCACAGCATGTGTTCCATCTCACTTCTGCGTAACCAGGCTACTGGACTCGGCCTTTTGTTTGGTTTGTGTTGGCGTTATAAATCGTAGCTAAGTTCGTTCTGTCAACGATGTTCCCAGTTTTCTATTGTTGCGTGTACTCGGACGTTTCTTCATTGTTCTTCCCCTGGCGTCGGGTCTGACGTGTGTCTAATCGTTCTTATTTACGACTCGGGCCTGAGTTGTTAACTCGAGTGTGTGCGAGCGTACCTCTTGATCAGAAAATTATAAATTTTAAAAAAATTTTTGAGCACTATAAGGTGGAACTATTTTGTTGCGACGCGTAAACTCCGCGCGATTAACTGACCCGTCCTAACATAATAATTCAATCGAGATGAAGCGCTCGCGTAGAAAACACACGCTTGAACCATGTCCCGGAGAACGACAAAATGTTTTTATTTAGAGGACAGATATAACAATGTGTAGCGAAAAGTAGTGGTAAATTAGTGTGCTAATAAGTTTAAATGTAAAAACCCAACGGAATAAATAACTGTGTAAGGGATGACATCTCATTTGTATAATTTGTAAGATGTCTATGTTGTTTTAAAATAATATGGTACGAGCTACGTAAAGTGAGAACTTTTATAAACAATAATGTGACGTGCGAATCTGCGACAAACAAGAACATTTACGGCACTTATACTACTAACTATGTTTAACTACTAGAGTTCTGAGGACCTCAACGCTACTTCATTATGAACTACTCACTTCAGGAACTTCAACAGGAAAGTTAACTCCACTAAAGATCAACCGCTGACGAACACCACAAAGACCAAGGACCCGGACATCGAGTAAACTTCTGGCTACCTCAGGTGACACGGAGACTTGTCCTCCGTGATTAATTAAAATTCTAACAAATGAATTGTTAAAGACAGTTTAAATAAAAATATAAAGACTTTAATGATAATCACTCTATAAGATGTAGTATGTCTTAGGATTCAAAATATTTGTAGTACCGAGTAATGCTGATGTATATATTATAACAGCACCAAATATTAACTATTTGGGGTTATATGTCACCCGCATAATAAAATCGTGTTTGAATAAATTATAATAGTCAAAACTCCATTTGGATGTAGAGCGTTGAAAATAATGCTTTGTAAAGCGACGCACACGTGGTCATTATGAAATCAGCTCGCTGTACAAACAAGGGCCACACCCAAACTGTTAATTAATATCTCGGAAACTAACAAATTAAAGCGAAATCCAAGATAGCCAAAATGTTTGCCGAAATATTAATAATGACGTGTGCAAATTTTACGCAATATAATTAACAAATGAAAGAGTTAATTAATTTAACTGAATAACTTCTGTAAAAATAGAGTTACAGTAATGAGATTTTAGTATGTTATAAAGATAATAATTTCTGACAGATTGTATATTTTAGATTTCACACAACTTGGTTTGCAACCAAGATATTGCAAAATTAAATAAGCACAGGAAATCCAGCCCGACAAATTAGTTCCGCCGGATAATAGTATTAAAAATAATATTAATTCTCCGTCTGTGGGAATCTAACTTCATTCTCACGGACCAAGGGAATTCAAATTTTATGTAGTAGGGAGAGTGTGTCAGCCAATCAAATCATTTGACCAAACCCCGACCAGCGCGGTGTTTTCGGGCTGAAACATCACTCTTCTGCCAGTACTCACGAAGTAAAGACGTAATTCTTCGATCGCCTAGTAACCATAGTGGTGAAGATCAATCAGAAGACTCTACGTGGTCATCACACGCAATTACGAACACACTAAATACAGATCAACTGTATAGCTCGTAATTGTTGCGTAAAGGCGAGATACTCTTCATTACATCAACCAAGCTTATTGTGTACTACCAGCTAGTCATAAGCACGCAAGAGATCCACCAGACTTCAAGACCAGTCTTCAAGAATACAGCAGAGAGGCCGTCTAAATCATTGGTGAACAGCTGACGAGCAGGGCTACCACTCGAACGAAGCACACACACACACGCTGACGTGCGACGTGCGAATCAACGAGGGACAGAAACCAGTTCCAGCAGAGAGCCGCAGACGTTAAAATATTCACGAACAGCAAGGAAGCAGAGTGTTGCCGAATTTCGAACTCAACGACCGAATCCAGCAGCTCTAAGCAGATTACTTTCTCTAGCGAAGGACCGGAATCGACGAGGGACAATCGAAACGACATCCTCTTCAATAACAGGAAAGCAAAATCCACTTATTTATTTTTCAACATCAAATTTTCTATCTTTTCATTTAAAAACATTGTAATTCAAATAATTCAGGTGCCATACAAAAATCAAAGACTCTAGTAATTAAGAATAAATTCATTGTGATAATCTGTATAGTAGTCTAAGTCATTAGTAAGCTATAGTTAAGAAATAGAGGTAGTATAAAAGCGCTATACAAATCTTAACTAATGAACTAATTATTAGTTCATACTGCAGTATAACAGAAGTCAAATCACTAGAAATGAAATAACGTGAACTAGACTGTCACGTCTAATTTATTTTTGAAACTTATTCTAATTAACTTCAGAGTTTTATATTTTGTTTCATGAACATTTAAATTCAATTTAGTAAAAGAAATTTAATCAAATCAAATCAATTAATTAATTAAATTTTAAATTGCAATTAACTCGCCAAATAACGAGTTTAGTTTCTTTTCAATTATTAACCAATCGAAAAACATTGGTCAACATTGATTCATTGTTTAGACTGTAAGAAATTGAAAATATAATAACCATTTTATTCTTGTGTGTTGATGGAGCCCCACGTTGGGCGCCATTTATAACTCTACTTATATGCGTTGTTGTTGTGTCGTGTTGTGTATGAGTACCTACCTGCTGTCCGATCTTGCGGATTCTTCCGACTAGGGCGTGTGGATTTTGGATTTGAAGTTCGCAAGCTAGTAATCTCAAATTTATTGCAACAACACACAAAATAAGTTACTTTAAGGGGGGTGAGTTTTGTGAGGCTGGTAGGCTTTATCGTACAACAATAAAACACTGTAATATGGGGTAATAAAATGTTGTTTATTACTCCATCAACACACAAGAATAAAATGGTTATTATATTTTCAATTTCTTACAGTCTAAACAATGAATCAATGTTGACCAATGTTTTTCGATTGGTTAATAATTGAAAAGAAACTAAACTCGTTATTTGGCGAGATAATTGCAATTTAAAATTTAATTAATTAATTGATTTGATTTGACTAAATTTCTTTTACTAAATTGAATTTAAATGTTCATGAAACAAAATGTAAAACTCTGAAGTTAATTAGAATAAGTTTCAAAAATAAATTAGACGTGACAGTCTAGTTCACGTTATTTCATTTCTAGTGATTTGACTTCTGTTATACTGCAGTATGAACTAATAATTAGTTCATTAGTTGAGATTTGTATAGCGCTTTTATACTACTTCTATTTCTTAACTATAGCTTACTAATGACTTAGACTGCTATACAGATTATCACAATGAATTTATTCTTAATTACTAGAGTCTTTGATTTTTGTATGGCACCTGAATTATTTAAATTACAATGTTCTTAAATGAAAAGATAGAAAATTTGATGTTGAAAAATAAATAAGTGGATTTTGCTTTCCTGTTATTGAAGAGGATGTCGTTTCGATTGTCCCTCGTCGATTCCGGTCCTTCGCTAGAGAAAGTAATCTGCTTAGAGCTGCTGGATTCGGTCGTTGAGTTCGAAATTCGGCAACACTCTGCTTCCTTGCTGTTCGTGAATATTTTAACTTCTGCGGCTCTCTGCTGGAACTGGTTTCTGTCCCTCGTCGATTCGCACGTCGCACGTCAGCGTGTGTGTGTGCTTCGTTCGAGTGGTAGCTCTGTTCGTCAGCTGTTCACCAATGATTTAGACGGCCTCTCTGCTGTATTCTTGAAGTCTGGTGGACCTCTTGCGTGCTTATGACTAGCTGGTAGTACACAATAAGCTTGGTTGATGTAATGAAGAGTATCTCGCCTTTACGCAACAATTACGAGCTATACAGTTGATCTGTATTTAGTGTGTTCGTAATTGCGTGTGATGACCACGTAGAGTCTTCTGATTGATCTTCACCACTATGGTTACTAGACGATCGAAGAATTACGTCTTTACTTCGTGAGTACTGGCAGAAGAGTGATGTTTCAGCCCGAAAACACCGCGCTGGTCGGGGTTTGGTCAAATGATTTGATTGGCTGACACACTCTCCCTACTACATAAAATTTGAATTCCCTTGGTCCGTGAGAATGAAGTTAGATTCCCACAGACGGAGAATTAATATTATTTTTAATACTATTATCCGGAGGAACTAATTTGTGGGCCTGGATTTCCTGTGCTTATTTAATTTTGCAATATCTTGGTTGCAAACCAAGTTGTGTGAAATTTAAAATATACAATCTGTCAGAAATTATTATCTTTATAACATACTAAAATCTCATTACTGTAACTCTATTTTTACAGAAGTTATTCAATTAAATTAATTAACTCTTTCATTTGTTAATTATATTGCGTAAAATTTGCACACGTCATTATTAATATTTCGGCAAACATTTTGGCGATCTTGGATTTCGCCTTAATTTGTTAGTTTCCGAGATATTAATAATTAACAGTTTGGGTGTGGCCCTTGTTTGTACAGCGAGCTGATTACATAATGACCACGTGTGCGTCGCTTTACAAAGCATTATTTTCAACGCTCTACATCCAAATGGAGTTTTGACTATTATAATTTATTCAAACACGATTTTATTATGCGGGTGACATATAACCCCAAATAGCTAATATTTGGTGCTGTTATAATATATATATATATATAGCTTCACTGATACAAAAGTTTTAGTTTAAGTCCATTCTTCAAATGGCCCCCAAATAGTATGATAGAATATGAATAAGTGAGCTTAACTCACAAACAAGTTTAAGGTCCCGAATCCGTGGATAATGCTAGCACTTATAAATCCATATGTTTTGGCCCCCGTTTTTCACAAAATCTTTTATAAATTGTAATCTTTTATTAAGAAAACCTTATGTGGGAATATTTATGTAGAGCTGTTGTAGTAATGGTTTAATAAAGAGATGTCGTTACTTTACACTAAAAAATTGAGTGAATAAATCATCAGACCCCCATGTAAAAGTTCCTTTAGTTATAACTACAGCTGGTTTAAATAATAATTAAAAGTTAATTACGAGTATGGCAGCCCGTGCAATTGATCTGAGGTAAGTATGCACAGGTTCCCGATGTTATAACGTAGGTGAGACGTTATAAAATGCGCCACTCTGCTGATTTGTAAAAAAAAAAAAATAATTGTGTAATATAGTGATAACTATACCATGTGACACCCTGTTGATCTATTCACTCAGGTACTTTAAAATATGTCCAAAATTTTTAATAAAATAAAAATGATAATTATTATTATAATAGTATAGTAAATAGGTAACTTTAATTGTGAATTAGATATAGGAGTTTACACAATGTTAATTTAACGCCACATGTATACGAAACAAAATCATGTACGTACTTGTCAAAAAATTTCATTCATCAACGTGTCGGTTTGTCAACAAATTCTGACCGGTTAATTTCTTGTCCACGCCTGTTTAAAACTGTCCTAGTCACCTCCCGCAAAGTTGAGTTAGACAATACCCAACCCTCTTCCATTGTTCTATTGTTATAAGAAGCGTGTATCATCCTGTGCCTAGTAACCAAGAATTTCCCCCCTTAGTTGAAAGTATATTGACGCCTGTGTGAGATTTCTCTTTCTCTGAGATTTACTTCTCGCACTACCAATGTAAATTTTAAATGTGAACTAAAATCGTTTATTTGTGTAAACAAGAAAGAGTAGTATAGAAATTAATACTAATAGTAGAATAAGTATTTATAGTGACTCACATTTCAAAAATGGCTTTAGTAAACCCCTCTATTGTTAGCTAAAGTGTTCGACCCCTTACCCCGAAACAAAACTTTTAAACAAAGTAAAATTAAATAAAAAAAAAAGTGTACTAATTTTATTTTATGGAATGATGCTTCCCTAAGTAAATAAACGTGTCCTAAATAAAAAAAAAAGTTTCTTAATTCTGACCAAGTAAAAAAAAAAAAAAAAAATAAATATAAATAAATAAGAAGTCATTTAAATAAAAAGCTGAATAATATCTTAAATTAAACTAACGTGTAATAAAAATGTAGTAGTAAAATAAGTAAAAAGGAAATAATAATAAAAGTATATTTAAATGACGTAAACACCCGGTCGTGGCCTGTTCGAAAAATAATTCCCCAGCTTGCCGGTATAAGACAAACTAGTACGTGCAGGAAATAATCGTGTTGAGAATTGTAGTAAGCCACCCCTTTTGTAATGAATTCCTGCCTAAGTAAACAATAGCCACCACCCTGTGTATATTACAATGCGTCTTGTGTAAAGTGTTTGTCCCCTCTTGCATAGTTTGTAACAGCTGATCGTTAAAAAAAAATGTATCTCTCCGCGAAATTCCGCTTGTCTCAGTAGAATAATATATTAGAGTTAAGAAAGGATCTAAGGTTGAGTATGGGATCAACTTTAGATTACTATAGTATAATTAAGAGATAGAGATAAGTACGTAACACAGTCACAACGGCGCCGCACTGAAAAGGGTTAAAGAAAGTGCAGAAAACTAACTAATAGAGTTAGAGTATGCTAATGTAATCAGTCGGGCCACGATGTTGTGAAGTTACGAAATTAGTAGTAAGAAATAAAATTATGTTAGCCGTTAAGAAATGAGAGAAAGGGAACTTCACGAAAGAAAGAAAACGAGTACTAAGTAAATTTCACACGGTAATCCCCAAGCATACTCCCAGTACTTTGCTGACCAAATAACACATATATTTTCCCCACCCGGAGTCTGATTTAAGCGGCGGAGTATGTGACGATTTCATTAATTACAAAATAAAATAAATAATAAAATAGGAAATGTAAAAGCTGAGAAATTTTAATTTTAATAAATCGCACATTTAAACTAATTTTTATCACTATCATAAATCATAATAATTATTAATAAAGAGATTTAATAAAAAAAAAGGAATGCGAGTGTACAGATAGGGAAACCCTTATTAATTAACCCTGCATAGACATGCGCTAACCGGAGTTAACCTGAATACCGACCCATAAACAAACTAATAATCCTTGTAAATTGATATTAAATAAATAAATAAACAAGACCACCGTAGTGTACTATAATAAAGTCTGTAATAAAGAATATATTTGGATAATTAAAAGGTCAAACGTTAACCCCTTAAATAGAGAATAAAGGTGGAACTATTTTGTTGCGACGCGTAAACTCCGCGCGATTAACTGACCCGTCCTAACATAGTAATTCAATCGAGATGAAGCGCTCGCGTAGAAAACACACGCTTGAACCATGTCCCGGAGAACGACAAAATGTTTTTATTTAGAGGACAGACATAACAATGTGTAGCGAAAAGTAGTGGTAAATTAGTGTGCTAATAAGTTTAAATGTAAAAACCCAACGGAATAAATAACTGTGTAAGGGATGACATCTCATTTGTATAATTTGTAAGATGTCTATGTTGTTTTAAAATAATATGGTACGAGCTACCTAAAGTGAGAACTTTTATAAACAATAATGTGACGTGCGATTCTGCGACAAACAAGAACATTTACGGCACTTATACTACTAACTATGTTTAACTACTAGAGTTCTGAGGACCTCAACGCTACTTCATTATGAACTACTCACTTCAGGAACTTCAACAGGAAAGTTAACTCCACTAAAGATCAACCGCTGACGAACACCACAAAGACCAAGGACCCGGACATTGAGTAAACTTCTGGCTATCTCAGGTGACACGGAGACTTGTCCTCCGTGATTAATTAAAATTCTAACAAATGAATTGTTAAAGACAGTTTAAATAAAAATATAAAGACTTTAATGATAATCACTCTATAAGATGTAGTATGTCTTAGGATTCAAAATATTTGTAGTACCGAGTAATGCTGATGTATATATATATAGCTTCACTGATACAAAATTTTTAGTTTAAGTCCATTCTTCAAATGGCCCCCAAATAGTATGATAGAATATGAATAAGTGAGCTTAACTCACAAACAAGTTTAAGGTCCCGGATCCGTGGATAATGCTAGCACTTATAAATCCATATGTTTTGCCCCCCGTTTTTCCAAAATCTTTTATAAATTGTAATCTTTTATTAAGAAAACCTTATGTGGGAATATTTATGTAGAGCTGTTGTAGTAATGGTTTAATAAAGAGATGTCGTTACTTTACACTAAAACATTGAGTGAATAAATCATCAGACCCCCATGTAAAAGTTCCTTTAGTTATAACTACAGCTGGTTTAAGTAATAATTAAAAGTTAATTACGAGTATGGCAGCCCGTGCAATTGATCTGAGGTAAGTATGCACAGGTTCCCGATGTTAGAACGTAGGTGAGACGTTATAGATCGACACAAATAGCTAAACTATAATATATAAGATTGTGTGGACTGACGTGAATACATTAGATATATTCACGGCATAACATTTTCTGCATTGATTGGAAAACATAAGAAGCTTCTTCTCTTTATAAGAACTAGTTTAACTAGAATACAGCAGCTACATTGACGGCATATCCCTACCTAGTTGTAAGTGAGAACAGTAGCTACATTGACTGGAAAACGTACGACGATTCTACACTTTTCTTCTCTGTATAAGAGTTAGTTTAACTTGAATATAGTAGCTACATTGACAGTAGCTGTAAATGAGAACAGTAGCTACATTGACTGGAAAACATAAGACGAATCTATACTTTTCTTCTCTGTATAAGAGTTAGTTTAACTTGAATATAGTACCCTACATTGACAGTAGCTGTAAGTGAGAACAGTACCTACATTTACTGGAAAACATAAGACGAATCTATACTTTTCTTCTATGTATAAGAGCTAGTTTAACTTGAATATAGTAGCTACATTGACAGTAGCTGTAAGTGAGAACAGTAGCTACATTTACTGGAAAACATAAGAGAATCTATACTTTTCTTCTCTGTATAAGAGCTAGTTTAACTTGAATATAGTAGCTACATTGACAGTAGCTGTAAGTGAGAACAGTAGCTACATTGACGGTAGCTGTAAGTGAGAACAGTAGCTACATTGACTAGAAAACATAAGACGAATCTATACTTTTCTTCTCTGTATAAGAGCTAGTTTAACTTGAATATAGTAGCTACATTGACAGTAGCTGTAAGTGAAAACTGTAGCTACATTGACGGTAGCTGTAAGTGAGAACAGTACTGATAATTACCCTGCTTCCAATCTACTAGTAACACTATGTCATTTTTATTATTAACACAAGGACTACAATAGTTTAAAATAAGCTAAAAATAACAGCTTTTGACTTCACTGAAGGAACAATGAAGGAAAAATTGTATGCTCTAACAATGCAGTTAAACGACTGAACTGAGTGTTGACAAAACTGACGTGAAAGATTCGTCGCTTGTATAACCAGACAATAAAAAGGTCTAGAGCGATGAGATGTAATGTTTATTGAAGTAACGAAGCGAGAATGATCCTCTTCGTTGTCTCAAATATTTATTTTAATAACTCTGAATTCCTTGAAATTATCAGGTCTCTCCATTATCGACTCTCCGTTATTAATAAATATGATTCCTATAAGTATTTGATATTTAACGAAAGGTATTGTTTGTTAGGCACGCAGTTTGAAGGAAATATTTAATGGAATGCCAAGGTCGAAATGAAATTTTTTCTGCGCGATATCGGTTGAGGCGGGCGGAGACACGCTTCTATTGTCCAAACCAAGCGTTACGTAAAAATGTACTTTTGTGTCTCCAAACGGTGGTCGCGTTCTCATACAACAGAAACAAACAAACACCGCGAACAATGAAACAGCGTTTCTTTGTCAAATTCAAAACTATAGATATTTATAGAAAATCTTATTCTAAGTTAGCTAAAAAAAACAAACAAACATGAAATGAAGTGTATGGGGGGATAAACGCTTGTAAAACATTTCACAGAAGTTCTAATCTCTCGTCCTGTACGGTTTTGTGCGAGCCTTTTTTTTTTTTGCATAGCTTACTTCTCATATTATCCGGTAAAATCCACAGTGTTGATTACTTTCTGTATTGTATAGTTTTGAGTTTAGTGTCAGGAGTGAGTAAAATTGAAGAGGGAGGAGTCCTTGTGTAATACTCTCCTCTCTCCCTGTATATTCCTTTGGACGTCTAACGGGACTCAGAGCTTATCCAGCCCTAATGCTGCGTTCCTGGCCTAATCAGATGGGGAAGTTTAATTCGACCCGGGTGTATTGCTATGTATTGCTAGTCACCTTGCTATTAATGTCCATACGGCTAGAATAATGTAACACAAACAAATAAACATTGATAGTATTTTAAAATTCAAGAGTAACGACAAGATATCTTTTAAGAAAAAAATGGGAATATATACTGCTATTGGCAACCTAAAAGTAACTTGAATGGTGTGCAGCTTGTGACTTAAACATCTCAATTCGAGAAACCGAGATCAACGCACTTACTACGGATGACAACGCTTTTTTCACTGATAATCAAACAATTAACAGGTAACGCATTTTAAAAATCTAGAGTATAATATAAATTAAGAGAAAGATGAAAGTAAAAGATATTGTCAATAAAATGAACATCTGTGTGGTAAAGATATCATAAAATATTTGCACCCATAAACACAACCGTGAGAGATAAAATTTTACTGTAATGGCAGTTCCGATTTATTGTTCAGTCTTATTTTTTCAAGACTTTTATTCTTGGGCACCGAAGTACGTAGTTCTGAACCTAAGGATACGAATTTTTCGAGAAATGGAATTATCAGAAATGAAATTCCTCTGAGCGCTGGAAAGTTGTACAAGATGAGAAGAACTGTGCAAGACTGTACGAGATTGTCTCTCTCCTGAAAAACGAATGTTGGATCAGTCAGATAATAGGCGGACAGGGAAAGTAGTCTTAGAAAGAATTATAAAAAAAACAGGCACCCTAAGGCAAAATAAACTGGAAGATATACTAGAAAAATTAGGAAGAACCGGAGAAGTCATGAATTGGGAATGCACTAATGGAGTATAGGATGAGTTTACAAGCATTAAACATTTTTTTACATTATAATGGTTTCCTGAAAATCACTTCTTTTTCCTTCACTATATACTTTTTGTTAGGACGTACAATAAATATCAACTTGAATCTATGTTAGCTATATTTCAACAGAACTTTTAACTGGAGATATGCAATGCATTTCAAACATTTTATGGCTTAAGCAAAATTAACGTTTCAATAAATTTTTTGGGGTATTATTAAAAACTCTACTCACACAATCAAAGAAATAAAACAAATAATTTTTTACATAAATAAAAACTACTATGTCCAATGTTGCATAAACATTATATTCCAATAAAATCCAATAAAAAGATAACAGAACAGTATTACTTTATTTGGTTTGTGAGAAAAGGAATATAAATAACAGAAAACTATGTAGCTACATGTCCGTCTTCACAAAAGGTAACCCTGATTAGGTACACGTGTATCACATATAGGACATATAATTAGAAGAAAGGGAAATACTGGGAGGTAGTACAACAAAAGGGACATCGACTCCGCCCTATTATGTCATACTAAAGCGAATGTAGGTAACTATCGATGTTTACTGGTAAACGCTGTATATTCCTCCTGTAATTTACTGCTGTACATTCCTGATTCACAAAATCACTTCTCTAAGGCGTCTTCTTCTTCCACAGTGGGTCTTATAGTTTCTTTTGCTATTCTCCTTTTTTTACAGTTTTTCTTCTAGCAAGGTTTTTTTGTCCGTTTCTTTTCCAGCCTAACACACACACACACACACACACACACACACACACACACACACACACACACACACACACACACACACACACACACACACACACACACACACACACACACACACACACACACACACACACACACACACACACACACACACACACACACACACACACACACACACACACACACACACACACACACACACACACACACACACACACACACACACACACACACAGTAATAAACAGCGTATTAGACGGTCTCGTTACGAAAGAAATCAGCGAGAGGTCATGGCCCTTCGTCTAATTTGACCAACGCCCAGTAAGCGGCGAATAAACGGAGAATTAGCGAGACAGCCGTCTCCTCAGGTGTACGCGCACGCATAGATGATACTAACAGCAGCATCTGTGTAGCAGCCAAATGAGTGTAGCCAAGACAAGTTGAGGAGAAGGAACATACGTCATTGCAGAAACGGGGTGTTCGTCGGAGTAAGTGCTCGGGCGGTGTCAGAGAATTTTAGTACAATTGTCTGTGCGCCTGTGAAGTTTTATAACGGCTTAAAAGTTTGAAGCGCTTATTGGTAGTCAGGAAACAGAGAAATTACAAACATGTAATGTTGGGAATGAACCACAGCCGGACGAACACGTTGGCACACATCTCGGGGTATAGCCTACTCTTGCGCGCCCCAGTACATTAAGACATCGAGATTCTCTCTCTCTCTCTCTCTCTCTCTCTCTCTCTCTCTCTCTCTCTCTCTCTCTCTCTCTCTCTCTCTCTCTCTCTCTCTCTCTCTCTCTCTCTCTCTCTCTCTTTCTCTCTGTCTCTCTGTCTCTCACTCTCTCTCTTCCCCTATTTCGTTCTGTTAGCCTGGGGCGCCTCTGCGATGTGTCATCGTCGATCACTTTCTGCGTTGATACTGACCAGTCCTAACGCTCTGTTTGCTCAGTCTGTTTTCGATCCTGTTAGTTCATCCCAAATTAGGTATATCTGTCTTTATTTACTCGACTGGACTTCCTATTATCAGTTTTCTTATTCGCTCGTTTTTTAGCATTCTTGTTAACTGTCCAACTCATTTTAGTCTCATTGATTTATAAATCAAGGTAGGCCTACTTATGATTCACACACACACACACATTGTTTGCCAAAATGATTAAAATGTCTTCTCTATTGTTTGCTTCTGCAGATGGCTTCCAAAAATCTTCATCAAGACCTTCCTCTCGATTAACTTAGTTGGTTTCCATCCTGCCTTGATATCACTCAGGTTCGGAGCCACATAATAGTTGCAGAGGCACATAACAGCATTACGTTGGCGTTGATTGTTTTGTTAAGTCGGTTTTATTTGTTAATAATCTAATTTCTGAAGCGAATGAAAGGACCATGTTATGTCCTGGTAGCTATGGCGAATTGTTTTCTTATTTATTCGAACAGAGTATTATTCCAGATTACAGCAAGTCCTAAAATAAGTGTTAAAAGTCGACGGAGTAATTACCAATGTAGACTTGTCATTATAATTAAAACAATGGTTTACTACGCTTTCCTTACCTCTTTCTCTCGTTAGCCACGATAGGCGAGAAAAAACATGGAGAAGAAAAATTAGTTTTGATAATTCTTTAATTGGATTTCGTGCGTAAAGGCGATAATGGGGCCTCCTCCTTAGTCACTGTCGCCTTAAGCAGTTAATTGTTTGGTAATTGAGTTTGTTAAAGTGACTGCGAATCCGCCAATTTATGGCTGTTCCCCTGCAGTAATTGTGCGAGGCAATTCGATTAGCGAAATTGGCAGAAACTTTGCATAACTTGCAGGCGCTAAATTTATACCGAGGAGAAGTCTGACTGCGGTGGGCGAATTTAACATATTGGGGGGGGGGGGTCGTACTTTGTATTTATAGCGGCATACGACTTTTGTTATGGCACAAATTGTAAACACTGGTCGCACAGAATTATTCACCGATTCAAAACAAGAGTATCGGTCACGAGAGCGCGTACAGAGTCGATGGCAACAAACGAAAGTCTCGTGTCAATAATGTGGCCGCTGTTCAAACTTTTCGAAACGAAACTTATATACATTTTTGTAATTACTTATATAACGTTCCCTCCTCAGAAGAAGAGACGACAGTCCTATTATGCCGATTTGAGCAGAGTAAGACGGAGATCTCGTTGCCAACTAAACCATTCCAAACGCTCCCAGACGATCGTTGTTAAGATTCGATTGTAAATTCAATTGTAAGCGCATGTAACATGTGACTGTTTGTTGCTTAGTTCTGATTGGTCACCTCGCGTGCCGATCGTTCGTCCCACTACTTTTAGTTTCAGTAATACAAAAGCTATCGGCCGAGTAACATTAAATCTCGTTCCGCAAAATTCTACATTATTACTTCCATGTTCCATAAGGAAATGGAAGTATGGTGATGGCGAAAAAAATCGTGTTCGAGATAAGGGCTGATTCTGATTGTACTACTCTCAAAACACGAAGAAAAGTAATTTTCCGAAAAGTGTCTGTGTGTAGAATTTTTTCTATGGCGAACGATAGCTGCTGCAAATTCAAACAGAATTAAATAATTTTTGGATACGTGCCTGAGTTGTAGAGGACTCAAGCCATATTGAATTTGGTGAAGATCGGTTAAGGGGAAGGGGTAGTTTACTTGCAACGTTTTATGTTTTGACAAGAGTAAAGTACTTAATTTTGATAAATAAAGTATCCTGAAAGTCCTAAAGTCATAATACTCAACTGTTGTAGCATGACAGATAATCCACTAAATCATAATTCCAATCTGATCATAATTCAATATAAATTACATTAAATAAAAAGAAAATTCAAATGAAAATAATTAAATGTCGAAGTAAAATACCACCATAAAAGAAAAAAATAAAATTTAATCATCATAATGCAACAAAAATGTATCAAGAAAAATAAATCCTACAAAACTAAAATAAAATCAGGATAATACCCAGGTAGGATAGGAGCAGGTAAAGAAGATACCCCGAACAAACCAACGAACCATAAAATCAGATTACCTTGGAGAACCCAAGATGGAAGAATTGTGAAGAGAAGAAAATGTAGAATGGGAAGAACTACAAGATATACCCAAGGAAAACCTATTACAAAGAATAACAAACCCCAAAAAAGATTAAATGTCACCCATGAAAGTATAACAACCCAAAACCTCATATAAAAATGTAAAATAGTTATAAACAAAAGTATTTAGCGTAGTAAATAGAAGTGCACCCACTAAAAGTTATTATGTAATGAAATAAACAAATCTTCACTGTCCCTTATCTTTAAGATTTTGGTCTTGGAGTATTGTAAAAATCAAGTGTAAATAAGAACCAAAAATATAAGTGAACCAGTGCAAGTTATTTCAAGATACTAAATAAACTTCAAGTATAAGTGTAACTGATATTTCAACTATGTACAATTAAACAACTTTAATGTTTGCTATAAATACAAATATAAAATGTTAGGAAGTATTCTTATGAAAACATTACTAATGTTTCAAAGAAGATGCCACTTTTTATCAAAAAACATTCTTTAAAATGTGAATGATAAAGACAGCAGGTGGGGAATAAATACAGTGACAAGGGGATTAAAATGTAATAATAAAAAATAAACAGAAAGGACTGTAAACAAATTAAATTTAAGGAAAATAAAATTAAATGGCTGATTATGTTTGTGTTAAAGCCTATGAACACCATATTTCAAGGTGGTGTATAGAATAAGATTCATTATTATTATATTTATGTTTATTATGTCTTACAGTGTTAGTACAGACTAAAAGGTCTCAGTATGAATACCATACTATTTTATAAAATGTTTGTTATGTGTTATTAGTAATAATTGAAACTAAAATGTCTGACTTTAAAGACCAATAATTAATTTTAAATATTGTTTGTGTATTATGAGCATGAATACAATGCTACATGTTCCAATAGTTATTTAAGGAGATTGTATTTAATATTATATTAACTTCAGAAGGTCAGAAGGGGTATAGACATAGTATTATTCAAAAAACAGTATATGTAAAACCATAAAATCTAGGCCAGATAGGAAATTTCAATAACATTATATTGGAGTAATTAAGTTAAAATAAACCAAGTAAATTGATGAGATTTATATAAGGTGAATCAATCACCAAATACTATAACTAAAGGTATACTTTAAAGGAATAATATAGAAAGATGTATAAAATTATTCAAAAATTTGCAAATGTAATACCTAACAATTTCAGAGGGGGAATCAGAAATTCATTAATTATATTTAAAAGGATGATCAATTGATAAATTTACAAGAAATTGATGAAAGATAAACATTTATACCAATCTGAGATTTAATATCATCATAATTATAACACATAAAACGGCTAAATTTTGGACAAGGACAGGAAACAGAATATTGAGCCTACTTTTCCAAAATGACAGAAATATAGCAATTTTGATATTTTGATAAAAAACTTTATGAAGATGGGTTATTGTATATCAAATTAAGCAGAAGGAGTTAAAGAAACCGATTATGTATTTGCTATTACATGAAATTAATTAATAACCAAAATATAATCTATGATATAATGTACTTTAATTTGAATGCATCGGAAGTGAATAAAACTTAAACAATACTTTTCTAATATTAAATCGGCTAAGAGATTTCAGAAACGAAGGAAGTAAAACAGTTCTTAATTAACATTCGAAGAGTACGGGTGAATTAAGCTCGCTAATACAGTATATACGGAACGATTAATGGCGGATAACAGTTTGAAACATAGCCTACCATACAATTTGAGAATTTGGACAAAACACTTTTAAACGATAAATGCAGTGAAAAATAACAACTACACAAATAGAAACCAGTGAATACACCACACAAACTAGTGAACTAACAATTCGAACCACTAACATTACTAATTTCCAGACAACTGAAAAGAACTTTTACAACACCATATCTTAAAAAATAAAATGCACATTTTCTCGAGTGAACGAGTGATAATCCAACAACACCAGAAACATTATTCAATATTACGGAGACGAGGAAGCAGCTGTGAAGGCATCTTTATTTAAAGAAAATCAAGCAACACCATTCTCGTTTTACTTCGTCAACGAGGCGAGCGGCCATGATGGTTCCCAGCATGCAAAGCGCCCACAAGGAATAAGATTCGTCGCACAGCCAATTGGTCTGATTTTTTACTTAATAAACATTATATATCATAACTAAATTTGTAATTATTAACTTTTAAGATTTTTTATTGTAATGTTATACTTTCGAGCCTTGCCCCTTCTCTGACTATATAACATAACCGATTAAAGAACCCTGAAAATATTTATATCAAATAACATATGTAACAACGATCGATTCGCCCTGTGAAAGAGTCGAACCTAATCGATTTTTAATCGATCTTTTTTCAATAATTGTTAATAAAAGATAGTAATTCAACATTTTTGGTATTAAATTTATTTCTAAACTATAAATAGAGTTTAGTGAACAACATCAGCTGCAAGAAAGGCAGCCATTACTCCAGTGAAAGTAATATATTGGAGAAAGAAGAATAATCGCAAATCGATTAGTGAACGAGACAATCCAATTAACGCTGAATTTACTTATAGTAAACCACAAGTGATATTATATATAAAAATAACTCAAAGGAATTTAAAATTTCAACACGATCACATTACAAGAATTATTTATTAAATATTTAAACAATAAACTAACATAAATTTTTTTTAAATTTTAAAAAATTAAATTAAAATTTTTGTATTTTTTGTACACGAACAGAGAAATTAATTATTTGTAACCACGTCTAGTTACAAATTGACGCGTCCAACGTGTGGCAGAATAACACGGGAGCGCACAGAGAGTACAGAATAGTTACACTGTAGAAAGGTAGATGAAATATCTGTAAGTGAAAAGGGTAGTTGAAGGGGGAGGGGTAATTTTCTATAAATGAAAATGACAGTTGAAGGGGAAGGGGATCATTTTTTATATGTGTACTACGTTATCGCCAACAAAGAAGTAGTTTGTTGTTAAAATTCCTTCCCGGGCTGTTTGGGCGTGGTCCAATGTTTTGTGCAAAACTAGACGGTTCGGCAGTGACATCGACTGCCATCATAAGTGAAAATCGAGTGCGCTAACGTGAGGTGGTATACGTTAGTGACCACAGTCACTAAGGCTCAAGCAAGAAGTAGAAAGAAGTAGTTTCTATGGAAATATTTCATTTCTACAATGAATTTAAATATAAATCTTAGAACATGGAAGTCATGTATGGTTCTCCATACCGATATTTTTATTCGTTATTCAAGTTTCCGTGGTGTATTAAAATCATTAGATTTATTAGCCCACTATAATTTACGATCATTCATTCCAACATACATTTACGAGTTACATGCGCGGATACTGAATGTAAATTCGAGTCAATAATAAACATTAATTCATACAGTCGACTATTCTTTTATTACGAGTGGAAACTCCAGCGACCTTCTGCTATTATGAATAGTTGTTACCCTTAATTTATAACAGGGACAGCAAGCTCACCTCAACAATCGTCGTAGAGGTAACTGCTACCATCACATCACAGGCAACTTTACGACTGACATTCTGGCAAAACTCAGATTGCCTACCTGCGGCTGAAATCAAACAATCGGAATTGCGTAGTGAAGGTCAAGGTAAAATTGTAACAGACTGAACAGACTGAATCTCTATCAAACGGTAACACCAAATCATCAGACGACGATCTGGAAAGATCACTAGTTAAAAAAAAAAACACAAAACAAATTTCAATAATTTTTTAATCTTTCCAACTGCAATTTATGAATTTTAAACGGTGATCCTGAGTGTGAAAATTCAAAATATCTGAAATGACCTGATGCTGCCAGATACGGATTGCATGGGCTGTATTGACGTACAGTAGGCTACTGACGAAAACCGTCTACTGCTAACTCACCGCCAGTGTCGTATTGTTACAGTGGAAAACAAAATACAAGACACCAATGAAATCACTAATCACCAGCTTTAATTGATCACAAATATAGTTTATAATCAACTTGTACAATAATCAGAGCAGAATTTTTCCACACGCAATAGTAATGTCAGTTAATAAAGTCCCGCACAATTATAAAACTTCGCCACAATACTTCGAACCTCACTTGAATAAATCGACACTGAAACTGAACTGAACTGATCGTCGCTGCATGCTTATATTTATACACAGCTGAGATTCCAGAATAATCTGTCACTTTTCCGATGACGTGTTAAACAGGCGCTCTCGAATGCACTAGAAACAGTCCCACTGTCTGGCCTTGAACACAGTGTCCGGCCGTTGCGACCTGGAATAGTCCCGATTGTTGACGCACGATAAGTGTCAGTAATTGTCTTTCATCACAAAGCAGCAATATGTACGGACACAAACATTACAGCTGGGCTCTGCTGGGATAGCAGCGAAAAGAGTAGAACAACGTTCTCCAATGTACCAGAACGTTCCGTATTGTGTAACAATATTGATTAATTAACCATCCAAGAGTAGCTACATCACCCGACAGAATCCTCTCAAAATTATGAGCAACGCTCTTGATAAAAGTGTGACAGGTAAAATAGACTATTAAGCCAGTACAAATAGAAACGCGAGTCAGGTAAAAACAGTCAATCAGTCGTGTATGAGCAGCTGTTCGGTGCGGTTGTGCTGTCGTGTGCGGTAACTTAATATTATCGCTATCTTTCTTACTAAATAGACTTGTATGTGTAAGTAATATTGCAACAAGAAATATCAACGAAAGGTTTATCTGATTACTCGAACAAATCCAAGCAGCCGGCCAGGGGGCCGCGCGTGCGTCTGCTCGTCCGTGTGGGACTGTGTGTCTGTCTGCGGCTGGTGGTTGTTTGTACCTGTTTATCTACAAAACATAAACACAAGGCCAGAAATTCCTTATCTGGAACTACACGCGTCTTTTAATTTATCTGTCTACTGTAATTATTGACAATAATGAATTATCAGCAACCAGGCCTGTCAACTAACGTTGAACCTGTTCCTACAGTCCACTCAGGAACTACAGTACCTCCAATGTCGCAAAATGCCCCTCAATCCTATAACAGTCAACAGCCAGGCAGAAATGTTAATGTTGATTTCACACAACACGGATCTCACAGCTGGCAGATGGTGAAAAAACGAAAAAGAAGTCGTCAATCTTCAGAAAACACATCTGAAACACACACTCAGCTTAATGACCACAATAGATTTACGGTGTTACCTATAGATGACCCTGATGACGTCCAACCTACTCAAATCTTAGCTCAGCCGAAAGTACCTAGACCTCCTCCTGTATACCTTCATGGTATCGTCAATTACAATGAAATGATCAATAATCTTACAACAATTTTGGAATCAGAACAGTACAGTACTAAATCGTTCGATGACAATACGGTGAAAATCAACACTTTTGCACCTGATTCTTACAGAAAATTAATTCGTCACCTCGAGGACGAAAAAATTATATACCATACTTATCAAATTAAAGACCAGCGAGCATACCGGGTTGTCATAAGAAACATTCACCCTAGCATCGGTGTACACTTTATTAAAGAAGCACTAAAAGAAAAAGGACACTCGGTCAGAAACATAATTAACATTCGACACAGAGTCGAGAAAACACCCCTCCCTCTCTTCTTTGTTGATCTTGAACCTGCAGCAAACAATAAACAAATATATAGCCTAAGGTCTTTAGGTAACATGCAGATTGCTGTAGAACCACCTCGGAGAAAAAACTTCATCATACAGTGCACTCGTTGTCAGTCATACGGTCACAGTAAGACGTATTGTAGGAAACCTTTCCAGTGTGTCAAGTGCGGAGGTGAACACAACTCCGCAACTTGTTCCAGATCTAAGGATACACCAGCCACATGTGCATTATGCGATGGTCCTCATACAGCTAATTATAAGGGCTGTGAAGTTTATCAAAACCTGCAGGCCAGAAAAAGCCCCGTATGAAACTCCACACCTAGGAGAACCCCTTCAATGTTTAGGACTATGAACACGGAACAGAACATGAATACCCGTAACGTCTCTTCTCCTACTTACGCTCAAATTGCAGGACTACCGCAACACTCAGAATCATGGCCCCCTTATGACAGCAATCTCAAACAGACAGCAAATAAGGACATCACTCTTTCACACTTCCTGACAAAATTCGAGACTATGTTCAGTCAACTCATGCAGCAAAATAGCGTCATGCTTAATCTCCTTACAACACTTGTCAATAAACTTTCTAATTAATAATGAATAACAATTACAGGATTGGATTATGGAAACGCCAATGGACTCTCTCAACGCACCCTAGAACTCAAAGCTTTTCTTATTGAAAACAGGTTAGACGTAATGCTTATATCTGAGACACACTTCACAGACAGAAGCCATATTAGGATTCCAGGCTTTACTGTTTATGATACCCAACATCCTGACGGGACAGCTCGTGGCGGAACCGCTGTGTTAATCCGAAACAATATAAAACATTATCTCTTCTCTAACGTCAAAACTGCTCACCTTCAGGCGACCAACGTTTTAATTGAAGATCAAAGAGGCCCTCTAATTGTTTCTGCAGTCTACTGTCCCCCAAAACACAGAATCAATAAAACTGACTTCAGCTCTTTTCTTGGAACTCTTGGTGCACGTTTTTTGGTGGGAGGTGACTTTAATGCAAAACACCCGCAATGGGGTTCGAGATTAGCTAATCCAAGAGGTAGAATTTTATATAACGTCATTAGACAAGAATCCCTGCCCTTTCTGTCCACTGGTCAACCAACCTATTGGCCTTCTGACACAAATAAAATACCTGACCTAATTGATTTCTTTTTAATACGAGGCTTGTCTCATAAATACTACAAAGTTGAATCTTGCCTTGATTTGTCCTCTGACCACACTCCAATTATTGCCACTATTAGCAATACTATAATTGAGTCTGAAAGTCTACCAACACTCACAAATCGTCTTACTGACTGGGATTACTTTAGAGAGCTTGTAAATTATAATATCTCGCTAGAACTTCCACTCCACACGCCTGCTGAATTGGATGCGGCTGTAAATTATCTCACCAGTACTTTTCAAAAATCAGCCTGGGAAGCTACACCTTGCAATACAGCGAAGAATAAGCACTTAAACCTTCCTCTGGTTGTCCGGAAGAAATTAGCTGAGAAGCGTAAGTTGCGACGAATTTGGCAGCATACTCATCATCCGGATGATAAAAGAAAGTGGAATTCCGCGACCAGACAACTTAAACGATTGTTGGAAAATCTAAAGAATGAAGGGATTCAGGATTATCTAGAAAATCTGTCACCAAATGAAAGTACTGATTATTCTCTGTGGAAGGCTACTAAACGATTAAAAAGGCCACTATTACATATACCACCAATACATAAACCAGATGGTAGCTGGGCGCGCAGCAATACAGAGAAATCCCAGACTTTTGCCGAACATTTGGTCAACGTTTTTCAACCTGAAGCCAGCAAGAACGTCTCTTTCGATGAAGAGGTACAAAGATACTTACACTCCCCGCTCCAAATGACTCTACCTATTAAGCCTTTTAAAGTTAAGGAAATCAAGGAAATAATCCTGTATAATTTGAAAAGTAAAAAGGCTCCCGGCATTGATTTGCTACCGGGGAATGTTCTACAGGAGCTGCCTCACAAAGGCGTTGTACTAATAACATACATTTTCAATGCCATACTCAGACTTGAATACTTTCCTCTTCTCTGGAAATCGGCTCAAGTTATCATGGTCTTAAAACCTGGTAAAAACCCTTAAGAGCCCTCTTCTTATCGACCCATAAGCCTTCTACCGATACTTGGTAAGATCTTTGAGAAGCTGTTAGTAAAACGACTTATGCCAACAATTGTAGAAAACAACCTAATTCCGGATCACCAATTTGGTTTTCGAGAAAAGCACTCTACGGTAGATCAAATACACAGACTAACAAAGGTTATCAATAAATCGCTGGAATCGAAGATGTTCTGCTCAGGTGTGTTTCTCGACGTTTCCCAGGCATTTGACAAACTCTGGCATCTTGGACTTTTATATAAAATAAAGAAAAATCTGCCACATAATTGTTACCGTATCTTACATTCCTACTTAGTGGGCAGAGTGTTTCAAGTCAAGTACTCGGATGCTACTTCTCCTCTATTACCAGTGGGGTCGGGTGTTCCGCAGGGTAGTGTCCTGGGTCCTCTGCTCTACCTCTGTTCACCTCGGACTTACCGTCAGCAAGTGAAACCACTGTTGCTACCTACGCCGATGACAAAGGGATCCTAGCGACACACTCCGACCCCTCAATAGCATCTCTTATACTACAAGAATCATTAAACAGCGTTCAGTTATGGCTTGATAATTGGCGCATAAAAATAAATTCATCCAAGTCAGTCCACGTTACCTTCACCACACGTAATGCAAACTGCCCTCCAGTCACAATTAACGGTCAACCAGTACCGCAAGCTGAAAGTGCCAAGTACCTTGGGATGCATCTGGACAGGAGACTAACATGGAAAAAACATATAACATCTAAGAAGCTTGAACTTAATCATAAGATCAGAAACATCTATTGGCTTATAGGCAGACAATCACGGTTAAGTCTCGTCAACAAACTCTTGATCTATAAAGCCGTTCTTAAACCGGTATGGACTTATGGTATTCAACTTTGGGGTACTGCAAGTACAAGTAATATTGAGATTATCCAGCGCTTTCAGTCCAAAACACTTAGATCAATAGTCGACGCTCCTTGGTTTGTCTCAAATAACTCTATACACCGCGACCTCAAAGTTTCAACCGTGAGAGTAGAAATCATGCGCCTCTGCAGGACTCACATCTCCAAACTAGAACAGCATCCCAACCACCTGGCAATTAACTTGATAGACAACAGTGAAGATATTTATAGACTAAAAAGACACAAACTATTAGACTTACCATTCAGGTTTAACTCATAATGTATTCTCTGTATTTTCTGTATTGTACTGTCTGTGATATCTGTTCTGTATGTTTTTGTACTCGTGTCATTCATACGTGTTAATGTCAACCCGTACATGTGCCTTATGGGCCCAGTGTTTAATATTTGAACTTATTGTATCATGCCAGCAGGAAGTGAAAGTGACTTTTGTTCATTTGTTTACATGTTTTTATCATTTAGTTTTGTATTTTGTTACCTCTTTAATCTATTATCAAAAACTAGAAGAGCTGTCAATGGTCAGCTCTTCATAATCCTGTGTGTGTTGTCAGCCAATTTCTTAAATGTTCGCTCAGTCGAACAGCTTACAGATCTCCAATAAATTAAAAAAAAAAAAAAAAGTCAATCAGAACTGTTCAGTCAAGGAACACTTGTCAACAAAGTTGGTTCTGGACTTATACGTGGGGTACTGGAAGTTACAGAGTAGGTCGCTAATGGGATCCTATAGGTCAGCAGTCGTCAACCCTGGCCCGTCGATAAGGTTTGACCCGCCCACGAACCAATTTGTAATTGTATTTTCTTTTGAACGAAGGAACGCACCCACATTGGGTGCCTGCTTCGAAGTACTGTATTATAAAATAGTACCAGCCATTTACTGAACCGCTCTACGTCTTCCCCTAATACGATTGTCGAGTTTGCCGCCTGTAAACACCTTTCTCCCCAAAGTGATTTTTTTCCAGTTTTACATTTATGTAAACTTTTATGAAAATAAATAGTGTTATTGTGGCAAGTTCTTTAATTTATTTTCATTAAAATGTTTTCCTGTTTAACCATTTTTTTCGTTTACAGTTTTGTTAGTTTTAACGTGCGCGTTCATGATGACAAATTGTTGATGATTACTCCTAATGTGAAACATTTTCACAAATTGATATGAAAAATACTGCAAAGCTTTTTTTGATTCGGTGTTCCACGTTGCTAAATATAAGCGCAAGGGTACTATAAAGCGATAGTTAATGTTTGTAACGTCCGGCTATTGAACTCCGCACCTTTCTATTCTCCGTTGATGGGGTGGGGAGGGGTGCGCCCATCGAAATGGTCCTCAGTTATATATGGGGCCCCTAAAATTCAAAGGTTGCCTATGACTGCTACAGGTAACTCTGGAATAAATAATCCCCTACAGCTACCGACGTCTTTACCGCCGTTTAGATCTTCCATGGAGAAATCCTAACTAAGCTAACAATTAATTATACATAGAAACAGAAAGAATAAAGGGGAGAGAGAGAGAGAGAGAGAGAGAGAGAGAGAGAGAGAGAGAGAGAGAGAGAGAGAGGAGAACGGAGAAGGCGCAGATATATGTATATAAAGTTTCAGATTAGTCTGTGAAAAGAGATTTTTATTAAATTAAATACTGCATACACGTTGTTGTTAATTAACCCTTAGATGCGTAGATGGAACGTCCTCACATCCGCGCTTCAAATTAATATTTCACACACACACACACACACACACACACACACACACACACACACACACACACACACACACACACACACACACACACACACACACACACACACACACACACACACACACACACACACACACACACACACACACACACACACACACACACACACAGTTTCGTGGAAAACCGGCTTTTCACTGTACATACGTACGGGTATATGAGACTCCAATGTTATACGTATATATCAAAAAGATGTGCAGATTTTTCTGTTTGAAACAGAATTAAAAATCCAATTAACTGCATACTACAGCACTGGGGTTTACTGTAACAGCTGGTCTTTAATCCTGCTTCCGCGAACGCTTCTTTTTGTTTTTAATTTTTGAAGTATTTTTTTGCGAGCACGCAGACACACGCGATGGATACATAGTAGCTTGCACAGCGCATCTCCACTGATAATATTACAAAAGAATTCTCGTTTTCTTAGTATATAATCACAATCAACATCTTTAGCAACGCCTTCCCAGAGATTTCTCCGGAAGGCGTAGTACACTATAGTACACAAAAGAGCCATCCCTCTTTTATTACAGAGATGGCTTCTTGCGTCTATAATAACCTTCGTGGTATTCGGGATCTTCTTTGATATTCTGGCTACTTTCATTTCATTTTTTATTTCCAAAAAAGATACTAAAGTGGTGGAGGAGTAGAATGGAGCGAGGGGAGAAGCAGAAGAGGAGAACGAAAAGGAAGAGAATAAGAAGAACTGCTGAGTTAGATTAAAAGGCAGAAATATCAGGTGGGAGACGATTGACTCTTACAGCAAAAATGTCGTAGAAAAAAAAAGAAGAAATAGTAATTTACGTTATTATGTTAAATCTACTGATAAGTATTTAAAATATATAGCTAATAACGGAAAACAAAAATTCCAACTTACCGAAATCAGACTTCGAGCTTGGTCCAGGAATGGGTGATGGCGGCCTGATCAGCTGTTTCATTTCACCGTTGGAGGCGTCAGACTTTCGATCACTATTGTCACAATTGATTACACCAACGTCGTCGTCGACCAGGTCCAACGAATCGACCACAATGCTACTGTCCAGTATGTCTTTACATCTATTTAAATCGATACCTACTAATTTTTTACTCGCTACTAAATTATTATCACCGGTGTTTTCACCATTACTTTGATTCTGACTAGTTAAAGGAAAATCAGTTTCTTCGATTTTACCGATGGAATGTTTCGGATCCAGGTGTTCGTATTTGTTCTTCGACGAAGAACTCTCCGAAGAGCGGTTGCCGGACTGTTCGCCGGACGAGTTGGACGTGACGGAGGTGAGCGTGTGACCGGTAGACGAGGACAGTTCGTTAGACGACTCCGAGTTGGAACTCTTGGCGGCGGCGGCACCCCCACCTCCCGACAGGTTCACCGACAGGTGCTCTTCCAGACGACGGCTGGTGTCGGCCAGCTCTTCCCTCAGCGCGGCCATCTCTTCGTGCGCCTGACGGATCTCTCCGTCGATACGTGATGCAACTGTGCGGTTTTCATCGACCATTCTTTTGAATTTCGCCTGAAAACAAAATTTACTGTGTTACTGTTTTTTAAGAAGTTAATTATTCATTATATTTATACACAGTTGAAACGACATATGGTTATGATATTACAGAACGTTCTACATGTTTCTCGGCTAACCCAGCTGTGTGCGTACGTGACACTTAACATGCGAGGCAGTGCTACGTAATACGGAACATGCTCATAAATTTGATAGTGTTGTTCGGCAAGTTTCTCAACTAGCCGAACGGTGCGCGTTTCTCCCAAGGCCGCTCTGAAGTATTCTCTAGAATTTTCAAGTGTTTGTTAGGGACGCATATTATGGAACCCTGCAGACTATAAATAGCCCATACCTGCCGCTTAGTTTCAGTTTTATGTCGGGCGATTTAGACAGTGCGTCTCAAGTGGTGTATTAGTGAAAAGTAATAGTTTTATAGTGCGGAATTCTTTATAGTTGACATTATTATTTGTGTGGACAGATTAACTTGAATTATTGTACGAGTATAATCTTGTTGATTACAAACTGTTAATTGTGATAATTAAAGCTGGTTTTTAGTGACACATTGGTGTATTGTAGTTTGTTTTCCACTGTACCATACGACGATCAAGGAGACTGGGTAACAATATATTTATACATTGTGAAAACAGTTGAAAGAAGAGAGGTGAAATGGTTTGACACCTTACAAAGGTACCAGATGACCAGTGGTCACAAAACAGTTCCTTTGGGAGCGCAGAAGAGATGGGAAATGCCGGCCGTCACCACTTATGTGGAGCCGATGGTTACGTACACGATCCCTGTGGGGGCCAAAACCGATAAACGAAAGCTCCAGTGTTTCCTGAACCGAGGAGTGTGCTGGGCGTGCAAAGCCCACTATAATATGATGAGCATCCGAGACTCCCTGCGTGTCCGAACGCCACTATACGGACACATTCCCGAGAGTCCTACTCCCGCTGTACCCGCTTCGAGGGCGATCGCCATCAGTGTCAGGTGACCTCGGCGAATACTCACGCTCATTTACTCTTTTTACTAATAATTTTCTCTTTATAATGAACGCTGAAAAGTGATGAAGACAGTATCTAGTTAAGAAAGAATATTGTTGTTAAATTTAAGTGAATGCAGTTATAATTAAAAGGGAGAATACCCTGAAAGAGAAAACAGATAGTGTTAACATGGAGGGAAAGTAAAGATTGTTTAAAAATGAAGGAGTTAAAACAAATCAATAAACACCCATGTTATAAGGGATCATTATTAAAGTAAGTTCATAAAAAATGATGTTGTTTAGCACCCAAAAAATGATATAAAATAAGATGAATTGTAAACAAATATTAGCAAATAATAGTTAAATAATTATTTAAGCAAGTTTATGAATAGGATATGGCTGGAAGAATTATACAGACCATAGGCCTAGATGTTGTATGTAATGTGATAAAAAAAAATAGTAAATAATAGCCACATTGTTATTATTGGCAAATTAAATAAATAAAAAAGTTAAGAAATATATGACTTACAAAACGAGGAAACCAGATAGTAAACAATTATGTATAAAATAATAGTGACATAATAATAACACATAAACAGACCCAAAACACAACAATAAATAACACAACCAATTATAATAACAAAATAAAGCCCATTAGGCTAAAATGAAATGTAATTTGAATGAAATAAGTCAAATACCATAATGGCTACTTAGGCCTATGGAAATGCCTAACTGTCAAAAACAAACAACTACAAATTATAACAAATTAACAAAGAAATTAGCAAATCCGAGGCGAATGACTCACCAAGGATAAATTGTAAACCATAATAATAACAAAATATTATAATAAGTATTTGAATTCAAAAAGAAATGTAATTAACAAGTATTAAAATAATTGTAAAAACATAAAACCTAAAATAACCCAAACTTGTGGGGTATCAAATTAATCTATGAAAGGAAATACATACTATAGTGACAATATTTAATACTTAGGAAGGAAGATAGAGGAATAACAGCAATCAGAAGATATACTAGGATTTTGAAAAGAATTCAAATTTTGATAACAATGGGTTTATATCAATCTAAGCCAATCAGAATTCATTGGTAACCATAGAAACGAACGTTGGTGGCAAAAATTACCGTTGAATATCGTTACTCGTAAAGCGTCACTCTAACAGAAAAGAAGCCGCATTTTGGAAGACCAATTTTTAATCAAAAAATGTAAAAACAGTGAACAAAATTCAAAACCATGATTGAATAAGAAGCAGACGAACCATTGGAGCAGTTAACTAAAGACCAAGGACCATATTACCAGGAAAATAAAAGAAAAATATGACCACATCCTATATGAAAAGGACGCCAGACCTACTTAATTCCAAAGATTAATGAAAATAGAAACTATTGCAGCCCAATCCTCTTCCGAATCAAGGAATGATAACACCAAGTCATCTGATGTGTTAAGTACCCTTGAATTACCTTATTTCCAAAAATAAAATCACTTTAATTTTACACAAAGTAATTTGATCTCTCACTATAATCCGAATATTCTCTTTCAAAGATTAATTAAGAAAAATAAACACAATGAAAATTTGTTAACATAAAATATAACCTATTGTTTAAATACGAACTTTCGAAACACATTTAACGAGACTACAGAACAGATTGTAATCACACACCTTATTATTTATGTACATTTAGAGTAAGGTAAAGTACTTTTATTGTAATCATAGGAATTCTTTGTCTTGTAATCAAAAGAATCCCCGATTTTGGAACGAAAGTAATTATAATAACTAAAACGTTCCGCAGCCATGCTGATGTGAACACATCGTTTCCATAATCGATTCGTCATCCTGAGAAATATTGTTTGATGTAAAAAGTCGGTGCAAATTTGTTAATCAACCAATATAATTTAATTTTCTAATTGAAAATTTTACTTATCAAACATTAAAATAACTAGTACAGGGAGTAACCGTTGTTATTATTTCATAGGGAGTGCATTGTATTACTTGTGTATGTTTACGAAAGCTAGATTTGACGATCAGCGCTCAAGTTGCAATTCGTACAACTACCTACTCGATTCAGAAGGCTGAACGAGCGGGAATTATTTGAACGCCCCGACCGTCATAGCTGAGAACACCCTATTAAGAGATAGATTAATAAGTTTAATTGTTTTAATAAACAATTTGGCGCCACCCGGGATTAACACACCCCTATATAAGAACAGGTAAGGTTACTGCTGTGTTGTACTGGTAATAACAGTAACGCTACGGACATCGTTAGCGCGAAATAGATGTAACGACCCCAGTGCGAGACGAACGCACTACACAAATATAAAACTGGTACACATTTTTCAGAGAGACACCAGTCTCTTCGTTACAGATTGGCTTCCATCGCGGGGCTTAAACAAGACACGGACGTCTCATCTCAATACTCGTTACAGATTGGCTTCCATCGCGGGGCTTGAACGAGACGGACGTCTCAATACTCGTTACAATATATATTCCAAATGGATTCATTTTAAGATATGAATAAATATTCTTAATTGAAGTGATATATTTATTCTTTAAAATGTACGTAGTTCGCTTTTATATTCTAATCATATGACTTTAAGTTAGATTGTGTAATTCATAAGTAAGTTCTTTTAGAAGGACAGACAGGTGTATTGGAAAATAGTAATTAGTACATAAAAGTTTTACTGTTGGTACGAATATTCCTGTCTACGGTGGGCTGATGTTCTGTGATTCATCTCCGGCTCCTTTGCATACAGGATCATTTGGATGAATCATAGTGTGGTTCGCTCTCGTAGTGATTGATTGATTAACACTTTTAATCACTTCACTGTAACTAAGTATACTCGGCTTCTTCCGATATTTACTTTAGTGTAAGTACCGTTCACTAGTTTACAACGGTTACTCTCGTTACGTTAGTTTACACTTCGCAAACGACTTATTCCGTTTCAATAGTTTATATCGTTAGCAACACATGATACGATCCGATTTTTTGTTTTTACGAGTTACAAACTAATAAATCTCTAGTTCTCACTCTCTCGATATTTAACTACGTTACACAAACTGTTCGTTCATTTTGACTCTACGAAAATTTAGAATAGATTTCTAAATTTTCAAAAACTTTTTACTTATGTTGACTTTACGGAAATTTTAAGTAAACTCTCTGAACTTCCATCGTAGACTCCACGAAACTTTTACCACAGACTCTCCGATTTTAAGTAGAGACTCCACGAAAATTTACAATAGACTTTCCGATTTTAAGTAGAGACTTCACGAAAATGTATAGCAGACTCCCTGATCGCGCCTCAGTTAATTGTATATATTCAATACACATAATTCCCCACTAGTTTCCTACACTTCACTTTGCTCAGTTTTAATTGGTCCTTCTTTCTTTTCTTCTAGGAAATTTCACTCCTGGAAACCCGCCTACCTTTAAAGCTGTTTTCTGATAGGACAACTTCGTTCCCTCTTTATTTCTTTCTCTTGGTTCAACCACCTCTGCCGCGGTATGTCCGATTTCAGAACCGTAAATCTTCCTGGCGTTTTTATAAGCCATTTAGACAGAACAATCCCTTAGTTTATCCTAACGTCCAGCTGCCCTGTTGATTAGTTCAATCCCCTCTGTTGTGGCCTTCTTGGTATTTCCTAATTGTACTTCTCTCTGGCGTTTTTCTATGCCTTTCAGCCAGAACAATCCCTTAATTTCTCCAAGCGTCCAGCTGCCCTGTTAGATTTATGAAACGTCCATACACATGCACGTCGACGTTGAAGAATTTCACACTCTTTTGTACTAAACTTCCTCTCCTAGTTTCTCTCCATACATCAATGTCATTTCAAGCGCGGACAGATTTTTTTTTTTTTTAGCGTTATATGTAATAACGGAACGTCGAGCGTCCTTCCACCCGCCGTTTCTCGGCCTAGCCAAGGCTGCACAAAATACCTTCCAGACTGTTTGAGAGCACTTGTAACTACGAAAATTATGCTGGCGCGCCGCCAAAAGGATGGAAAATTATTCTGGAATCTCAGCGGGACCTATATAAGCAACAGCGGCCGGCTTAGTCAGTTAGTTAGTTAGCACACTGCGAGGTTTTAGTGTGCATGTGAAGTCATTGTGGAAAGTGATTACTGTGTTATAATTAATGGGGAACTCTTAATAGTTAACATTATTGGACAAAATTTAACTTGAATTACAGAATGAGAGTACCTTGTCGATTTCACATCGTTATTTGTGACTCATTGAAGCTGGTAATTAGTGACTTCATTGGTGTCTGTTTTGTTTCCACTGTACCATACGACGATCAGTGAGACCGTCGTAACAATATTTTGTTACAAACGACTTTCGCTTTTTTCATACTTACAACTAACAAAAACGAAGGTCAAAAAAGAAATAAATTAAACACGTACAAGCGTAAAATATGATATGAAAGAAACGAGCTTCAGAAATAGCAAAGAAATCTCATCAACTATTGCGGTAGGGATGGCTGATGTTACACGTACACACGCAACTACGTATATGTAAAAGTAAATATGTACATGTACACACATTTATGTAAACCTCTTCACTCTGGCCGGCAGGTTTATTCATATTAAACATACTTTTTCTTGTACACACGGTAGTATTATGAAGAAATACGTGGGCGGGGGGGGGGCTCGTTACCGCGGGTTTTACGGCAACATTAAGGCGTCACGGCGTCAACACTAGTTGTACCTGTGTAACACCGCACTAAAGTAGGTTAACAGCTGCCGCGGTTCCGACACCACTAAAAGCTTTTTAATTATAATCCCGTCGTCCTGCCGAGGCAAATGGAAAGCGTTTACCGAGTGGATTACAGTGGATTTGGCGACTAAAGTAAAAACACATTAACACAACGCACACACAGAAACAAGGCAAACAGTGAACCGCTTGTAAGCGAGCGAGGCACCTGAGTTTCGAGAACTGTTTCGAGAAGTAGTCGCCGCAACGCGATGCACAAGGCACTGGTGTATGCTACTGTAAACAGACCTCTCTAGAACCCTTTATAGGGACAAATAGATCTCCAGTTTACTTGTAAATTAAAGATAAAATCTACGTGTGATTCGTTTTTACTTCGATGTTCCATAAGGAAATGGACGTATGGTGATGGCGAAAAAAATCGTGTTCGAGATAAGGGCTGATTCTGATTGTATTACCTTCAAAATTCGTTTTTACTTCCATGTTCCATAAGGAAATGGACGTATGGTGATGGCGAAAAAAATCGTGTTCGAGATAAGGGCTGATTCTGATTGTATTACCCTCAAAACATGAAGAAAAGTCATTTTTCGAAAAGTGTCTGTGTGTCTATCTGTGTGTAAAATTTTTCTATGGCAAACGATAACTGCCGCAAATTTAAACAGAATCAAATAATTGTTTGCATATGTGCCTGAGTTGTAGAGGCCTATTGATTTAGGTGAAGATCGGTTAAGAGAATGGGTAGTTTACCTGCAACATTTTATGTTTTAACAAGAGTAATTTTTTTATGCGAACGATAACTGCCGTAAATTCAAACAGAATCTAATAATTTTTTTGCATATGTGCCTGAGTTGTAGAGGAATCAAGGTCTATTGATTTTGGTGAAGATCGGTTAAGGGGAAGGGATGGTTTACCTGCAACGTTTTATGTTTTAACAAGAGTAAAGTACTTAATTTTGATAAATAAAGTATCTGAAAAGAAGGTCATACTAATCCACTGTAGAATGGTCGATGAAATATCTATAAATAAAAAGGGTTGTCGAAGAGGGAGGGGATAATTTTTTAAGTGTACTATGTTATCGGCAACAAAGAAGTAGTTTGTTGTTAATATTCCTTCCCGGGCTGTTTGCCCGTGATCCAATGTATTCTGTAAAACCAGACGTTTCGGCAGTGCCATCCACTGCCATCATCAGTGAAAATCGAGTGCGCTAACGTGAGGTGGTATACGTTAGTGACCACAGTACTGTGGTTAAGACTGAAGAAAGAAGTAGTTTCTATGGAAATATTTTATATTTTATATTTTATACCTCAGCGTTGTAGCACACGTCTGCATCGGATGGATTGCAATTCTCATATTCGTGTTCTGACAAAGCATCGTGTCTCTAATTCTGTCGGTGAGATCATCAAATAATCTTCTGCCCAACCAAAAGTGGTTAAAAAATTTGTATTCATCCTTGCACAAATCAATGACTTGGGCACCTTTCAAAAGCGTACACTAACCAATGCATGAACTCAAAAACGTCTACTTTTGCTCATAAAGTATCTATAAACAGTATATATGTAAATGTCACTTCTACCTTCACTGCACTTGAAGGAACGTGAATTGATACATTTTAGATTAGTTGTCTCCAAGTCGCTTATATTAATATAATAGACGTATTTACCAGATATCCGTCGTGCGACTTCATTTTTCTTGTCCTTATGACGCGTTTCGGCAACGAATTGCCATCTTCAGAAAACTTAATCATTCATTAGAGATCGTTAAAAAATTTAAAATACTAAAATCATTACAGTAAAAGTGCACTTTTACGACAGCGGAAATTCACATACGCGAACATGTAATTTTATGTTTCTCCCGTGGACATTATCGATCGACTGATTCACTGTTTATATATCCACTGATAAAACTGTTTTGTTTATTATAGCCCGTGTGTACCGTATCTTTCTATTTACCGGCGCCCGTGTGCAAGTATTGCCGTGTCGTACAGTATGTTATGTGAAAATGTAAGTTTATCGTTCAAGACATAATCACTGTTGATTTTGACGGCTTTATATATTTCATATTCCTCAAGTGCGTCCATGTATTTTCCTTTCCTGCAGCAATGCATGGGCTGGAAATTTGTCTCAAAATCACTGTAGTTATGATTACATAGTATCAGGTGTCTGGCAAAATTAGATGTTGTTTTATGCAATTCCCTTCTGGGAAGATGTTCGTTATATCTTTCTTCAAACGGTCTGCCTGTTTGGCCTATGTAGAACATATCGCATGAGCTGCATTTCATCTTGTATACACCGGTTTTTTTTCTTTCTGGTATACTGTTCTTCCGGCTAAGAATTCTCTGAATGCTGTTATTTGTACGGAAAGTTACAATTACATGGTGTTTCTTGAGTTCGTTAACTAAAATATTTGGTAAAATATTTGTGTAATCTGCAGATATGTATTTATTAACTGGAAGTGTGTTATCATTATTCGACTTTTTTAATTTCTTCACTTTGTGTTTACTTATTAATTTATCCACTAATGAACTTTTATATCCGTTAGCCGCTGCTATGTGCTTGATGGTGTTAACCTCTTCATTGTAGTCTTTTTCACTTAACGGTATAGTTAGCAATCTGTGCACAAAACTATTGTAAGCTGCCATTTTATGCGAGGTGGGATGATATGAATCGGCATGAATTGTGATGTCCGTTGTTGTGGCCTTTCTATATATTTTAAATTGAAGTTTTCCTTCGTTTTTTAAAATGGTTAAATCTAAGAAATTTAATTGATTTTCTTCTTCTATTTCAGACGTGAATTTTATCTTATGGTGTATGCTGTTTATGTGACTATTTAAGTTTTGTATTTGTCTTTTTGTTCCATTAAATATCATAAACGTATCATCGACGTATCTACAGTAAAAAATGATTTTATTCTTATATAATTTATTACATATTATGTTTATATTCTCACAATAATTTAAATATATATCAGCTAATAGTCCTGACAGTGGCGAACCCATAGCCAGACCGTCATCTTGTGTAAAAAACCCGTTGTCAAATGTGAAGTAATTTTGTTCTAAGACGACTGTAAGGAGTTTTATAAGTTCGTTGATTTTTTGTATGCTAAGTTGAGCTACTTCCTTTAAATTGTTATTTACAATTTCTACAGTTTCCCTCACGGGGATATTAGTGTACAAGTTAGTTACGTCTAACGATACCAATTTATATTGTGGTAGTATTTCTACCTTTTTAAGTTTTTCAACAAACTCATAACTGTTCTTTATACTGTAATTATTTGCTATCCTAATATTATTTTTAATTGAAGTCTCTAACATGAATAAAGTCTAGAACGTGAATTACTAGAGCGGACCTGTGGGGTTCCTGGATTAGCGAGCTGTGGAGGGGGTAACATCGCTCACCTTCCACCGCTCAACTTTGGCCGGCCGGTAACGTCGTGTCGACATCCCGTGTGTACCTGGCCTAATACTTATGGTGATCCTGTGTGTGTGAGCTGGTAACATTAACACGCACCACGAGGAAGTCGGGCGCACTGAATACTTAATAATAATCTTCCACATCCTGTAGGCTATTCAATGCGGCCAATTAAGTAAGTATGCATGGAGTACGCAGCTGATGACGCGTATCGTACAGCTGACTGTGTTGTTATACGGGATCGTAGCCGCGACACTGTTCCGCTCTGTAATGCCTCCGTGTTATGGATAATAACGAAAACGTTGAAATTTTATTGGCTTTGCCGCAATAACGATATTACGTGGTAATTATTATTATTATTTTATTTTATTCAATACCGTGATTAGCACAAATTTTCAAAAGCAGCAGATTTTACGTGGAAAGTATTATAGTTGTACTTATTAATATAAAAATAATGAGTAATTGTATATAAAATGATAGGATGATAAGATCTCATCATCATCATCATCATCACCTTCCCAACACGGCACAGACAAGGTGCTGCCTGTTCCGCCTTCCCGGGTCTACCCACACACCTGTGCGTACAGCTTTGTATTTACAGACTTGTTTGGCCAGTCTTGAATCTGACATTGTTTCTAAGCGTTCTTTCCACCGTTGTTTGTAATGTTTACATTTTTGAGGATGATAAAATGTATTTAGTTAAATGCTAACCAATCAGAAAGTAACAATAGATAATGATAAACTATAAGTGAACTTTATTTCTACCCTCCGTTTTTTCGTTCAGCCACCTGTGTGCTGATATTACACAACTTCCTTCACTTTCTGGAGTTCTTTTCTCATTCACCACTGTTCCTTCAATTTTTGTGTATAAAACTTTCTTGGTTTACCGTTTTTTAAAATTAAATTGTAGTTATCATTTTTAAATGTAAAATTTAAATAAGTATCTTGTAAACAACATTTCAATAGCACGCATGTTTATTGTGTTATTGCCGCTTGCTTTAGTGGATTTCATTTCAGGATGTTATCAGGGTGTTTTACAGCCACTTTACAGATTATAATATTGATTATTCTAAACATGATATTTTTCTTATACATGAAGCCGACACGACCTGACCTGGGCCCACCCCCAAGACCAAATTCTAGATACGCCACTGTACACACCACTCCACCATCGTCGTCGTCGTCATCATCATCATCATCATCATCATCGTCGTCGTCGCATAAAGCAGCTCAAACCCCTTCCAGAACTTGTAAAACGTTTGCGTTAACATGAGAGCTACAAATTGTAAAGAGTTACAATTGTAAAGAGTTACAATCGATATGGCATTGTCGCGCGTCTTTGTGTGGGTTCAACTCGGGCGGCGGCGGTATGCAATCGATACATCGAGTCGTGCATATTTTACTACGTACGTCATAAAACGAGTCTGACTGACTAACGTTAATTTGTTGTTTTCGTGCAGTGCAGTAATTATATAGAAACCGCGCACAGATGTGTTACATAATTAAAACGTTCGGAATATTTCGGTTTATACGCGTTTGGAATACCTGATCTACATTTATTGACGGGAGTTTGCAAAGCGGTTCGTTCCTCACCTCACTGCGGCGCCGATTTGATTTGTAATTGAACTCAGATCGCTTTAGTTTTCATGAAAAGGGAGTGGAATACCCGCGTTCCGCCCTTCAGAAAATGTCAAGGACTTTCTCAGAGCTCGTCCAACGAACATTTCGCCTATTCGCTGGGACTTACCCAGCTGAGTAGAGGTGAGCCGATATACCTATAACAGGTATTTTGGAACTATATTTTTGCGGAACGGATACAACAGTGACTGATAGTTGAAATACCTGTTCCGATTCAACAATAACTGAAAGTCGAAATACCCGTTCCGATTACTCGCGGGCTCGCGGTTCCGAGTCGCGGGACCCCCCTTACACAACTAACGAGTAAACAAGTACACAAGTAACAACAACTAAACGAGTACTACGAGTATCGGGAGTATTACGGATACACAAGTAACAACAACTAAACGAGTACTACGAGTATTACGGATACACAAGTAACAACAAGTAAACGAGTACTATAAGTATTATGAGTATTACGGGTACACAAGTAACAACAAATAAATGAGTACTACAAGTGTTCGTTTTTTTTACATATAGTACTTTTTGCTAATGTGATTTCGGAGATGATTTTAACTTCACTGCACATCTCACGTAAATTTGATTGACTTTCTTTGTTGTGCTATTACGTGCACTCTAAATTTCATTGCCTGCGTTTCCCAACTGATTTGTCCGACCAAAATGGAATCAATAATTTAATATTAAATCTATGTCAGTTTGTTTACTCCTAGTGAAAACTTAAATTAGTTTCCAAAAGGGATATAGGCCTATAAATTCTCTTGTTTCTTATTTTCTTTTAAACAGTAACAGCTTAATAAAGTGACAGTGTAAAGTAACACTGTTAATACTTTTAGTTTCAATTTACTTCTTTTAACAAATTATATAATACATATATATGTATAATTAGTATATAATAACAGGTATTTGTACGTGTTATTTTTTTTTGACGGTATTGTTCGTACCTGTTATTTTAAAATACTAGTTTAGCACACCTCTACAGCTGAGACCTCGTCGGGGCTGGGGGCCGGATGCTTCCGTTAAGAAAATAGGTAGCTAGACATACACACAAAAACACGTTGTTCAAGATGATATCCCCCGAAGAAACCGATTCACAATTTACAGCTTTTCTTAGCTTAACACTTAATTGCGTCGGGAGGGGGCCGAATTTGGCGCTTCTTTCGAAAACCTGAAACAACATGTTCATGTATATATCACAAATTTACTAGATATCATCACGCATTTATAGTGAAAAGCGGATAAGATTTATTTTGCATGTAGTTTATATTATTAGGGAGTGAAAGAGTGCAGTGACACAGAGGTGGGGAGTGGCACAGTTTAGAAGATGCTGAAATCGGAAATCAAATACAGTATCTGTGTATTTACTGGAATATTTGACTGAAGAGGGCTACTGTGCTCTTCCCCCTCTAATCGCGGGGCCGCACCACCCCGTATTGGGACATACGGCCTACAGAGCTTCTTGATACCCGATTATCAGAGCAATGTCTTCTGATAGTCACCCGACATGTCCGGACACTGCAAATCTGTACCTAAAGATGAACGCAGACGCGTTGATTAGGACGGCAGACCGATTCCCAGTCATTTTCCCGAATGACGAGATATCCGAAATTATTTTGCCAGAATACATTTTCTCGGACACCTTGTTTCACAAAAAAATTTATTAAATTTAACAGGAATCAAAACTCTTTTATCTCGAATGGTAGTTTTTGGAAAAAAAGTATTAATTACAAATAATCGGTATAAAAACCTGTACTTGATAGCTATGTATGTGTTCGCTGGAAACAAACTAATGGTAAGGCATATGGGGATGTGGCAAGTACGTGTCGGTTTTGGAGGCTGTGCATAACGCTACTCATGAATAGATTGATCCATGTACACCGCAGAAATTATTTATGACTTTGAAAAAGCATTAATTAACGCATGTACACAAGTGGTCCTCGACATTTCTGACCTGCTGCTTCTTCCATTTGGGCCAAGCTGTCTACAGCTGCGTGCAAGCCGAAGGTTTGCAAAAAGCGTATAACGATCCATTTGATACCAAATTATACACGCATATATTACTATCTCTTGCTTTTGGTTCAAAAGGAACAGGCTGACACTGATAACAGTCATGCAGAGCTAAGTTCAGGAAAAAAAAAATCAAATTCGCACCAAAGAAATGGATCGATCGAACTGGAAAAGAAATGGAACTGAAAACCATAAGTGAAAGTTACGAAAATTAGAAAGATAAAAGGCGTGACTTTGATTTTTTGAACGCAATAGCGCACAATTACTTATAATTTATAATAATTTACAAATTTGTAATTATGTATTTCGATTGCTGTTTGCTATTTGTTATAAACAAAATGAAAGGTTTATATTGTTACGACGGTGTCGCTGATCGTCGTATGGTACAGTGGAAAACAAAATACAGGACACCAATTAAATCACTAATAACCAGCTTTAATTATCACAATTAATAATTCGTAATCAACTCGTACAATAATTCCAGGTAGATTTGTCCACACGCAATAATAATGTCAAATAATAGAGTTCCAGACAATTTATAACACAATAATGTTTCACGCAATACTTCGACAAACACTCGATCCGCGCTAAGGAAAATCGCTCACGTAACTAACTTGACAACGCCAGACTCGCTTGCTTTTATAGGTCACGCAGAGGTCCAGTACAGCTTTCCCTCCTTACTGCATGCCGGCTTAATGCGTATCTCACGTATTCTTGAACACACTACAACCTACTTGTGAGAGGCCTTGACTGAGGCAACACCTGCCACACCGGACGGGGGGTGTGGAGAATGTTCTGAGCTGTTCAATAGTATTCTAGTTACAATATTAATCAAATGAATTTTTATTCTGTAAAAAGGACGTTCGAGTGAATGGATTCGAGAAAAAGGTATTCGGGCAAAATGATTTCGGATATCTCGTCATTCGGAAAGTGGATTCGCATTTATGTCCGGGTACCCGGCAGCAGGTCTGGGCTTCGCTTGAGGTAGCTGCACCAATGCCGCCATGCCTCACCTATGCCTAATCGTCGGCGGATTTCATCGGCGTTTAGAATCTTCGGCACCGAACTACTGATGACAGTGGCGTACCTAGACTAGTGGAGGCCCGGGGCGGGTTTCTTTCTGAGGCGACAAGTGTTTATAATCCAATTTATTTTTATGTAATACATAGCAAAAACAATTTATTGTTACATATTTATTGTCTAATTACTGTACTGATACATCTAGTGAGGAAACTTTATAAGAAGCTGTAGTAATGTTTGAAATAAAAATTCACTTTCATATTATAAAAACAAAGTTTAAAGAAATAATAGAAGTGGTATTACAGACTGCATTAAATATATTACGATACTTTATAATATACAATAAACTTATATGGTACTGCAAAACAAATTTATCATTTCTGCGAATAATACTTGGCAATTTTTTTTTTCAAGTCAGTTAGCAGTGTCAGTGCAACCAAGGCGAACGTTCTAAAATAGCCATTTTCTAGATTTGGTCTCGGAAAATTTGAGTAACTGACCCGATTTCGGCACTCCGAATTATCCACTGTTCGGTAAAAACTCTGATGAGAGATTTAAAAAAAATTGTCGGTGTCCTGAAATGTTAAATATTGTTCAAAGGCGTAATATCCTTTAGCATAGGCCTACATGTTATCGCCCGGTATTTCACCCTACGTTTTCGTACCGAGGCACTGCCTTCTTGAGTCGCTGCCGTTGCCGTCCGTGCTGTTTGGGGTTCCAACTGCGTAGTAAGCAGTGACGGCACGTACAACTGACTCTTCTTTTTTTGTATGAAAATATTTCTAATAATAAACCTACATTTATAATTTTTTTTTAAATCTGTAAACACGTTATGAGGTACAGTTGTAAGGTAGATTTCAAAATAATATAAACAAAACTTTGGAGTCGATCGATTAAATCGTTGACCTCTCCTAGTGTTGCGTTTCAGGACGTGACTATAGAACATTTGCAAATAAATAAAAAAATGTACCAAAAAAACTTAATTTTCCAAATCTGGAGGGCCCCTACTAAGTGGGGCCCGGGGCGGTCCGCCCTCTCCGCCCCACCGTTAGTCCAACATCGCTCCAGACACTCAGCCCGCACAACTAGACAAGTAGCAGCTGAAAGTAGTAAACAAGTAGCGTCTCATTTTAGGGGGCGTACATCGTTTGCCAAGCAACTGTTAAGCAACTAAACACGGCAACAGCCGTAATTAAATCGCCTAAAAAAAACATCGACTGTTGGCTTCCAGAATGCTCTATGGTTACACACGATCGGTAGGTATACAACCAAGCCGTCGTTGCAGTAGCAGCAGCAGCAGCAGCAGCAACCGGAGACCGTTCCGGCTGGATACGTTATTCTCTTACTCAAAGCACACGACTACCGCTTCAATCACCTTCTCAAACACATCCATCGCATCTCCGATACCATATCTTTTTTCATTTGTCGCGTTTTCTACACCAGGCTGTATGTAAAAAATCGACACTACCCCGTCAGTTTACTCCGTTGTTGTAAACCGTTCTCCAGTATCCGTTCGCCGTCTATCTCCACGGTTCCTTCTTCCAACCAGGGGCGGATTAGAAGCGCGTGGTGCCCTATGCTGCCATCAGACTGGTGCCCCCCCCCAATTCTAAATTCAACCTTTTATCCATTATTTACACGAATAAATGGCATATACAATTTTCAAATTTAACAATTATTTTATTAAACTCTAAAATTACAACAAATATTTACGATTAGAAAATACTAATCGATCCATTTTTCCTTGATTTTACTTTAACGAAGTCTTGTATAGTTTCTTCTAAATCGAGCGATTCAAGTATCTCGCTTTCAACATTCAACCTTGCTAACGAGATAATCTCTCATTTCCCATAGTTGAACTCAACATATCTTTAATGAGTTTTAATAAAGAAAACGATTTCTCAGATTCGCAGTTAGCTATTGGAATTCGTCAAAAGTATATATTCGGAAATTCATCAATCATTATACAATCAATAATCCAGTTTAATACTGTGAGCGGACAAACTGTAGTCTCATGAAATCTATCATCTTTATTCGAACGATTTGAAAAAACCCTCTTTCATGCAATTTTAATCGAGGTATAAAGTGCTTCAAATCTATTAGAAGATCGTCGAAAAGTGTGCACACGTCTTTTTATGATTTTGGATTGAGGACATTTGTTTTTGTCGTTTTTCACTTATTATCAGCAAATGGTTTTTGTGATTTAGGGCTGGATGGTGCCTCCTTTGACAGCTGAGGCCCTGGTGCCCGGTGCTGCAGCATATCCTAGCGTTATGGATAACCCGGCACTGCTTCCAACCAGGCGCCAACGATAGCTATTACAGAACGATTGTTTTAAATTAAAGAATAAAAACCAAAAAATAAACAAACAAGTACCAGTATGTTATACATAAACTAGCTGGCATTATCTTGTCTGAAAGGTGAGAAGAGCCCTTTCTGAAGCCGCCCGAAAACATCTCACTTCCAGCTGGTAACTCAGTCAGTCATGTTAGAAACCTGTTGACACGAACTTGGTGTCCCTTTCTGCCCTATCGACCTATTATATTCTCGACTTAACACACTTATGGGAGTACGGATATCAACATTACCGCTGGAAAATTAAAATAGTCACTGAGGAAGAATTTATACCGCAGACGTGTTTTGAAGTATGTCATCACCATCATCATCATCATCATCATCATCACCATCATCATCATCATCAACAACAACAACAACACCACCACTATCACCACCACCACCACCACCGTCGTCGTCATCATCATCATTTGAAATTTGAATTTACCCAATCTGTCTAGTGAAAACGTCCCGCGTAAAAAATGACGCTTTCTTATTCGTCAATTATTTGCGCGTGTAAACGTAGTGGGAAAACTTAGCGTCTATCTTCATCTCGCTCTCATCTCTCTCTGTATAATCTAACGGTTCCTTTGTTAGTTGCACTTAACTTTTCTGACACCCTTGAAAATAATACAATTTTATGACGGTTCGTCCGCTATGTTATTTTTTCATATTTTAGCCGTCTTACAGGCGTCAACTCAAGGTCGTCTTTATGAACAACTACCGCCCTTACTACAACAATTTAATACTTATTACTTTGAAGTACCACCGCTCTAATCGGTAGTTTTAGTTTTATTTTCTCCCCGCTTTCTACGAATTTATACTTCTCTATGGGTATAACATAACTTTGTTCCCGTAAAATTGTTGAGAGTGCAATTTTTACGTTATATCGTCCCCCAATAGAATTATGTCAAATTTTATATTAAAATTTGGAAATGATTCTATTGACGCGTCCCTAATTCCATTCTAATTATCTTTTACTATCAACGATTAGTCTAACAATCTGCTAGAATATACACTTGTTTATACATCACTTTATATTAAGTAGATCTAATTTAAATTATACAACATCGTTACATTATCTACTGACTACTTGTTGTTGTACCCTAAGTGTCAACGGTATTTCAATGTTTGTTTACAAACAACTCTCCGCCCCTCCCTTGGCAACTGGTCAAACTACTGGGCTAGGATATTCGTTCTCCCTTTCACTTTCATTCTAACACACCGTTTTACAATGCCATTCCAACTGAGTGTTTATTTACGTTCTAGTTTCCCTTAACCCATTTTATAATGTGGTAAATCTATAATAATTATGCTAATACCTTTTGGAATTACTATACAGTTGAGTAATTAACAAAGTTCATCCTATCATTACAACGGTATTATAATCTCTTATCACTATTACATACATAGACGTTTGTGTGCTATTACAATCTGTTTTAGTATATGTGTTGTGTCAGTGTTCGTGTGTGTAGCAATGGGTCATTGCTCATAATAGGGTTTTAATTGCCGTATATTAAAATTTCCCCGGATACATCCTGGTAGTTGCGCGTCTTCTAGCTGGTAGGTTGATGTTCCGAGTTCCTTCGTTATTTTTTATGGTCCCTCGAATCAATTACAAAACTTCCCTATTATTTTCTTATTGAGAACGGATATCGGATACGCACGTAGCAACACCTTATCTCCTATTTGGAATCTTGTGATTTGATGGGCAGCGTTGACTTGATCGGTCCTCTTCTCTCCTTTTTCTTTTATGCGCAAGTACATATTGTGGTAGTTAATTGGCTGGCTTGTCGGCATCATTTCCCTGTCGACATACTTGGTCCAATCACGCTCCGGTTTTCTTCCCCACTGTGCCTCGTACGGGGTGGTTTCAATAGTTTCGTGGTACGTTTGCTTAATACATGCTTCAATTAGATTTAGAAATTGTGCCCATTTTGCGTGTTTTTCGGATCTCAATGCCCTAAACATATTGTCTAATTGTCTATTGATCCTTTCGGCCAAATTAGTGCACGGATTACGAATTGCGGTATATTTTGGTTTAATACTTATTTCCGTCAATGCTGTGGTCCATCGTTGACTGGTGAACTGGGTACCGTTGTCTGTTAAAATTGCTGACGGCTTTCCCATTTCTCCACAATATAACTTAATTTTATTTATAGTGGCGGTCGTGGTGGCTTGCCTTAATTTATATAATTTTACATATTTGGTAAAGTTGTCGATCATAGTTAGTATGTACCTGACCTTGCCTGTAGACACCGGTAATAGTCCATAGTAGTCAATGCTAATTAGTTCGCTCTTGTTTTTGGGAATAACAGGTTGCGTTTCGCCTACCATTCGTTTAAAATGATCCCTGCTTTTCTGGCAAGTTTGACAAGTTCTTGTAATTAATTTCGTGATCTTGTTGATTGAGTCCCCCGTGAAATTTTCCTTGAATAGGTGATATGTACGCCGATTCCCCACGTGACTGTACGCCTGATGTAGTTCATAAATCATGTTGCGGCATAGTTCCTCGGTCAACATGAGTTTCCATATCCCCTTTTCCTTGCGGCATAACTTCTCATTGTGCCAAATGTTTTTTTGGGCAAGTTTATGTTGCTTATTTGCTTGTATTAAGTCGATAATTCGCTTCAATTTCGTGTCTGCTAGTTGAAAACCTTTTATGTTCTTGAGCTATTCCTTGGCCTCCTTAATAATACGGGGGTTGATAAGATTTATCTCTAATTCCTCGGTTCGATCGATTCGTTGCTCCTCGTCCATGTCTTCAGGATGTCTGCTCAGGATATCTGCCACGATGTTATCTCGCCACTTACAATGAATAATGTCAAAATCATATTCCTGTATTGCGAGGATCCATCGCGTTATGCGGGAAATTATTTAAGTGACATTTTTTTATGAAAATTAATGCCTTGTTATCTGTGATTATCGTTAGAGGCTTACCCAGTACGTATGTCCTAAATTTCTGTAAACAGTGGACGACACTCAGTAGCTCTAATTCTGTAGTGAAGTAATTACGCTCAGCTCCCCGTACTACGCGGCTTGTAAATGCGACCACTCCGATGTCGTTATTCTAGTCTAGTTGATAAAGCTGTCCTCCCAACGCATAGCGACTCGCATCCGTTTGTAGGTAAAAACGCTAGCTGGGGTTAGGATGCTTAAGAACCACTGCTTCGATAAATAACTCCTTGACCTTTTCAAAATTCTGGTCCATTTCCTTAGTCCATTTAAACGTGGTATCCTTTTTTAATAGGTTTAGTAACGGTTGCGTAGCCTCGGTGTATTTATTTGTGAATCTGTTATAAAAATTGGTTAAGCCCAGAAATCCTTTGAGTTGTTTTTGATTCTTTGGCTTCCGAAACTCTCGAATGGCTCTTATTTTATCCGGTGCGGCGGTAATACCCTCTGTTGTTAAGCGATATCCTAAATAATCAATCTCCTTACGAAACAGTTGTGATTTGTTGAAGTTGATAGTTAAATTGGCTTGTTTTATATCACGTAGTAACAATTTTAAGTGTCGTAGGTGCTCTTCCACGCTATCCGAGATACATAGGCAGTCATCTACATATAAGATAGTAAATGCCTTCACTTCTTCCGATAATACCCGATCCAACCCACGAGTTAGACTTGCTAGACTAGTCTTCAGTCCGAATGGCGTCACCGCGTACCGATAGCACTTGCCCTCGTACAAAAACCCAGTAAAATCTCTACATTCCTGATGCAGTGGAATTTGCCAAAATGAGCTACGGAGGTCAATTGTGGACATGACTTTAGTGTTCCCACATTTTGCCAGTATCTCATTAATTGGAATGGCTCCCTCATAGTCCGGAATTGGTACTGAATTTAGTTTACGGGCATCCAAACATAATCTAACCTTCTGGTCTTTTTTTATGACAGCGACCATAGGGTTGATGTATGGACTCTGGGCCCTTTCAATGATACTATGCGCCTCCATCTTCTGGATTTCTGCCTTCACTGCCTCCTTGTATCTCATCGGAATCGGCCATCCTCTCTGACAGTACGGTGTCCGATCGGTAACTTCGAATCTATGCTGATATGTGTTAATTCTACCTGGCGTATCTCGGAATACCGTTTTATTTTCCATTAAAATATGTTGTAGCTCGCTCCATTCAGCATTGGTTATCTCTCTGATAGCTTGCACCTTCTGTTCAATCAATCCTTCGATATCTTCACCGGCAGATGAGAGTTCTACTCGTAGTATCTCTGCTGTAGTTCCTTCCTGGTTTTGATCTCCCTGAATCATCAATCGTTTGTTGTTCAGGTCGATCACGCACCCATTTTCTTCCAATAATCCCACGCCTAATATACAGTCTTTTATTTATTAATTCTGGTACAACTACAAAGACACTATCGACTTCTAAACTTCCGATCTGGACAGTTAACAAAATTTGTTGCGTTACCCTTTTTGACTTATTGCCGGTCGCACCCTTAATTACGGTATTTGACAATTTTAACATTTCTAAAGTCCCCAACTCCCTCTTATTGTTCTTGAACCACTGTTCCGAGATGGCGTTTACCTGGCTCCCAGTGTCTACTAAGGCATACGTAGGCATCCCATTCAACGTGATTCTTACCTCCGGACATTTGTTAACTCGACATATTACGTTGACATCATCATTAACTATTAGATCATCTCTTAAATCTAGAAAGGTAGTGTTAATATACTTATTAATAGTACTTACGTCTATTTCGTATTTACATAGCTTATCTAGTTTTTTGGCATAGCGGTATTAATTTTGTTACTATTTGCATTGCTGGTCGACGGAATAGAGTCGTTTTCATTCTTAAACCTGTTTTGCCTCTTCGGGTAGTGCTGCGTAGATGACCTAGTTTCACTTTCGTTAGCGCGCCCTTGTTCAGCTACTCGCTCTCTCTCCTCTTCACCCCGCGCCCACGGCTTGCGCTCTCTCCGGCCTTCATAATACACTCGGTTCGCTTCCCTCGTGTCATTTCTCAAACTCATAAATTCTGGCAATACTTGCTCGAAGTCATCGATTGTAACTACACCACGAGTAATTATTGCAACTTGTACTTCGTGTGGATAATGTTTAGAGATTTTCCTAATTAAATATTTTTCTGGTATTGGCGGAATTAATTGGCGGTTTTATAATAGTTTACGCTCTAAGTATTGGATCATGTTCATTCCATTCTCTGCGTGACACCTTCCGGACTCCAGTTCACTTCTTACTCTCTCTTGAGTGACATCATTCCAGTATTTATTGATAAATGCGTCAGTGAAATCGACGAAGTTGGTAACGCTATCTTTTACTAGTCTCCACCACACTGCTGCCTCTCCTTCAAGATGTCTCGCTATCCACGTGATGTTTCCAGCATCTTGATAATGTTCTCTGTATATGTCGTTCAATTCTTTAATAAATTCCATCGGGAAATCACCCGTACCATTATATTTTATGTCTTTAATTTGTTCATTCGTCATGCTCCGACTACATGGTGTGTTGCTTATTGACGCTATTTTAGTCCTGACTTCCCGTTGTTCTGTTGTAACTTAAGGTGGGTCTCGTCAGATTTGCTATCAATTTTATTTTCCAACTCTTTTAGTTTTTCGACCTTCAATTCATTTATAGCTGCCGTGTTATCTGCACATCATTTGTTGTTTACACTTACTGTTTCAGTAATTATTTTAAAGTTATTATTGTACTTTTCATCAAGCTCTTTAATCTGTTGTTTTGTATTGGCACTAACCTCGGTATTAATCTTATCACAATTTTCTTGGATCTTATTATCAGTGTCTATTCTAAACTTCTGGAGAAAATTTTGGTTATTTGTTTTTTCTTGATTAAGTTGCACGGTTACTTCGTTTCTTAGTTCCATATTTTGCTTGTGGATTTATTCTGATATTTGTTGTATTTGTTGTGCCGTTTGTTTCTGTATTTGTTTTTGCATTCGTTGTAACGCTTGTTCTAATTTTTGTTCGTGTTGTTTTTGTTGTGTCGCTTGCTGTGCTATCTGTCGTGCTGTTTTTTCCGCCTGTTCTTTTGTTTCTTTCGATTGTTCTTCAATTCGTTGTTTATTGTAACAGTCGTTGGAGTATTGTATATATATCGGTGTCTTTGTCTGTCTCTGGTAATGTCTGATATACCGGTCTCTCTCTAACCTCTACTAGTGTTTGTTGTGTAATCTGTTGTGTTTTTGCATTTTCGTCGTTCTGTCCCCGCGTCCCTGACTCTTGATTCCCCATTGAAATGTGTGCGAGCATCTCAGGATCTCCTAGTATCGGACTTCATTTCGCTGTCGTGGGCTGTTGTTTCTGTATTCATGTTATTGTCTACTTCGTTAGTGTTGTTCTGTGTTTTTGTTTTTCTTACTCTTACTCCGCGTAATCATACAACTATGTCTTATATTATTGTTATTCTTAATTCTATTTTATTCTTACTTTACTATTCTATTAGTGACTCAATAGTCCCATGTTCCGGGCGACAGAATGTAATACACTTTAAATAGGCCTTAATAAAATTCCACGTTACTATTATACCTACTACACTTGGCCTACGAGCATGTGCAAAGTAAAAGTTTATCAAGCTCATTTACTCAATGACAATATTAATATTTATAACATACTAATTATCACATAATGATTTAACATACTAATATTTAAACATAATGTCACACTTTAGTGTACCGACTCTTAAGAATTATCCCAGGGCGCCAGTAATAAATAAACACAGTTGACTGTTATTAATTAAGTTTTTAATAACTACTTTGTATTTACATATTACAAAATTTGTAGATCATTACTTTTAATAATTTTGCTATAAAATTTGTTCGTGCTTATTTCTTGGCTATGGATTCTTTGACTTATTGAGTCACCAAATATGATTTACATACATTTAAATTTACTAGGCAATAGTAAAATTAGTGTTCATTTTATTAGTTACTTGTATGTTGATCTCATTCTGCGACGCGATGTCAGCAATTCTGCAGGTTCTAGGCTGGTCGTCCGACGTTGATCGTTGAGCAGTTATCTTTGTTAGTTTTGCACTACTTTATACACTGGTTTCACAGGTATTACACCATCACTTAGATAACTTAGTGGTAACTACACAGGTGCCGTATACTAATACACTTGTATAATACACAGTATATTCTTATTAAAGCTAAGTGCGTCCAACACCGGATTGATAACAAATCTCGACCGACTGTCCCGTACTGTGGTGTTTAACACATTAAATTTCGCGATGTATTTCGACATTCAACGGTTAATGCTGTATTAAGTAAAACTTGGATATGTTACTCGATTTTAATTTATCTTCTCTGAACATTATTCTTGTAAACGATTATTAGGTGTTTATAATATGTAGCTTCTACAATGCTCAATATCGCGTTACCGTAACTGACTTTTCGTTGCGATTGAAGTATATTTATTTAAATTATCGACAAATTTCTTAACACACTAGATACGAATCTTTTAAGTGTAATCTCTCCGTAGACTAACTTAACTTCCTACCACTTCGTTTTTTTATACATTGCTTCGAACTACCCTCACCAACTATCTACAAAATAGACTCCGATTGTCTGACATACCGCTAATTTCAAATTTACCCAATCTGTCTAGTGAAAAAGTCCCGCGTAAAAAATGACGCTTTCCGTTATTCGTCAATTATTTGCGCGTGTAAACGTAGTGGGAAAACTTAGCGTCTATCTCCATCTCGCTCTCATCTCTCTCTGTCTAATCTCACGGTTCCTTTGTTAGATGGACTTAACTTTTTACAATCTTAGGGCAGCCTTCTGATACCCTTGAAAATAATACAATTTTATGACGGTTCGTCCGCTATGTTACTTTTTCATATTTTAGCCGTCTTACAGGCGTCAACTCAAGGTCGTTTTTTATGAACAACTACCGCCCTTACTACAACAATTTAATAGTTATTACTTTGAAGTACCACCGCTCTAATCGGTAGTTTTAGTTTTATTTTCTCCCCGCTTTCTACGAATTTATATTTCTCTATGGGTACAACATAACTTTGTTCCCGTAAAATTGTTGAGAGTGCAATTTTTACGTTATAAGTACATGCCACGAGCGAGTATGTATGGGGACGGCATAAAGTACAAGTCACATGTTAAGTGTATGCCACGAGCGAGTATGTATGGGGACGACATAAAGTACAAGTCACATGTTAAGTGCATGACACGAGCGAGTATGTATGGGGACGACATAAAGTACAAGTCACATGTTAAGTACATGCCACGAGCGAGTATGTATGGGGACGACATAAAGTACAAGTCACATGTTAAATACATGCCACGAGCGAGTATGTATGGGGACGACATAAAGTACAAGTCACATGTTAAGTACATGCCACGAGCGAGTATGTATGGGGACGACATAAAGTACAAGTCACATGTTAAGTACATGCCACAAGCGAGTACGTATGGGGACGACATTCATTTGTATACTTATTGAATTGAGCTGAGTTGTTCGTTATCAGCGCGACTACTATGTTCTGCCGTCCCCGCCCATGTTTTAACTGCGCCCTTAATTACATGGCAGTGCGTTGTTAATGACTGTTTCCCGTTTCAGCTCCTGCGCTTTGTCTGCTTCCAGTTTTGTGCCGCAAATAATAACTTCTAATTGCTTACTTGTTCTAACATTTCATTTGTTACTGTATTCCAAACCTCTCCCGTCTTCTCTCTCTCTCCCCCACCCTCTCTCCTCACTATAACACGTTGCCGTTTTGGGTTGATTCCTACGTTGAATTTTGGTTACTGTTGCCCCCCTAAGGAAGTCATAAGCAACATAAGCAACCTTTGAATTTACGGAGGCGCATATACAACTGAAGACCAGTTCGATGGGCGAACTCCTCCCTACCCATCAATGGAAAATAGAAAGGCGCGGAGCTGGTTGTTGGATATAAATGGTTAATAGCTGGACGTTACAAACATTAACTGTCACTTTACAATACCCTTGCGCTTACATTTAGCGACGTGGAACACCGAATCAAAAAATAAAGCTTTGCAATATATTTCATTTAAATTTGTGAAATTTTTTCACATTAGGAGTAGGTCATCAACAGTCTGTCAACATGCACACGCACGTTAAATTTAACAAATCTTTAAATGAAAAAAAAATGGTGAAACAGGAACAGATTTTAATAAAAATAAATTAAAGAACTTACCACATTAACACTATTCGTTTTTATAAAGTGGAGAGAAATGTAAAACTTGAAAAAATGACATTTAAAACATAAATGAAGGTTTCAGTTCATTTCCTTAAAAAACTAACAGCAATTACTGTAGTAAAAAAAGTCAAATTTGAAACGCCTTGTATTATATTATAATACAGTACTTCGAAGCAGGTACAATGCGGGTGCGTTCAAAAGAACATAAAATTACAAATAAGTTTGCGGGCGCGTCAAACCTTATTTACGGGCGCAGGGTTGCCGACTGCTGCCAAGGATGGTAGAGATAGCTCTGCTGAAACACCCCAAAACCCCTTCGGGAAGAGGATGATGATACAGTATATACATCACCATCAACTACACAACACGGCGTAGGCAACGTGCTGCCTGTTCCGCCTCCAGCCATCTCTTCCTGGGTCTACCCACACACCTGTGTCCTATATGTTTGTATTTCCAGCCTTGTTTGACCACCCTGGAATCGGACGTTCTTTCTAAGTGTTCTTACCACCATTGTTTATAATCTTTTAATTTTTCATTCAAGCTAAACACTTGTAACTCTTCTCTTATGGCTTCATTTGTTATACGGTCAAGTTTAGAACACTTTTTAACTCCTCATAAGAACGTAATTTTTGAGGCCTGTATTTTCTTTTCTTGATTCTTCGTTGTTGGCCATAATTCACACCCATAGTACAGTATAGGGATCGCCATATCTTTGTATAAGTTTAATTTTGTATATCGACATACAGTACCTTGTTTCTAAAAATACGGTTGATTGACCCACAGATCGTCTGGAACCTGCCTAACTTAACATCAATATCGTAGCCAATATCAGTTCCCAAATAGTTAAAATGGCTCACCTGTTCGATGATTAATCTTTATCTTTATCATTTTTGTATTCTCATTGGTTCCTTGCTAAATACCATTACCTTCCTTTGTTTTTGTAGTGGACGTTTTCATATTGTGGTATATATATTTACTTAAACGCATCGCAACGCGCATCGCAACGCGCATCGCATATATATATATATATTTCAATCACTTTCTGCTACAGTCCGTTTCTTGATGTATATAATACTATAATATTTATGACTAAATTTACCTCAAGATATACTTTTTTCCTTTAGGAACATGTTTCGGGAGATCTTGTTCTCCCATCTTCAGCCTTCGCCATCTTGTTTCTGGTGAAGTATTTGTGTGTTGGCTTCTGGATGTTATTGAGGTAGTTTGTTGGTCTTTGGTCCTTTAAAGTTGCATTATTGTGTGTGGTTGTGGTATCTGTTTTTGTATTTTGTGTATTTTCGATGTTGAGTGCTTTGAATATTGTGTCATGTTTTGTATTGATTTGTATTTGTTCTGGTATTAATTTGTTTTGTGTTTTATGTTTGTAAATCTGTAAATTTTCCCAAATGTTCATTATGGTGCCTTTGTGTGGTATATGTTTTATTAGTGTTACATTGGTTATGTCTGGGAATTCATGTCCTGTGTTTATTGCATGTGTGGCTAAATTGGATTTATATATATTTGGTTTTTTGTATGCATTTAGGTGTTCAAAATAACGTTTTTTCAGCTGTTTTTTTGTTTGTCCTATATAACATTTATTCCAATCTTGGCATTCAATTTTGTATATACCGTTGGTTGTTGTATTATCTTTGTTGTGTGAGCTATTTAGATTTTGTAATTTATTTTTATTAGTTTTGTATGCTATTTTTATATCTGTGTTTTTAAATAGTTTTGTTAGTTTTGTCATTTTATTATTTATATATGTGAATGTGGCCCATTTTTTGTTGTTGTTATTATTTATGTGTTGTTCAGTTTGATTAATTCTTAATTGTTCAGTTTTTATTTTGTATTTGATTTTATTTTCTATTTTGATCATAGTATTTTTATTGTATCCATTTGCATAACCACTTTGGTATATTATGTTTCTTTCTTTGTCAGTTTCTTGTTTGTTTAGGGGTATTTTGTACATTCTGTTAAATAACGAATAAAATGCTGCCATTTTATGTTGTGGTGGGTGGTCAGAATGGTTAGGTATAATGATGTTAGTGGAAGTTGGTTTTCTATATATTGCATATTGTATGTGTTTGTTGTATCTTGTGATGGTTATGTCTAAATAGTTGATTTTGTTATGTTTTTCTTTTTCTTCTGTGAATTGTATTTTGGGATGTATGTTATTGATTTGTTTCAGTATGTTCTCTGCATTTGTGTTTTTGTTATTTGATACATATAGTCCATCATCTACATATCTTATCCATATGCCATCTGGGTCATGTGTTTTTATGATATTTTGTATTTTGGTGTCTATGTGTTGTAGGAATATTTCTGCTATTATGCTTGATAATGGTGATCCCATTGCTAAACCTTCTTTCTGTTGATAAATTTTGCTATTAAATTCAAAGTAATTTTGTTTTAGTATTAGTTGGAGACTATTTTTTATTTCGGTTATATATTGTTTGTTTTCATTTTGTTCTATAAGTTTGTTTATTATTATGTCAATTGTTTCTTCTACTGGGATATTAGTGTACATGTTTGTTATGTCATATGATGTGAAAAATGTATTTTCATTTATATTTATTATTTTTAGTTTGTCTATTAATTCGTATGTATTTTTTATGTTATGATGGTTATTTGTTAGATGGTTACTTTTTAGTTTTTGTGCTATTATTCTTGCTATTTTGTATGTAGGAGCTTTTTTGAAATTGATTAATGGACGTATTGGGTTGTTTAATTTGTGTATTTTTATTAGGCTGTTCATTTTAGGTGGTTCTGGATTATTGTTTATATACATGTCTATGTTTTTATTGTTGAAAATATTTTTATTTGTTTTTATTAGTTTTATTGTTTGTTTAAGATAGTTTTCTGTTGGGTTTTTATCTAGTTGTACGCATTTATTATTGTTGATGAAGTCTTCGGTTTTTTTGATGTAGTCTGTTTTATCAATGATTACTGTTGCTTGACTTTTGTCTGCTTTAGTTATTATTAAATTATTGTTCTTTACTTTATTTTTAATTTCTTTTATTGTTTTATTGTTTTTCTTTTGTTTATCTTTGTTTTTCATTTCGCTAGTGATTATTTTTTTAATTATATGTGTTGCTTCAGACCACCCACCACAACATAAAATGGCAGCATTTTATTCGTTATTTAACAGAATGTACAAAATACCCCTAAACAAACAAGAAACTGACAAAGAAAGAAATATATAATATACCAAATTGGTTATGCAAATGGATACAATAAAAATACTATGATCAAAATAGAAAATAAAATCAAATACAAAATAAAAACTGAACAATTAAGAATTAATAAAACTGAACAACACATAAATAATAACAACAACAAAAAATGGGCCACATTCACATATATAAATAATAAAATGACAAAACTAACAAAACTATTTAAAACACAGATATAAAAATAGCATACAAAACTAATAAAAATAAATTACAAAATCTAAATAGCTCACACAACAAAGATAATACAACAACCAACGGTATATACAAAATTGAATGCCAAGGTTGCAATAAATGTTATATAGGACAAACAAAAAAACAGCTGAAAAAACGTTATTTTGAACACCTAAATGCATACAAAAACCAAATATATATAAATCCAATTTAGCCACACATGCAATAAACACAGGACATGAATTCCCAGACATAACCAATGTAACACTAATAAAACATATACCACACAAAGGCACCATAATGAACATTTGGGAAAATTTACAGATTTACAAACATAAAACACAAAACAAATTAATACCAGAACAAATACAAATCAATACAAAACATGACACAATATTCAAAGCACTCAACATCGAAAATACACAAAATACAAAAACAGATACCACAACCACACACAATAATGCAACTTTAAAGGACCAAAGACCAACAAACTACCTCAATAACATCCAGAAGCCAACACACAAATACTTCACCAGAAACAAGATGGCGAAGGCTGAAGATGGGAGAACAAGATCTCCCGAAACATGTTCCGAAAGGAAAAAAGTATATCTTGAGGTAAATTTAGTCATAAATATTATAGGAATATATATATATATATATATATGTCGTCAAGACTTTACGCAACTTTCGAAATTATAACCTCTTTTGGAGCTATCTTGACAGGAGAAGAAGTGTGGGAGTCACTCCCCCCCCCACACACACATATAACGATAGTGCATTGAATATACTTCTAAGTAGTGTTTAACGGCTCGATTCATGATATTCATGCTAGTATGTGGCTTTATCAGACATATACATAAAGCAGTCTCTACTTTTCTACTCATCAATGTTTTCCTTGCAAACTCCATCATCATGGGATTGCTGGGTGGCCATATTCTGAAGTCGTCAAATTATTCTGTTGATTGCTCTCTATTTTGATCCATTCTATCCAAGAAGCTTACCGTAGTATGTCTCCCACCAAGATTTACTTAGACAACCATATGGCTAGAACTTTTTGTAGTTAAGGATTTGTGTACTTAATTCTTTCTTACGTCCCTAAGCGTACAAACCAAATTCTTTTGTAGCTTTTGGCATTTTGAAAAAATGGTATTGTCTAGTACTTTCGTAACATTTTTCTCATGCATGCACTTAAACAGTGCATCACCTCTCCATGTCTGACGAGGCTAAGCCGTTCGTTGCCTGTATTCCGACCACTGTATACGATTTTTTACGGTTTTCAGTAGTTTGAAAGTTCAGCGGTTTTCAGTGGTTCGAATATAATGGGTCGACAGGGCAGAACGTCACGACAAGTTTATCCACAAATCTGATGAACGATTTATACAGCAGGCGTGTTTGAAGTTATAAACTGACGAAAATATTGCGGTATAAAAAGAACCTAAATGACGACAAATAAACGATGGGTAGTAACAGGTAGTGAAAGTGCAATCCACTACCAATTTCGGCACTGGTGAGGTTAACAACCGCTGTCTTTCTCCGTGAAAGCTATCTTCGCCCGTGTTATTTCAGATTAAACGGTTAAGCATCGAGATTCTGTTGGCGGCCAGGTACAGCTAAAATTATTATACATGAAACGGGTATCTTGTTCCGCTGTGCCAAAAGATCTCATTACGCATATATAGCTTTCACGCGTGTTTTCGGACCAATTATTTTGTGTTCAGAACAGCTGCATGGTTGATGTGTCACATGGTTGTGTGTCATGGTTGATCACATCACAATCTTGCACTCCCTTCCTTGCCACCACTACAATCTGCGCGAACCGTTTCATGTCTTGTTATTTCATATGCACTGGAATATCTTTGATCCTCTCAACTTCAGATGCCTTAGTTCAATTATATCAACTACATATTATATTAATATTATATCGATTATATCATAATATATAATATTATACATATTATATCAATTATATGAAATTATATGTCATTTTCAACTACAATCATTTGATTCCCGCATGGTGTCAAACGTATGAAGTTTTCTTTTAATAAGAAGTAGATTGTCGTGTAGATAACTCGCACATTCGTCTGTTGACCAAATACACGATGATTTCTGGTCTGTTATTCAGCCAGTATAATACACTGCTTTCGATGTAACAAACGTCCGACTTATTTCCCTGAGAACCAAACGTTTCGTCCATACCACGATAAGGCATCCTCGGTGACTCGACTACTCGCGTCTTCAGTGGTAAGATAAGCTGTTATCAAGTGATACGTACGGTAGCGTAACCAGAGTGCACAGGCTCTGCCGTGAAATGATAGAAGAGGCCCTTCTATCCACATCCCAACAGCCGCCATGAAAACTTTACAAATAAGGTAAAAATAGTCTCATCTAGAAAGTTATAAATAATTTCTAACTTTGTATTTTATATTTCTAGTTCAGTAATAAAGATAGATGCTATAAACAGTTGGCACACTTTAAAGGAAAACCACCTGTTCTTTCGCGGGAACTGGCTACGCTTGCTCGTGGATTATTCAGCGACTACAAAGACCGTGTCCGCCGGCTAACACGCAAAACAAAAATAAAATTTTGTTTTATTTAAACACTTTGTGTTTTTAATTTTCTACTCAACTTTAACCGCATTGCATCATCTATTTGACAGTTTTCATTTCTTACTATGGAGTACGTTAGTACGGTAGAAATGAGGTTAATCGACGAGCATATTTATTTAAACAATGTGTCTTGACGGAAGTTCTTGAAACTTGGAATGATCCAGCGCAGTTCACAACAAAATACTGTACTACAGTTGATGCTGTTTTTTCGAGATACTTAGACAAAATTGAATCTCAAACATATGTATCTTATTATAGTTACCATAAGCCAATAATTACCATGATACAATATGATGATAAGATTAAAAATTTTTTTTTTATTTAGTATTTTTTTTTATATAATTTATAATTCACTATTTTATATCTAATTTTTAATAAATGAATATTTTTATTAAAATATTAAATGAAACTTTTTGATTTGATTCCTTACTTTACATTATTTGCATTGAAAAAATGATAGAAAATAAAAAATAAAATATACAGATTACAGAGAGAGAGAGAGAGAGAGAGAGAGAGAGAGAGAGAGAGAGAGAGAGAGAGAGAGAGAGAGAGAGTCGCATGGAGGGGGCATAACGCTTTTTCCTTACGTGACGAAAATATACAAATATAAACAATCTAAATCTCCATATCGAATTACATTCGGAGTTGAAGAAAAAGCGTAAGGAACTTCGTTCCTGACGGGGGTCCCCCGACCGCTGAGATGTTTATTACATTTTTTTTGCAAACAATGTTTCAGTAACCCTTATTAATTTTTGTGTTATTACTGTTTACTTTAATGGGATTGATTTCACGAATGTTATCACACGTTTTTCAACCACTTTAAACACAGAAATGTTGATTAGTCTTAACTTGTTTTTTTATTTTGTATGAAGCTGATTCGACCGGAACCCCCCCACAAAAGATCAAATTCTTGATACGCCACTGATGAATGGTTTCATCAAAATTTGGTGACACTTCACACGTCTCTACCATAACGGTGGTTTTGAAATTCTTTATTCGTCTCAAGTTTGCACCTTGCAGATGAATATTTTTAAAAATCTTTTTTATCGATGATTACAGTTGATTTGTTGTTGTTTCACTTCTTTCTTATTTTCAACGCTTAGGGCTGTGAGAGCAGTTCGAATGCAGAGAGACTTAACGAATTTTAAATGATTAATTATGCTTAATCAATATAATGTAATTGGTTATGCTTAAAAAATTAAACCTGGTGAACTTGGCATTCCAATTATATACCTTCGACCTTTACCGTTTTGTTCGCTATAACACTGTTATAAATGAATGAAATAATTTTTACACAGTGTACTGAAGGTCAACAAATTTTTTGAAAACAACTGTAACACGAAGTATAAACTGTGCCACGATGATTACGACGACGCGATCTCGACGGGTATAGTAATACCACAGCCACGGGTGAACACACTCACTCACTCACTCCAAGTATCGATTTTTAACTATGTCTTAATGCCACTGCCACTGCATTACGCCGAGGGGTCGATGCCCCCACGTAACTACACAGTATTGCACAACATTGTCCCTTACGTACCAACGTTATAACGCAGAATTATTTCACCAGACCGTATCAACCGGTATTTAAACACATTTTCGGACTGAAAACACACATTCGCGTAAGGGATGAAATTTGTTACCTTTGAATTGGAAAACGCGCTGTTTACGCGTGCTTTTAAACTCGTGTGATGGCAGCGCCATGGGGTAAATTAACACACGATTATTTGAACAAACGGACATAAAGTCTGCCTGTCCAAGCAAGCGTAAATGTAACGTGTTTATTACAGAATCACATTTTCTGTTAACAAGGAATGTTTCACCGAAGTGTGGTTTATTTAAAGTATAGGATACTTATTTAAGATTTATATTTATTTTTTCAATTATTTCCACATTCGATAGCTATAGGCCGAATATTGACTATAGACTGTAATAATAATAAAAAAAAATGTAGAAAGAAATATAAAATAAAATAGTATTTGATTTCACTTAAATATGTGTTAACTGTAAATTATTATGCCATAACCATTTCCTATTCTGTGCTGAAAACCTCGTCTAACGTTCTTTGGGATTTTCTGAGTGTTAAGGGTAGTTAGATAGCGGGATTATGTTACAATTTTTATAAATGCAAGAGTGTTTAAGTTTACATATTTATCTAAAAAATATGTTGGCGACCTGGGCAATAATAAGGTAAGTTTAAAGGGGAATATGACGGTAAGTACAATTCTGGCAGCAGTGAGCAGTAAGTATTATTATTATAATACTGGAATCTTCTGATGGTAAGATTTAATAAATGGTAAAAAAGCAGTACCTTTACACCAATACTGCGAAATTAAATGGATGATACATAATCCATGTGGAGAACATAACCAAGAAGCTCCATGTATGATCAATAAAGATGGAAAAATGAAGTGTCGCTTCGGATTTCCAAAATCATTCAAAGACTTTACATCTTTATTTGAAGATGAAAAAGCCAATTATCGATGTCGTTATGATTCGAGAATGGATCCAAACAGTCCAGACTTTTCACATCATCATGCTGTTTATAGTAAGGATAGTCAAGGTAGACGAATAACAAAAGAGAATCGCCAAGTTGCTTCATATAACGCTTACCTTTTAAAAAATTTAATTGCCATTTTAATGTAGAATACGTTGGTAGTATAAAAGCAGTAAAATATCTTTATAAATATGTTTACAAGGGACATGACTTTGCATTTGTCAAGGTAATTCAAGATCAACGAACATTAAATTACAATGAAGCAGAAACATATGTGCAACGTCGACGCATCACACCTCCAGAGGCATGCTGGAGTCTCTTTGGCTATGAAATCCAGAAAAAAAGTCAACTGTTCAACGTTTAGATATTCATCTACCTGGACAATATCGAATGGCAAATATTGAACAGACGCAGGAAGATTTAGCTGACATAGGCCAAAGAGGTTCAACTTTAGAAGCTTACTTTAGACATAATTCACATTCGAAGCAGCAACAACAAAATCAAGTCCACAATGAAAATCAACAAGAAATACATTATTATTATTATTGGCAGATGCCAGAGCACTTTAGGTGGATAGGAAGTAACAGTGAATGGCAGCCCAGGGTCAGGCGCCTTCGAGTTATTGGTAGAGTTCACAGCATAAAATTTGTTTCGCAACCAGAACTTTACCATCTACGGCTATTGCTCTACCACGTCAAGGATGCTACAAGCTTCGATGACCTTTTATTGGTAGAAGGAACAAGATACGCTACATATAAACAAGCCTGCCTAGCTAGAGGACTAACATATGATGATCAACAATGGGTCGAAGGTTTGAGAGAATCTGCCATGTCAAAAATGCCTTCAGTAATGAGAACACTATTCACACAAATTCTTATTCTTGGCACTCCTGAAAATCCTAAGGCTTTATGGGATATGTTCAAAGAAGAATTGGCCGAAGACTTTATTAGAGGCCAGACGTAATAACACTTCTATTGAAGAAGTGATAAAAAGAGCCTATCGGATCATTGTTTACAAATTGAACACAGAAGCTACAGAAGGTCGAAATTTCCGCTTCTGGGTACAGAGATACAATATGGACGATATAGACAACTATGAAAATCAGTTGAATGAAGAAATAGTAAACGTTGATGAATACGCAGAATTGGGGGAAAGCTGTAACGAGACATTTAGGCCTACCTGGGATAATATAAAAAATATTGTGTTTTAATAAAAAACTAATGTTTTAGTATGTAATATTAATTTTGGGGAAACATAAAAATAATATAAATAATAATTATGGGAAAGTAAACAAATTTACTTTCTTTCTTTCTCCCGCCACTCACTCATCGTTATAAACTTTTCACAAAAATGGTATTAAACTCATTTCAGACACCTCAGCTGGGAGATTTCAGACTGTGACCACTTTCAAATTGTTAAAACGTCGATTTAAAACTATAACGGGCACAATAAACTAGTAATCGCAGCGTTAGTGGATTAAGATACAGCTTCTGATTGCCAATAAACAATGGGGAGTCAAAAATGGGCTGGAAGATTACAAACCAGATGAAAGATATTTCAGCGATTCAGGAAGTTCGAACAGTTACTTCTTGCATCGGACTGCATAAGTTTAATACCGAACGACGACTGATGTAGAGAATCACCGTCTTTTCAAAATTATTTACATTGATGTTGGAAAAAATATGTTTGAGAGCTACAAGGAAGAATAAACGAATTAACGTGTAAGCATCCAAATAGGGCCTGCTACATATCTACCTACATCGTATTATCGTTAGTTTTAATGATGAAGTTAGGTTAGAATTTAATCATCTCTTATGTGTTCGTCCTCCTGCACGGGTTTTGTCTTCTATACTTAGGACAATCGCCCAGTGGCGTATTTATACGGGGCGGACGAACGTAACCGGACCATCCCCCCCCAAAGAGGGTCGAAAAACGAATTTTGTTAATCTCTTAATTTTTAGGCTGTTTTATTATTTTTTCAGCTTTGTACGCTAATATAGTAGTAACTTTTTTTTAAATATAGAAACAGGTTTATTACAGAGCATTAGCGTAAACGTTTGACATATGAGATATAGGAAAATCAATTCAGTCAATAAGCATCTTGTAAACAATGTTTTAATAAAGCATATTTTTAACGTTTTATTAGCGTTTACTTTAATAAACTAATAATACTTTAATATACTTTCATCCTCTTTAAAGATAGTAATGTTGATTACCCTTAACTTGTTTTTTCTTTTCTATGAAGATGACCCGACTCCGCCCCCCTCCAAGCCAGATTCTAGATACGCCACTACAACCGCTTTCTTCTATAATTCGCCTCAAGCATCTCTACATCCTCCAGCTACCTCTTTCTTCCACTTCCTCTTCTTCTGGTTTCAATGGTTCCCTCTCGCTTATTCTTCCGGAGTTTCTATCACATTATGCTAAGGCATTTTACTAATCTAGGCCTATATCTTTATTACTTACTGAGGTATTTTATCTAAAGTTCAACCTATTTTTCCATTAACCGTCCTGTTCTTGGACGGGTCCAAATATTTTCTCAGTATTTTCCGTTATAATGTCCTTAAACTATCTTCGTTTGTTTTATACAGAGTCCGTATTTCGTCGCGTCAGTTTTATGAGAGTTGCATAAAATTTTATCTACGAATTGAGACTTAATATTTTATGCTAATAGCGACGTGTTAACAAAGAAACGTCTCTTTTCTCCTTCGATCCTGGTTTTAATTTTTGCATTTATAGAATTACTCCTAGCGAACAGACTGATACAAAATCAAACCTTCTGATCCATTTAAAATGGATTACTATTTTCATTGTGTTACATTTGTATATTTTCCCAGATAACTAAGGTGCTAAGCACGCTAAGAGACTTGTGTTATGGACATAAAGTGTTGTAGTGGAACGTTTTGTAGTGCAGTCTAGTGTATAACAGTACAGTAGAGCGTCAATTATCCGAATTAATTGGCACCGAAGGCAGTTCATATATTCAAAGATCCGGATACACAGAAAGAAGCTGTATAGAATATACGACAAATTTGGGTAGACTACTGCAACAGTACAAACAGTAATGATACTGTGCATTGCCCAAATAAATAAAATAAATAATAAAAATGAATAAATATAAATTAATAAACATGATTCAGGGTGAGACTATACAGGAGAATGGGTTAGAAAAAGCAGCTGTTGGAGATCGAATTCTAAAAATGGAAAGAGCATATGGATTAACAAAAAATATCTACAACAAGAAATGCATCTCCTGGAATGCCAAAATAAGGCATTACAACACCGTCGTAAAAACGGAATGTCTCTACGCCAGTGAATGCTTCTCGATGAACTATAACCTCGACAAACTAGAAGTCCTGGAAAGGAGAATTCTAAGAAAAATCATGGGTGCAGTTCGGACTGAAGATGGATGGAAGCTGCGAAGCAATAGGCAAGTCTACCAGAACGTGGAAAGAATCTCGGAGACTATGCGGAGGAGGAGGCTGACATTTATCGGACATCTATACAGAATGGACAAAAATCGATTAACCAAACAAATATTCGACTACCTCTGGAATAAGAAGACCACTACAACGTGGATTAAGGAAGTTAGAAAAGATTTAGAAAAGTCGAATATCACAGAGTCCCAAATGTTAGAAAGAAGTGAATTTAGGAGTACAGTGAAAAATCTGGAATTGTTTCAAGATGCAGGAAGACCTAATAGAAGTGGACGAACTTGGACAGAGGATCAAAGGAAACAAGCCAGTGAGCGTATGAAGGAGTATTGGAGACAGAGGAAACTCCAGGCAAAGAAAAAGAAATAAAGTTGTAGCGTGATCCTAAGTGGTCAATTCGCTTATATATTAAAAAAAAAAAACATGATTCAGATTGCATAAGCTGAATCGTAGTAAAAATAGGGAGTACAAGAATTCATGCATGGACATGCAGTTTGACACACCTGTCGCTAGCGTTGTGTACGCGCGTATGTTGTTAGTGTGTGTGAAACCTGTCCGTTCCTGAAAAGTAACCAACCCTTTTCAAGTAGAATAGTTATATGTTTATTGTTAATTATAAGAAAACTATGTACGATAGGATAAAACAAAAGACACCAAAGTGTGTAGAAATTTTAGAACAATAAAATGTTAAAATTTGATCAGAGGTGACGAAAAGTGCAATTACTAAACTTATACGTACAAAATGAATAACTCTTTTTATGAATACCATAAAGAAGTGCAATTTACGTATAGTAATCACATACAAATTAGTGATCGATTGAACATCGAGTGAGGTGAAACAAACTTCGTAATTCGCGGAAATAGTGAATTGAACCAGAGTGGGGGGCGTGACGCCTCGACAGAATCTGACAAGTTGAAAAGTGTTTAGACAGGAATTTTTGTACGACCTGACTATAAATACCAGGCCGCGCTAATAAAGTTTCTTCTTCTCGATTCAACCATTGCCGCAGGAGGCTATGTCGGTCGACGACACAAATTCATAATTATCGTAAGAGTCACAAGATCAACGAGCTATACAGCCAGAGCTGCAGAATACATACGATGAGGTCTATGGACACACCGGCAGCATATGACGTGAGACGAGACGACTGTTAATCAACACATGCAGAGGACCTGAAGCACATGCAGAGGACACAACCGAAGGACCTGAAGCACATGCAGAGGACACGACCGGAGGACCAGAAGCACATGCAGAGGACACGGAAGACGTACAGATGAATATCCACGTCAAACGAGGTGAAAAAAAAACATTTTTAAAGACACTAATTAAAGTTTGAATGGAAGGCATTCCATTCAAAAATTTATCATTAAAAATAATAAATGATACAAAAATGTAAAAGCAGTAAAAATTAGAATAGTAATAATTATCAAAATTAGAAATTAGTAACGTAAATGATAAGAGAAATAAGTCACTTTTGAATTAACGTAATTAGTAAAGTCTTTGAAACAAAAAAAAGCATATGCAGTAGAAAGTAAAACAAGTAATATAAAAGAAGTTTGAATAGAAGTAAATTCATTTTTTTGAAGCTAATGAATCAACAATTACAAAAATATGAACACACCATGAACACAGCCGAGAGCAAAATAAACATTTTAAAGTAGCCTAATTACAATTAGATAGTAAGAGTTGTATATAACTTATGTATGTAATTTGTTAGCAATAAGTTATGTACGAAAACTTCGTACAAACGATTGAATAATGAGTTATTGTTTAATATCCGATATGATAGATGTTGTTTAAATAAATAAACAATGGAACGATTTTAAACGTAAATAACGTATCGTCTTCTTATTACGATTACACCTACCTATGAATTCAATACACAATATATAAATAAATACATCAATTTGTATTGTTGTAAATTGTCTCCAAAAAGCATGGGGCCACATAAATTACATTATATGAAATTTTTGTATATGTATCGTTGTATAAAAATGGCGTCCAAAGAACGAGGGGCTCCACAAATTTAAATACAACAATTATGTATTGTTGTACTACATATAGTATTTAAAATGTATTCAAATGATGCCAACAGCATGTTTACGGGCTTTTTGAATCACTGGATAAAATAAGTCTACCTATTTTTTATACTAGACAGTACACTACACCACGGGCTCCCAACCAGTGGTACGCAAGAAGACCTAGCTAGGAAAAAGTTTTACTTAAATGATTTAAGTTTAAAAATAACATCAATAGAACCTGACCTTATATTATACTCTCCGGTATAAAATAAGCAGCAACATGTTTCACATTAATTATTTTCTTTATAATATATTGTTAATTTTCAGTACTAACAAGAAAATTTATAATGAAAATAATCAACTGTCTTTTGAAAAAATTTTATACTTTATTTTAGCATAGAACCAACCTGAAATTAATACTAAAAACCAGTTCCCGTTTTGTTAATTCTATGTATCAGATTTAATTAATTATACATAACTAGGAATAAAAAGATATACGTATTCATGTTGTATCAAGTTTTTTTTTATTGAGAAAACCCCAATAACCTTTCTTTAAGCTCCAGTGGTAATTGAAATGAACGCGGAAGACCAAAGTGGTACGCGAGTGCGGAATATTACACTGTGATAGAAAATCAAAATGTGCTTTATGTGCTTTATTCGTGGAAAGTCTACGTAAATATGAATCGTGGCCTATGGTTTCCGTGAGTCACATTAACGTCTTCGTAAAACAATTTGTTTTATTAGATTACTATACAGGTCCAATAAATTACAGTAGGCCTACTAACTATTATTACGCAGATTTTGTTATTATAAAAAAATACCCAATTGGGCATCACATTTCATTTTAATTTAAACTATTTATAATCCTGAAACTTTTTAAGATTTCGGACTCGCTAGTTATGCCATTGCCTACAGATCAGTCAACAGTCGATGGTTTGAAGTCATAATTATTAAAAAACAAAGACCATAATTATTATTCATCAAGCTCAAGAATACATTAATTAAAAAAGAAATAATACTGTTGCACATTACAAGCTTCACAGCTCATCATCAGATTTCCGACGAGGAGCTGTGAAGCTTGAAAGCGCTAATCGGAAACCATTTTTTTCTACAGTGTTGTGCAACAGTATTATTTCTGTTTGTGATTATAACCACTAACACAATTTATTGATGAAATACATTTTTTTTCTTAGATAAGAAGGAAAGAGCACTCTCACTGACCTGTGCGTCTATTAGAAGACGTTTCATCAAAGCCATGGAGGATTGGAAGAGCAGCGCTTCCTTGTCGCCATGGTGTCGATTCCAGGTGTCATCATGTAGAGTGCCCGCAATCTGCGTGTTCAAACACTCCAATACATGGATAGCTGAAACAATACGACGTAGTATTGTTACCAGAACAATTGTCACGTGACTGTAATAATATTATACACAATAGGTATATGCACAATAATGTGCAGATTTAATTTACCAACCGCAAGAGTTACGTTTGTACAAAACGTCGCTCTTGGCGAAATTAAGTATATACTTATGTGAGAAAAGTAAGGTTTGGAGAATAAGAAACAAAGCCAAAAATATTTATTAAAACAGAACCGTTAATATGGACTAAACTGTTAGAACGTATCCTTCCAGAACCAATATTGATTTCACGCATCAAATCGCTTTAATCATAAAGAATTTCGAACCTTTTAAATCAATTACAATGGAAAAGCCGCTTTTACGAACGAAAAGTTCCGCCAAAGCTTAATATTCTATACTCTGTCTATCGCGTTACATGGCAGAATACCAATATCTCACGCGAATAACCGGTAGATGTAATATATCGTGTATGTTAATGTAACATTGCTGTGTTTTAAGAATCTTATGAGGCTGCTATCTAACGGGGTCTACACAATTTCTGAGGTTATGTTCTCTATAAATGGATAACGTTATGAATTAAGTTTTTAAATAATAATATACGTAATTCTCTATTATTAATAAAGTTTATAATAATAAGATTTATCAATGTTTACATATGATGCTAACATGTAATAACGTTTAACGGTGACTTATATTCTTAATGATTGTTGTTTATACACTTAAATGTCTATATAGCTTCATTTTAAAACTATAATTATTAAAAAACTTGTGTTCACTGAAAGATAAGACGTCTGGCAGTCTTGCCACTTAACTATTACATGAAGTCATGTAACTTCATTTCTTAATGTAAGTCCTTACCACTTTTGTTTGTAACGTATAAAATAAGTTTTCAACTCGGATTGTTATTTTAACGTTTGTTAACACTGTTTAACTGAAGGTTACTTAATATTTTTACTTTTTTTATTATTTAAAATGTTTACACTATTTAATTCACTTGGATAGACATAACGCACATCTTAACTCATCAAAATTCTGTTAATAATTGAAGCTATATTCTTCTTCTTTTCTTTGTGTATTGTTGTGTCCTTGTAGTAGCCGATTTCTTCTTCTTCTTTTGGAACAAGTTACAACCTTTATTGATTAGATTTTGCTATATTAAAGTTTTATAATTAATTAATTGTACTTACTTATTATATTACTTTATATAATAACAACATATTTTTTATGCTTAACATTAGATTAAATTAACATTACAAATTTTATTGACGCAAATAACATATACAGTAGACTACTAGTCCTTGTTACAACATTACGTCTACATTTAATCTTACTCATAGTGGTTCATTTATTTCTAAATATGTGTAGAATAACGCAGTTTCACTATTTAATTCGTTTTGGTCGCATTATAATTTGATATTTATAATTAAGCTATTCTCTCGGTTGTTTTAAAGATTCTACCCTTCCGCCGAACATACTATTTAAATTTAAATTACAACGCTGCCAGAGCTGTTGGGATGCGCGTCGTGAGAGGTCCCAATGGTTTCCTAGTTCCGGCTCCTGTCCAGACGGAATATTTATTTTATTTAGTGGCCGCTACAACGGCATGCTCGCGCTCGCACTAGGTAGTTCTAGTGCAGTAAGTGCCGTTTCCAAGAATCACCTGGACGTGGTCGGTACTTGCCAAGGCCGGCTATGAGTGGTTTTGCCTGGGTCCTCGCAGCTCGGACATAAAATTTACGTTCAAGTCGCCGCACAGTGTCATCCAAGGAGCGAACACCGAGTCCACTTTTCAAAAGTCGAGAAGGGAACCGATAAGGGGCTTTGGCCGCTAGCCGAAGACACTTATCGAGAACGCTTTCCAACTTTATTTTATGAACCGCTGCAAGGCAACCCCAGATGGGAATGACATAGGTAATGATCGGCAACAGATACGCGTTGACAATCAACTTACCTAGCTTGCGGGTCATAGCCTTGTTGGCAAGTATTGGAAACAGTTGCGCCAGACGAGCGGACGCTCTAATTCGCATCGTCTGTGCGTGGGTACGCCAGGTGAGCCGACGATCTAGGTGGACACCGAGGTACTTTACTTCTCTCGACTAGGGCAGGTACGTTCGACCGAGTCTCACTCGTTCTCGTGGTTCTTTCCGGCGCTTTGAGAATAGCAGCGCGGAGCTCTTGGTTTCGTTGACGGCAACTTTCCAGCTTCCCATCCACGTCGTGTACGCATCGAGTGCGCGCTGGAGTCGTGGGATGGCCCTGTCAGCGTTCCGATCGGCGGTATATACCGTCGTGTCGTCGGCAAACAGGGCGATCTGGACTCCAGGCTCTCTGGGTACGTCGTTGACGTTGACGGAGAACAGGAGACGCCCTTGAGGTACCCCGGCTGTAATGCGTGTCTCATTTAAATTACACATCATTGTTTGTTAATAAATTTTTCATCTGCTACCGTGATCGGAGGCGTATTTACGGGGGGGGGGGGGAGGGATGAACGGGCCCGCTCCTCCCATAGGTTGAAAAAAGTTGAACTTTGTTAGTCTTAAGTTTTAAGGTATTTTATTAGTTTTTCAGCTGTGTACGCTAATATAGTAGTACCTACTTTTAAAATATTGAAACAGGTTTATTACACAGCATTTGCGTACACGTTTGAAATATGGAATAGGCCTACTGTACATCTATACGAAAATCAATTCAGTCAATAAGTATCTTCTAAAGAATGATTCAATAACGCGTATTTTTATTGCGTTATTCCGTTCTATTTAATGGGACTGATTTTAAGATGTCATCACACGTTTTTCAACCACTTTAAAGACGGTAATGTTGATTAGTCTTAACTTGTTTCTTCTTCTGTATGAAGCCGACTCGATCGGACCACGTCCAAGACCATATTGTAGATACGCCACTGATAGTGATTCTATTTTACCAGATTAAAGTAATTTAGAAATAACCTTTTTTAGAAAAAACAAAAGCAGGTATTTTTTTACAGCAGCGTTACATGCACACAGAAAATATGAAATACATATTGACAGGCAGTAAAATGCAAGAGAGACACCCCTGGTAATTGGAGGGCACAAATTTCACAAAATTTGAATACCTGGGCTCACTAGTTATTGAGGCCGAAGAAATAAAAGAAAGGATATCTGCTGGTAACAGATGTTATTTTTCCCTACAAGGAATATTTAAATGTAAAAACATAAGCAGAGCAACCAAGACGCGGCTCTACAAAACAGTTCTTAAGCCAGTGGTCATGTACGGGCCCGAAACTTGGACAATGACAGCGACAGAGGAAGAATGTTTGCACAGGTGGGAAAGAAAAGTCATCAGGAGGATATTTGGTGCAGTGAACGTCCAGGGAACGTGAAGAATAAGGACGAATGCAGAAATCCAGAAAATCTATGGAGAACCGGATATCGTCACCGACATTAAGAAAAATAGAATCCGGCATGTCCAGAGAATGTCAGAGATATTCACATCGAAAAAAACGTTTACGGGTCGACCTGGTGGAAGAAGAAGAAGGGGTCGGCCCAGAAAACGATGGTTGGATGATCAGGACGAGCTCGGTGTAAGAAGGTGGAGACAGAGCAGAGGAGCGAGACGTCTGGAGGCGGATTGTCCAGACGGCCAAGGCTCTCCAAGAGCTGTAGCGCCAATTGAGAGAGAGAGAGAGAGAGAGAGAGAGAGAGAGAGAGAGAGAGAGAGAGAGAGAGAGAGAGAGAGAGAGAGAGAGAGAGAGAGAGAGAGAGCTTGAGCGTGCGCGCCTGAAGTTGGATACATACAGGCAAAAAATTGCTGACTTGACTAAAAAGTGTAAAAAAAATCGTTCGATAATAAATTCACATGGCGAAGAAGACTACTGTATATTAAACGTTTCTTCTTCAGCCCACCGATTTCGTAATCATTACGGTGAACTGAACAACAGTACAAAAAGTGTAAAGATTCAAGAGACGTGAGAAACACCCAAGGTCATAACGTATGAAACAAAAAAATTAATAGCTTGTAAATAATGGTAAACACGATATATTGTGACTGCGCGATTATAATCGACCGGTCGCGTCTTGAATACAGAGAGACTAATGTAGTCGGTAACATAGTGAGACAGCTTATTGCTTATGCAAGGCGCGTCGCCGTCTGTCTGATTAACACGTGACACACACACACACACACCTGCCTGCGAGGTATCCTGGTTGTAACTACTGTATACGTCATTACAATGATATCGTAAGTGTCGCTATTTATTGAATACGTTATGTAAACAAACTACTTTTATTTAAATAAATAAGTATACATATTGTTACGACGGTCTCACTGATCGTCGTACGGTGCAGTGGAAACAACTTCAGACACCAATGACTTCACTAATCACCAGCTTCAATCAATCACAAATAACGAATTGTAATCAACTTGTACATTAATTCCAGTTAAATTTGTCCGCACACAATAATATTGTCAAATAATAGAGTTCCGCACTAATTATAACACAATAACACTTCGCCACAGTACTTCGAATCTCACTTCAATAAATCGCCACTTAAACTGACTTCACATGTTGCCTATTTCGCAGATGTTCCATAATATTAGTCCTTAACAAGCACTCAAAAACTCTCGAGTGTACTTCAGTGCGGCCTTCGCAGAAACACGCATCTGTTGGGCTAGCCGAGAAACGCGCAGAACGACACACTCCGTTGTTCCAGAATGTTCCTAATTGCGTAACAATATATTTAACGAAGCAAAAGCGATTCATCATCATCATCAGGTGTTTGTGTTTGTGCGCGCGCGCTTCTTTGTGTATACTATGTGCAATTAAGATTTAATTACATGATGATGATTATAATATTTTGAATACAATAAATATTTATTTATATTTACAACATGGATATCCAGTCTGCGTAAAATGTTTGTGTATTTATTTGACCAAACACCTTATTGCTACGAAAAGTTAATGCATTTATTAATAGCAGTAATGTATAATAACGTATGTCATTATCATCTTCTTAACAGTTTTAGGCTTCAGCTGCCTGTTCCTATTCCACAGTCCACCTTTTCTTAGGTCTACCAACTTTTCTTCTGGCTCTAGGGTTGTAATCTTTCGCCATCTTCCGTATTCTACTTTCTTCCATTCTATTGATGTGTTGAATCCATTTTCTTCTGTATTATTTAATCCTTTCATTAAATGTAAAACTATCTAAATCACTTCTTATCTCTTCATTTCTTATTCTTATTACACCTTTTAACTGATCTCAGAAATTACATTTCTGCTGTTTGTATCTTCTCTTCTTTTTTTTCTTTATGACCCAAGTTTCAGAACCATACAGTAGTCTAGGTACACTATACGCACCATCGTGTGTGGTGAAGAGCCATACCCTTTTCGAGGTGGTCCTATAACTGAACACGACGGGTCTAGACCAGAGAAGGTCGATAAAAATCTAACCGGCATAGGGTTGGTTGCCCTGTACGGTGGTCTCAATCAACAACTCACAATTCCTACAGTAGCCTCGGAAACCAGGACGGATATAATGATAAAGACATTTGCCCGTTCTGGATATAAGTGTACTAATACTGTTGTGTTGTAATTAGTTATTATTCCTGTAGAACGAAGGCCACAGGCATCACATATCAGCCTACATAGAGAAGGTTTAAGGCAAAAGAAGAGAGCAGAAAGTGATTTTGCTAAGGCCGCTGACAGAATACCAGAAAACAGGTAACGTGAACGCGCTGAAGGTTTAAAACACATCAATGCTGACATGGACAAAGAACAAATGGCACCACCCTGAAGTATTGCTGAGTCTAGGGGTGGATCGATGCCATCGAAAAAGGTTTTATGTTTTTGGTGGGTGCGGCGAACTTTAGTTTTCCACAGTTTATCTCGTAAAAAATCTCGATATTGCAATATTAATATTTGAACAATAATATATATCGTGCTAATATATATTATTAGCACACACACACACACACACACACACACACACACACACACACACACACACACACACACACACACACACACACACACACACACACACACACACACACACACACACACACACACACACACACACACACAACAGTTGGTATACTTCTTTTTTTCAATATTAATAAATTTATATTTTATAAAACTATTATCAGGATATATTTTCATACTTTACACATGTATTTGCCGTATATGATAAATATCATCCTCAACCACGTTGCTCTATTGGCTGGTTAAGTCTTTGAGTTTTTGTTGAACACTGCAGTTGATTGGTAAGATAAGAAGCAATTACGATAAGAATTTTTACAGACGTAGCTCGTTACTCTTCGGCTGTTAAGGAGATGTGTGTGGTGGTGAAGACTAGCAACCGTAGACCCATATCTTTGATGGTCCGACTGGGAGACGCGAGATGTGCGTCCCAGTCTCAAATTGGACTCCTGGGGTAGTTGTGTGTTAGTTATTTAATTTTGATTCAATGTGGGGGTGGGGGAGACACGAAGCTTCCCTCGATTGGTGGATGACTCCACCGGGGCTAAAAAATGGGATCGCTTCCAAGAGTCACCTTGCCTTGGAGTGTATTTGCCGAGTACGGCGATGAGGGGTTTTTCGGTAACTTGGGCCACCCGACCACACAGTCTGTGCATCAAGCGTCTCAGTGTGTCTTTAGTGGACAACCACACAGTCCTCTTCGAAGTACACAGGAAGAGAACATGCGTGGGACTTTAGAAACAAGCTTAAGTCCCCGGTCGAGTACTCTCTGGAGTGACTTTGTATGACACGCAATCAGGACAGGCACAGGTAATCGTCGGGGCAGCAAATATGTGTTGAGGATGCACTTAATAAGCCGGGGAGTCATCGCCGTACTAACTTCAGAGTTGCGCCGAAGTGCGTTGACGAGGGTTTGCCAAATGAGTCTCCAGTCTAGAAGCCCGAGGTACGGTCTCGCAGAAAGCTAGCGATCAATCGAACTTCCGTGATCGTGTACAGGACACCCTCGTGCCACAGCTTTTTTTCACATCTAGGCAGAACACGGTCGTCTGTTTGCCCTGGCAGCCAGACTAGGTAACGATGTCCACCAGTCTCTTCAGCTGATGAGTTGGAGAGTGCATCTCAGAAAGCCGGACTGTTCGCAAATCAGCAGTCTAATCTTTTTAAGTGGTTCCGACGTTGGAGAAGTCGCTCAAAGACTTTTGACGTAGCGGGCAGAAGACCGATCGTTGTGAGGTTCTTCGCGCGAGAATTCTTTCCATACCCGTGTTCTATTCGCGGGGAAGTAGGTCAACCTAAGACAGGAGTTCAACAGGTCAGTTAGGAACAGAATTCCACGTCTGGAAGGCGCAGTATTGTAGTGTTCATAACCAGGCGCCTTTTAGGTTTGAGCAGGACGATACTCTCAAGGGACCTCTTCCCGCGAGATGGTCTCGGGCTCGGCAGTGATAGGAAGCAATAGACAGCGTTTTATCTCATGGGGGATACGATCAGCGAAGGCCGGATTCTTGGGTGGTTTGGGAGTGAACTGCTGGTGCGACCAGTGAGACCATCGCGTCCTCATAATGCGGGAAACGGTGCGCGACTGCGCTCATCCGTGAGAGCACTGGGAATCCGATAGACGTTACGGTCCTCAGCAGGACCGTCTAATTGTACTACAGCTGGCTCCCAGCTACGTCTACGCAACTTGCCGGTCACCCTGTTAAACACGGCCTCCAGTGTTTCCGGAGGCGATTCCTCTTTTGAGCGAGGTGAGTCGCCTCGGCGGCCAGGAGCCCAGGCTTCATCCGTGAAGACTCGTCCACTGCCGAGACGACGACTGTATCGAACAAGGCAGCAGTCTGTTCGACTCACTGGATAGTGTCGAGAGATACTTGTTCTGGCCACTCGACTATCGAGGACGGTGGGGTGCTGGTTAGTCAGATGGACACTGCCGTACCCACGACGGCCTTCCTTAGTGGCACGGGAGAGAGGTAACAAGTCTCGTCGCCGGAGACTGAGGAAGGCTGTTTTGCAAACCGCCGAAACGTCTGGAACTTATTTTTGTTACGAACTGTTACATTACTGTACACTTTATGTAATATTAATTTACATACCCACACACCAAATCGAATCGAATCTTTGCCTTTACGAGCGTAGAAGTCCCCGCATTCGAGGCTTCCACGTGGTTGTACATCGGGGTTTTCTGTTCACGACGCTTGACTTGTGACTTCTGACCGCACTGCCAGGTGTGTAGTCCTATTTCTCTTGTAAATTTTATATCTTTAGCAGTGTCAGCAGCACAAAACCGCAATTGACAAAGAATAACATTTTCCGGTGTTTAATCGTTGAAACGTCGTTAAAACTCTGACGTCAACTGTTACCAGTCTCTGACAATAATGGTAAAAGCGCTTATCTCATGTGGTTGTAATGCTATTAGTAACATGCTAGAAACAATTATCATTAAAATGGAAAAAGAATTGGTCATCAAGACAGACAACCAAGGAGTTCTTGGATGGTGGAACGGAGGAGTCAGGCGAACAGGATGGCCGAGATGAAAATGGCTGTGGCACATGGAGACGGATTTGGGAAGGATGACAATCAGGAATCAATAAACAAGGCACGCGCAGGACTACAACGCTTTGAAAAGAGAAGATGATAAGGAAGAGACTATACTACAAGAACTGAAACGATACTGTATCACTGTATCATAATTTAATATGTATGTAAATAGCTATAATAAGTAAGCAAAATTTAATGATAAATTAAATTATTAAAATGTACGTAGTTTTAAGTAAAGTTATAAATGAATAGTGAATCTAAAGAGGCTCGGCTGTGCGACAGTCCGGCGCCGACAAAAATATATATAATAGACCTAAGACACCCTACATGTCGTAAACACATAAATTGTATTGTAGTGTAAAACTAGCAAAAAACGCCTAGATACCGTTAGGCTAACGGTACAGTGTCCTTCAACAGACAAAAGAGGCCAAGCCAGTAAATATGACGATTTTAGAAAGTCGCGTCACTTTTTAGGGAGTATAACGAACACCCGCGTAAAATTATCGCCCGCACTTTGGGAACCAATCACCTATAGCGTCAGTAGTGAGCGCGAAAAAGAGACGACACCAGACTGGATACATTCAAAAATACCGGCAAAATTTTGAATGTAAGACCAATAAGGAACGATCAACAGAAGATGTAGTGAGGGTAGAATTGAAGAAACTATAAAAATAACACGCGGAGCCCACAACGAGGAAGTCTAAGTTAAAAACTCACGAAAAACACGTGAAACCTGCGTCACTCGATGTGAGCAAATTAAATTAATCAAAGTTCAATCAATATGCTCTCGGTGTAATAGTGACAGTCAGCAAGAAGTTTTATTTAGATATGTGCGCGAAAGTACGTGTGGACAAGAAGCTATTTAAATTGTGCGCGTAATCTGAAACAAAAGTATATTATTTATTTGTGCGTGACGTACAGTAATAACGCGAGCGTGCGATGTGTTTAAAGAAAGTGATAAAGCGTGATCAGTGAAGGTGTCGTGTGATAGTTAACGCAAGAATACAATTCGTCATTCGCCTATAAGGAATCCTGCAACAAGTAACAATGTCTCATTTATAAATTACACTATAATTGATTAACATAAATTTCATATCTCAATAAACTCATCTCATTTTCAAAGACCCACGATGTTCAGATACTAACATTCAATTTATGCTAAACGACATGTTTGGGTGACTTATGATATAGCAAAGTAAGAAACCAATACTAATAATTATTGAAACGATAAATGAATTAAATAATTAAATATAGATTGAATAGTATAGAAGCCGTAGCAATTAAGAATTGATGATAGATATACTTATATACACCTATATGTTTGATGAATAGCGGTGATTTAAGTTTAGTAATGGAGTAAATTGAATCTACTAAGTACTCCTTTGAATATACTTGATTAATCTGATTTCGAAGAAGCTGTAAACTAGAAATATTAATAAATTCTTTTGTTGTTATTAACTATAAAGATGATAGTAATGATTAAGTCTATGATGTATTCAGTAACAAGAATCTAACAATACAAATATTAGTATCTGAACAGTTTGTTATTATTTCATAAACAAACCTGAGATCTCCTGCTCTGGCGCCCAAGTAATAATTAATAATATAAATTTGAGTGGTGCAGTTCTCACAAAATCTTATTAGTTATTAAAAATAGTTATATTTGGCGCATCAAAACGTGGAGCAAAATCGACAAAGTTATAGAACGTGTTAGAATAATATGCTTGACCGTATATAGCCTACCAAATTATAATGTTATATAATTATTATAATGTTAATATTATAATTACTACACACTTTTAAATTGTATATACGTATACAATACGTGCCCGGTTAAATTCAGTATATACAACATGAGTTTTAAATTTAATATTTTTAGCTTATTTACACACGTGCATGTCAATTAAGGGGAATGTGTTATGTATATACCGCCTACACTGCGAGTTTACGTCCGGTGTCAGAAATCAAAAGCGTTTACCTTATCTTGAGCCTTGTTACCATATTTAACGATACATACGCAACGCATGCTTCAAACGTGCAGTTTTTGTCTGTAAATGGTTAGTTGTGAAACCTGTTTCCCAATTCGTTTCAATGCACGATTTTGCGTGGGTCGGCGATGGTTATTTAGCTTTATTTTGTGCCTTGAGCCTGTCTGAACAGTAAAACTGCACCAAACACAGCTCCCATTAGGTAGGCCTATGTGTGTGTATCAACTCTCTGTCCACTGCTGACGGATTGTTTCCAATCTCAATTCTCTCGGGTGGTTTTCTTGGACAGTTCACTGTACCACAGTGTTACAGCAGGGTACCGCTCAAACTACAACCCATATTTCCTCAATATTCAATGTCAATATTTCATACCATAGGCCTGTGTTTGCAGAAGAGCCCGTGTTTCACTACCATACTGTACATTAAAGTTTGTACCTTATGAAACTTCAGCTGCGTCTCCCTCTGTGTCTTATTCTTTAACAGTCGTCGTAACTGTTCTACAGGTATAACCAAATTTATTTAGTTTTTCGCTAAATATCTTGAGTATTCCTATATGAGATAGCACATCTCAAATAATAATGATGACACCTGCTCCAAAATATGTTACTATCAACTAAAATTTCTTTTCTTACACGGTTCTTCTCTAGAAAGGCCATTTATTCGAGATTTTAAAATTGTATTTCTTGCAGATTTTATTCACTGTACAAGTAAACCTTAGTAACGTATTTCCACATTTTCCCTACAATTATTTGGTCATCTGCGTATAGTAACATGTTAATGCATTCCTTCTATGGGATTCGTATACCTCTATGACAGTCATCGATTCTCGCAGAAAATTTAAATATCCTTGAAGAGAGACGTACAGTCTTGCCTGACACCTTGATTTATTGCCACTTATTGTGATAATCTTCCTTTACCTAAATCTATACAAATAGTTGTCCTTCTGAATGACGCGGACACGGAAATCCTCAGCTTATTAAAACACACCACAACATATTTCTGTATACCCTATCAAAGGCTTTCCATAATCGATAACAGTCATGTTTGTCACAAAATGCATGGCGCGTCTCTTTTCAGTTATTTGTTTAACTAAAAGAATATTATCACGATCTTCCAATTCTGAAGCCACAACGTGCATCAGAGCTCATTTATAACATACATTTAATAGTATGATGCCTCTGTATGTATCGCAGATGCTGTTGCCCTTCTTAAATACGGATATCACTGTTGCCTGGAACAGAGACTTACGGACCCTACATTCTCTTCAACGTTTACTGAATATATTCAACTTGTAAATTACTCCGTAGCAATAATAGTGCTACAATCTATATTGCCTTTGTAAGTTTTAGAAATAAGTGAGCAATTTGTGAGTATCGCTATTCAGGACCACCACCACCACCACTACCAACAACAATTAAATAAAAAAAATTATAATACTAATTATTATTTTTTTTTTACGAGGAAGACTGTGGAAAACTAATGTTCGCCGCTGCAGGGTCCGCACTCCTACGGTGTGTGGGACTCGTACCCACCAAAACCACAAACCCTGTTGCCCACGGCACGGATCCACCTAGGGACTCAGCTTTCGCAATACTTCAAGGTGTTGCCATTTGTACTTCGTCCTGTGGACGTTCATTTGTTTTAAAACTTCAGAGGGTCCACGTTACCTGCGTTCTGCTATTCTGCCACCGGTCCTAGCAAGATCACTTTCTGCTTCCTACTTTTGCCTTAGTACTTTCCTTAAGCTGCTACCTGATCCCAGTGGTTTTCGCTTTGCAGCATTAGTCCGACGATATACTACTTCTACTAGTACTAACAACAACAACAACAACAACAGCAACAGCAACAATAACAACAACAACAACAACAATAATTATAATAAAAATAAGAATAATGATGATGATGATGATGATGATTATTATTATTATTATAACTACCATAAAAATAACAATAGTAATAATAAAGTGCAAGAAGAATAAGAAGAAGAAGGAAGGAAGGAGAGGAGGAAAAGGAAGACGAGAATACAACTGGGTGCACGGCTCGTCAATGCGAGATCAACAGTTAGTTACAGAAGTTGAACCGTATAGCTTAGTGAGAAACCAATGAGAAACGAGTCGTACGTGGCCGGATGTCCTGACCATATCTTTATGTGGCTTCTGGTGGTTTAATGTGAGTTATCCTTGGAAGCCATACACGTTGAACACTGATATTCAATAGGCCTGACGGTGTTAAACAAAGCGAAACTATTTTTTGTTGTTTTTCCCGGCAATGTGTGTCGTGAAAAGTAACACACGTTCTTTTCTTTTTCCTGCACCACTGATGTACTTTTGTGACCGGTCACTGTGTTTACATTCTTATACTGCGTACAATAGTCTTTTACGACTTTCTTCATAGTTTATATTTACAATTTTATGTACATGTATTATTTTATTATAAAATTGTTGTACCCAAGTACTTATTTCTTGATTTTACTAATGAACATCTTTACTGGTCAACAACATCAGAGTAATTAAACACAGTTTATATGTTCTTTTAAAATACAACGTTTTTTTAAAGGGAGAATGAAAACAAGTTAATATGTGCATAGAAAAATTTTTATAATATAATAAATAATTTATATAAATATTCAAGAAAATGTTAAATAATCATATACATAAATAACTTTTCAAGAATAGAACATCTAATAAGCATATACAAAAACGTGATGCACGTTTTACAGAACAATCTGTATTATCAGAGGTTTCAATGAGAATTAACCAATTATCGATTTTGTTCCAGTTACAAAATAAATTAACGAATAATCGATTTTACTTCGATTAAAATTTTATATTGTTGTATTTTAACGCGTACAGAATAATTTCATAGAATTTTCAGTAGCTGTAAATATAAACAGATTCTGTCGTTGAGAATACTGGTAATTTCGTGTTTAATTATAATGAAACTATAAAAATCATTTGCGATGGACAGATAGTTTGTGGTGCTTAAATGTATTGTAAATAATATTGTATACACGCATAAATCAAATAATATGTTTTCTGTATAATATATCGATTTCAATATATATTAATTTTCATTAAAAACGAATCTGACTGCCAAGAATGTAGTGATTAGTTTACATTTACTAAAATATAAATTATTAATTGTATATTTAAAAATGTATTATATTATTCAATAATAAATTACTTTTAAAAGTGTATTTTAATTTGTATGAGTGCTTTACACGCTTTCACCTGACGCACGTTTCACAGATTAAGTCTGTAACATCAGAGGCTTCAATATGAATTAACGAATGATCGATTTTGTTTCTATTACACTACAAATTAACGAATAATCGATTTTATTTCGATTGTCGATTTCTGTAATTTTTGTTTATGTAGTTAGCGGATTTGGTATTATTAAAGTGCTTAGTACTGTTTATATTTTCTTTTATTTAAAAAAAAAATATAATTTTAAATAATTCATCTTGTTTTGTTTATACTTGTATTTGTTCTTTAATTAGCGTATTAATTAGCTTATAGCAGATTCACAAGAGAGAGGATGGCACTGGAGGCGGATCGCGGGGAGTTCAGGCCTGAGAGCGTAGTCGAGTTTATGGTTCGTGGCAAGGAGGAATGGGACCGAATTTCTGCATTTATTCAGTGGATCCTACTAGAAAAGAAAAGACAGACCCAACTTGCACCCAACAGGCAGTAGAAGATAAGGGACAACTAGAAGGAGCCCGATAGTGGCGCAATAGGCTCCATCCTGAAGTAATACGTTAAGTGGTTTCTGGATGGATATGCCTGTTTGAATTAGACGTGTGCCTTTTAGAGGGTGAGTGGCCCACACATCAGGGGAAACACGGTTTCCTGTGTCAGTGCATAAAGCATTTTTCCCCTTGTAAAAAAAAAAATTATTTATGTTTCTAAATATTCAGATTTCCACAGATATTCATTTTTTATGTCCTTTTTTTTATTAATTTAACATTTTTAATATCTGTAAGTTGATGTTTATTATAAAAGACAGTTTGTGTGGTTAAATTATATTTATATATATATTAGGCTTGAAAAACGCTTTACGGTGTTCAAGGAATCTATCGACTAGTTTTCTCGTTTGGCCTATGTAAAATTTATTACAATCTGGACATTCTATTTTGTATATTCCGTTTTACTGTAATCGCTGGATTTAGTTTTAGGTTTTATTAGGTTTATTAAGAATTATATTATCTGTGTTATGAGATATTTTAAAATTTGTATATTTAAATACTGTAGTTTTGTTATTTTTTGAGTTGTATTTATAAGTAAAGGTTATATATATTATACAACTATCATTAATAGTTGTATAATTGGAATGGGCTTGTTAGGGGTTTATTTTGTGAGTTATTTTATGGGCTTGTTTATTTTATTTTCTAATTTATTAATAGTTTTAATTTGTATTCATTATGTATTGCTGTTTGTTAATAATATTTTTTCCTTTATTTGCTTCTTTGTCATTTAATGTGATTTTCAGCATCAGCCATTTTATGGTGGGACGGATGGTTAGAATTACTTGGAATTATCAAATCAGTTTGGTAAGCTTTTCCATACAGAGTGTTGCAAAATTAAGTTCCATAACTTTACGCAACGATCAAACACGAAAAAACAAAGAAGAAAACTTTCTACAAACATATGTCCTATAGTGCTTCGTTTTCCGTCTGTCTGTATGTGTTTTTTACAAAAAATTAATATCTCAAGAACGGATTAAGGTAAAACCTTTAAATTTGACCTGCTTATTTATATGAGTATACATATACTCATATAACCTGCTTTTTTGTGAGTAATTATTAACAATTTCGTTATGGTTGTCAGTTTCAAAATGGCGGCCGTTTAAAATGTTTGATGACAAATTTCATGAAAACCGGGTTGATTTCCGAAATTCTACAAGAATAATAAAATATGCAGTTTGTTATGCAGAATCCATTGATATGCCATTTATTAGTATTCGACCATAAATAACGGAAAACAACATTACGAAAAAAATTATTAGCAAAAAACAAAGTAAAAACAATAACGCTGACTATATTTAAAAAAGTTAATTCAAAATCATACAGTGGTCTACCTATGGCCGTCTCTCTCTCTCTCTCTCTCTCTCTCTCTCTCTCTCTCTCTCTATCTATCTCTTATCCCCCTATCCCACTCCCTCCCCTCTCTCTCGTTCTCTCCTTATCATTTTCTCAGAACTTTATACAAAAATTAGTGAATAAAAGAAGGGCAAACGTAGGAACAGCTAGCCAGTTATCAGCAGATCAAAGGCGCGCCCGGTTCAAAGAAACACTGAAAGCGCGAGCGGGCGGTAAGGGCACAGCGGAGGATGGGTAGAGCTTGGCCAGGAGACTAGGGGTTGGTAAGTCTCTAGGGGTTGTGGTGGTACGGCGGTTACGGTGGCGTTGAAACACAAAAACGTAAAACAACCCCAAACTCTCGCCCCCTTCTCTCCAATAATTTAAAGCGATACAGGTTGTAGCTGGTGGATATTCTCAAACAGATACAACGAGTACGAGCCAAACATATTTTCCTTATCGCGTACTTTTTCCTTTATTTTCTCTCAAACAGAGAGATTATTACTTTATTCTACAGAATGTAGAAGGAAAACGTTTGCATAAGAGCGACGTTACTTTACTTCTCAAAGCAAAGAAATTCACAAAACAAAGGACTGTAAAAATATAATAATAATAATAATAATAATAATAATAATAATAATAATAACATATTTGTTTATACACAACTTTAGTCTTACGATTGATGATGACACTAACCAAAGTCAATGTATCAGACAATCCCACCCGAGAGACGGGGCTAGTACTGCCTTAGGGAACCGGGAAGTTATTTCGTACTAATTTGAATATAAGAAGAACACGTCTGTCTAAATTTCGTAAATCCCAGTTTACTCAGTAAACGCTCAATTTGCAGTATTGGACTCGGAAGGTATTCGACAACGCTCAATACAGAAGGTATTGGACTTCAATTCGTGTTAATGGAAGGGTATACGCCCAACAGAAGAGCAATGTACTCGTAAAATGCAGAATTAAAATTTTAAATTATGGCATCTGCTTAAATTTGTCAAGTTATTCAACTATTTTTCAAGTATACTTCTCTTGGAGAACGCAATATTGTCCTCAAGTTAATGCATACAGATGAAATAGTGAGACGTGAAACGGTTCGCGCAGATCGACGTGGGGGCAGGAAAGGCAGTGCAGGAAGTGGGGTGTGAGGAGACCAATCATGACACACAACCATATGACATACCAACCATGTAACTGTTCTGAACACAAAATGACTGAATGGAAAACAATGCATTCTAAGTTACGCATGCGTAATGAGATCTTTTGACACTTCGCATCAGACATCCGATTCATGTTTAACTATTTAGCTATAGACGCCTCTTACAGAATTTCGTTGTTCTAACGTGGAAGGTGCCTGCTTGAAGTTCGCCCTCAGCATAGAGGACACAATGATTTAAACGCTTGTCCCCAGTTGACAGATGCATTCTCCTTTTTTCCATCGGTTTCACTGTTTACTAAAAATGAATATATTTTTTAATGTGATAAGCTTATCACGAAATGAATACTAAAACAGGCCTAATTTACCATGAGCCAAGAAGTGATTATATTTAGCGAAAGTGTAAATGGTTAAGACTTATGGTCCAACTTAGCTGTAACATAGTATCAAGACGCTAATGGCATAAACTGTAGTGTTGTGCTAGTGAGACAGTGTGTATGTCAGTGAAACAATGAATATGTCAGTAAAGAAACTCGTGTTCGAGAACAATAATATTCTACCCATTCACGAACACGCTACTTAGTAAATTTTAGTGTGCGGAATGGTGAGGCACATAGACAAATAATTTAAACTTTAATAAATAAAATATTATAAATCCTAATTAAGGGTTCAAGTGTACGTAATTCACAATTTAAACCACGTAGCATCGAAGATTCTCGATTGCCGGACAACATGCAGCTGGTGGTCTGCATGTTAGAAAACGTTTAGAAAACATGTTTCGTTCGAGATGGGTAGATTATTTACAAACATGTTTCATTCGAGATGGCAGATTATTTACAAACATGTTTCGTTCGAGATGGCAGATTATTTATAAACATGTTTTGTTCGAGATGGCAGATTATTTACAAACATGTTTCGTTCGAGATGGCAGATTATTTACAAACATGTTTCGTTCGAGATGGCAGATTATTTACAAAAATAAATCAGATTGCAGGATTAATTTTCTGGAATGAGACATGAAACCAAACTGCACCTGTCACGATCAAAATCATGAAGAATTTTGATTTGGACGGCGAATCAAGAAGGCGTTGTCCTCGTTCTCTTGAATCCTTAATTATGGTTAATAATTTTTTTTACACAAACAGGGCACCCGTGGACGACGCGAATATCATTTCCTTTTCTTCTCCTGCCAGAAGGTCCTCATTCGCACACTATACGCCGCCTTCCTTTCCACTCTCCACCCCATTCTCGTCTTCTTCTCACCGCAGAGAACCTCAAGATTTTGAATTTTGTTCTGTATGTATTTCTATCCACACAGTCGTTCAAAGGGATACCCAGTTTCATCATTTCCTCCTTGAGTTGTTTGGTGTATCCGTTCAGACTGGAAAGTTGCCAAATATATTTGAAAATTTGTTTGTTTAATCTGGACCGATCCATCCGAACCATATTTAAAATATTATATGTAAAATAAATAATATTTTATTTTATTATGATTATTAACGGGGGTCCTACAGTCTATGCCGCATCCCGCATTTCGATCGCCATTTCTCCCTATCCTTCAAGTCATCGTCTTCAATAGCTCGATCTCTCATGCTTTTCCTAATTCCTGTTCTTCATTGTGTTGTCAGTCTTCCTTTTCTTCTCCTGTTTTGTAGTGTATAAGTCAAATATTTTATTTTATTAAAATTTAAATTATTTTTCTCTATTTGGCCCACCACGTTTGTCAGCCTAAGGTGCCAGGATTTGTTGACTGGCACAAGCACGAGCACAAGGTAACTTACATTGTTGATTGGACCTAATGTGCGAGGTCTTCAACACTGTTGGGTCGTAATAACCTGGGATAGAGGCAGGATCGAAGGAGAAGAACGGGAGACCGCATCAAGATTATCAGGCAACGAAGCCGAACCCATCACGATTCACCCTGACTAGTCATCAGTACCGGGGAAGAGAAAAACTATTAAGTTTATTAATATTGTGTGAAGAAAAATAGAAAAATAACATTTTAGATTATCATAAACATTTAAAACAATTTACTAATTTTAAAGATTCTTTAAAATTTTGCCACTGTAAAGAATTAATGTAGGCTATATTCATGAACGTTATTAAAAGACTAATCATAGTACAATTCATAGCGCGTCTTATAAATACAGTAAAATCTAACGTTTCTATTTTCTTAAATAATTTTTAAAAATATTTTTTTAAAGAAAGCCGTTTTATTGAATTATGTTCAAATGAATTATACTTAAGAATTTTTAACATTACACATACATAAAGAACTATATTTTCTTGGATTTCATTGTCCGTTGATTAACTAAATATAAGTACTGTATATCACTACCGACTCGGAACACAACGTTTTACCTTATAGCCTGAACCAGTTTTCGCTTATTATAAGCTTTGTCAGAGCTCATGTCAGGCTCTGACGAAAGTTATAATAAGCGAAAACTGCTTCAGGCTATAAGGTAAAATTTTTACGTTTTTACCAATAAAAAACATTGTTTTATTCTTCGTATTGTTTAAATTAGCAGCCATCCTTACTATTTCTTTTATGAATTTGCTAACTGCTATAATTTTTTTATTGTTCGACTAAGCTTTTCGTCATTACTGACATCTTCAGGTCTTAAACAACCTAAGGTCGTTTGTTTAAGACCTGAAGATGTCAGTAATGACGAAAAGCTTAGTCGAACAATAAAAAAATTATAGCAGTTAGCAAATTCATAAAAGAAATAAAAAACATTGTGTTCCGAATCGGTAGTGATATACTTATATTTAACTATATTTTCTTTTAAATTCAACTCGATTTATTTCAAGTGGATGAAAAAACAATAAATAAAAGTGTTTTTTGTTTGAAATTTGTTGTACCAATAAGTGTATTAACCAGTATTCACAAAAAGAGCTTCTACAATTTCTTTACAGACTCCGATCTGTAGTGTACAAAAACAGGCCATTAACACATAACCAGGTCATCCAATTTCTGATCTTCCAAAGTCGCGACAATGAAGCCTCCCTACATCTCATGGCCTTCAATCTGTGAATTTTTGTTATCTTTTGCCATCGTTTCTGCTTTCCATCTCCACTTCACGTGTCTTATTTCTATAAGAGCTGGTACAGTTTGGTTGCACATTCATTTATTTATTTATTTGCTCCCCTTGTTGAATCTAGAGTTGTCTTTCTGAATGTTACCTTCCGGGTCTTTTTTCAAAGTTGATGAAATATTGTCTTCAAATCTGCTTTTACATACATAAGTATCTTTATCTTGTTCATAAATAGAGTAACGTGAGAGGCGTTTAGTTGAACGACAGAAGCGAGTTCTCAGTTTGGCATTTGTCTCTGTCTACTTGTGGCGTGTCTGACGATTACCTTTTAACGCATCATTAGATTTTTGTAAAACTTGACACGGGTGTCCACACTTTTTCCGTACACAACCTTAATGTTTTTGAGATTGATGTTTCCAAAAATATAGGGGAGGGAGACAAAAATGCGGGGTGGGGGCAAAAATTGTGACACGCAAAAGCTCATGTGGGGTATCAAATTAAAGGGAATTTTATGCAGATTCTGAATATAGTTTTCATTTTTGAAAATTGTTTTAGTATATGTACCGCAGAAGCGAGTTTTGTTTAGTTGTTTACATGTCTGACCATTTTATTATTTTAATTATAGAGTTTGTGTATATGTTTAATCTGTAGACAATAACAAGAAGAGCTGTCTACAGCATTTACTTCTCAAAGCAAAGAAATTCACAAAACAAAGGACTGTAAAAAAATAATATATTTGTTTATACAGAACTTTAGTCTTACGGTTAGTGATGACACTAACCAAAGTGAGTGTATCAGAGAATCCCACCCGAGAGGCGAGGCTAGCACCAGCTTAGAGGCCCGGGAAGTTATTTCGTACTAACTTGAATATAAGAAGAACATATGGTACTGCCTAAATTTCGTGAACTCCAGTTTACTCAGTAAACGCCCAATTTACGGTAGGCTATTGGACTCGGAAGGTATTCGAGAACGCTGAATACACCAGGTATTGGGTTTCAGTTCAAATGCAGATTTACATTTTTAAATATGGCATCTGCTTAAATTTTTCAAGTTATTAACTATTTTTCAAGTGTACTTCTCTTGGAGAACGCTTAAGTTAATACATACAGATGAAATAGTATGTATGAAAAAATCGCAAAAGCTCACGTGGGGTATCAATTTAAAGGGAATTTAAATCACAATCTGAACATAGTTTTCATTTTTGAAAATTTCAAACATTTTAGACGACAGAACCTACAAAAAAGTAGGTTAAAATGTTGATTAAGTCAAAAAAATTCATGTGCGGTATAAAATTAAAGAGAATTTTGACACTAATATCTGAATGTAGTGTTAAGTTTTGACAATTTCATGATTTTGAAACCCCAAAAAGTCCCCAAAAAAAGATAAATAATTTGAAAAAATTGTCAAAATGCAGCACACTAAAATGAACTGGAATGCTTCGAATTTTTAGCGTTTATTGTATGATTATATGTTGTACAATTGTTACAATACTAAAGGAATAGTAGGGAAATCGTGATTTTTGTAATTTTTCCCATAACTGAAAAATTATGTAATATCGAAATTTGTACGATAATAAATAATGTAGTTGGTTCAAAATAGTGAACGAGTCCTGCGCCTAAGGGAGCATACTAGTGTGTATATTGTTTCTAGACGTACGCGGATAAATCAACAGTAGGTTATATATACGATCGACACGTCTGCACTGTCACGATTTATTACTCCGACACCTGAATGATGGCACTTTGTAGTCAACAATGTGTTTAACGCGTGATCTGTTTACACTAGCAGCTAATCTGCCTCCCGCGTATTTGCACTACAGTAGCTGGAGAGTCTGTCCTTGACTCTGCGTGAATACATACGACATTGTAATGTTATGTTGTATTGTTTCGTTATAGATAGCTTTGTGGCTACTAATGTACGCGTCGGAGCAATAAAATCAAAATGCGTTGTTTCATATGAGGACTTATATCTTCTTCATTTTCCGAGGTTGCCTGAGCCGAAGGACACACGCGTGCGCGAAGGGAGAGGATTACTTGCTATTGTTATGATAAATGTGTAAAACCACGTATGCCACTGCCACAATTTGTGATCTACCTCGTTTCCTGAACTACCAGCTCCCGTGTCGTGAGACAGTTTGTGATCTACCTCGTTTCCTGAACTACCAGCTCCCGTGTCGTGAGACAGTTTGTGATCTACCTCGTTTCCTGAACTACCAGCTCCCGTGTCGTGACACAGTTTGTGATCTACCTCGTTTCCTGAACTACCAGCTCCCGTGTCGTGACACAGTTTGTGATCTACCTCGTTTCCTGAACTACCAGCTCCCGTATCGCGAGACAGTTTGTGATCTACCTCGTTTCCTGAACTACCAGCTCCCGTGTCGTGACACAGTTTGTGATCTACCTCGTTTCCTGAACAACCAGCTCCCGTGCCGTGACACAGTTTGTGATCTACCTCGTTTCCTGAACTACCAGCTCCCGTGTCGTGACACAGTTTGTGATCTACCTCGTTTCCTGAACTACCAGCTCCCGTGTCGTGACACAGTTTGTGATCTACCTCGTTTCCTGAACTACCAGCTCCCGTGCCGTGACACAGTTTGTGATCTACCTCGTTTCCTGAACTACCAGCTCCCGTGTCGTGACACAGTTTGTGATCTACCTCGTTTCCTGAACTACCAGCTCCCGTGTCGTGGCACAGTTTGTGATCTACCTCGTTTCCTGAACTACCAGCTCCCGTGTCGTGAGACAGTCTGTGATCTACCTCGTTTCCTGAACTACCAGCTCCCGTGTCGTGACACAGTTTGTGATCCACCTCGTTTCCTGAACTACCAGCTCCCGTGTCGAGACACAGTTTGTGATCTACCTCGTTTCCTGAACTACCAGCTCTCGTATCGTGAGACAGTTTGTGATCTACCTCGTTTCCTGAACTACCAGCTCCCGTGTCGTGACACAGTTTGTGATCTACCTCGTTTCCTGAACTACCAGCTCCCGTATCGTGAGGCAGTTTGTGATCTACCTCGTTTCCTGAACTACCAGCTCCCGTGTCGTGACACAGTTTACACATAAATAAATTAAAAGTAGTCTACACGAATGTTCACTAATTATTAAAGTTTACTTATTAGTCTAATAGCACTGAAATAATAATTAATGACCTGATTGTTATTAAAAAACTAAGAACGGAGAAATTATTTATAATAAACAAAACTCTTAGGCGTGCATAGGAACAAAGAAAAAACTTCTTGGATTTCGTTGTCCATGACGTGTCCGTTACTTAACTAAATATAATTAATTCACTGCCGACTCGGAACACAAAGTTTTTTACGGGTAAAAACGTAAAAGTTTTACCTCATAGCCTGAACCGTTTTTCGTTTTTATAAAGCTTCTTCAGAGGCTGCCTATGACTAAGCTTTTTGAAAGCGAAAACCGGTTCAGGCTATAAGGTAAAACTTTTACGTTTATACCCGTGAAAAACTTTGTGTTCCGAGTCGGTAGTGAATTAATTATATTTAGTTAAAGAAATAACCTCGAGACACAAAGCAGAACGCTTAATAGGCGTTGAATATGCACTGGGTTTGAAACAACTGGGTTTCAAGCTTTTCAAGTCCGTAACCTACGTTGAAGGATATTGAAGTCCATGGGACCATAAGCATTTACTTATAGGGGTGTACACCCAATTTAAAATCATATTTTTACTAACATCCACTGTTTTGACTCTTCCTTTACGCTTAAATAAATTATACATAGGCTACTAAATTCTATAATTCCAACTTTGTCGTGTTTACTTGCTGAACTGTTACTTGTCATGTTCTGGACGAGGCCTTTCAGTGTTTCCACCATTTTCAACTCCAAAACCACAACGACTGAAAACATCCGGGAAACACTGAAAGACCTCGACCGGAATATGACAACTAGCAGTTCAGCAAGTAAACACGACAAAGTTGGAATTACAGAGACTGCTAATTCAAATAACAAGATGATTAATTCTATAAAATTGAGTATGTAATTGCTTTTTGAAACACTGTAAATAAATTTTCAAGCCGGACTTTACAACCAACCAAACACCCCCTCGGGTCTTAGCAGTGGGTCGTGCCCCATAGGTTGAGAAACGCTGCTGTAAACGACATGTTTGTCGTCTGTACTGATAAGAAGTGGGAACGTATGTCGTGCTATGGGAGAGGCATCTTAAAAATCATAGCTTAATGGTTACACCAAAGAACGCCAAATACACGTTCCTTTTACGTTTTCAAGTGTCACTACAGAAGTTATGTTAAATAGATCTTAGATGAGAGATAGTTACCCGCTGTGTGTGATGGATGGCTGCAACACCAGGCGCCTTCCGAAAGTATACTGTAGCCTACAGAGAAATATCTAGAGTATTGTGTGTAGGGACAATGATAGGTGGCTTGAAGGTAGTGTAAACTAACAGAACTATTAACAGAGGGTTAACTAACAGAGTTAGTGTGGGAATGATTAACTAACAGAAGTGACTGGTGCAAGGGGCTGATTAAACAGTAGAACCGGGTGGCGCACAAAAATATAACTACGAGACATACAAATGCTCTAAAACAATTCTTACCATTTTATGAATGTTTTAGAATTAAGAAATTGGACCAGTTCAGGCAGTACAGATCAGGCATTTACAGATTTGTACAATGTAAATATTTTTTTTAAATATGTTTAATTTGCGATAATTACAATTATATTGTTTTACTTTTCTTTTGAAATCTTATATTATTTTTTTATTGTTTTTATTTTTTAGCCTATGTTTTATTTTTTATTCTGTTTAGGGTCTTTCGAGTGTAGAATAAAACGAGTGCAAAATTTGTAACACCACAAAATGTTACATAACCAAGACACACACCAGAAGGGTAAAATATTACACTAAAGTTATAGAAGTGAATCATTTGTAATGAATGTAGCAAAGAAGAGAAGGACCAGCAAAGAAGAAAGAAGAGGAAGGATCCCAAGAAGCAGTGATGAATACACTGCATGACACTACAACAAACACAATGACTGACTTTAACTAATGGACATGCAAAGTTCACAATAAGCTGTCAAGCGAACCAGGTCATGACATTAATGTGTAGAGTCATGTAAATAGAAACTAAATAACAAATTACTTTAATAAAAGTAATAACTATAACAGCATTTTGGCTGAAATTAGAAGAACTATGATAAATAAATAACAAAGCCTATGACTATACTAGCTATAGCCACAAGGATGTATAAAGACTAGCTTTACAAACCCAGATGTAACATTATTGGATAAAGATAATTATAAAAGGAAGTCTTATGTGTATAAGCAACTTCCTTATTAAACGAAATGTAATTAGTAATATTAATTAAGGAATAAACATGGTGCTATGAATGTATCTAGACCATACATAAACGAATTTATGTCAGTAAGTTAATAGGGAAACAGGACTCCTCATGAACAATAAATTTACTGAACAATAAATATAATTAAATGAGATGTGAAATACCACCACTCAATTATTATTGTATACCTTTAAATTGAGTAGGCCAAGTAAAATGTATTTAGAGAATAAGGAATTTTCATAATAACGTATTATCATAATTATATTAAGATTTAATGTTGTTCAGCTATAAACAGCTTTTAATTGTCATAATATATGTATTATTATTCAAATAATAACGTTCTAAAGAGAACACAGTGTAAATAACAAAATGTAAAAAGATTCCTATCTTTGGAATCGCATTGTGCATTATTACCAGACGACAATAAGAAACCATGTTTCAAAACACTATTTGTATGTATTGTCAGAGAAAGCGAGGTTAAAACCGGCATTAAGCCATATCAAATTAAAGAGCAGAGACTAAACTTTAATTTGATAATAATAACCTAGAGATCGGAATTATAATAAGTGAATAGTGAGTGTTAGCATCATTTTTTTATCGAAATTAAGAAATTGTCAGTGAATACGGACAACAACGACAGTTGGGCGAAAGATACGCTCCGGTGGCAGTTAACAAAAACAATACGTCATCGTAACGGTTTGTTGTACCAATCAAAAAGGAGTTTACTTAGCGACTTTTGTCCCTAACGGCGATGAAGACGAGGGGTATATAACCAGAGACGCTGAGAAATTCGTTTTTTCGCTACCTTCATCTCGAGCCATCCAGTTGCCGCTCGACAGTATCTTAAATTTTAATGACTTAATACAATATAATAGTAGTAAATACTTCAAAATTTACCAGAATAATTAACAGTACAGCGATTCATCACACGAAAAGCGCGTCGACAAGTAATAGTGAATATTTTTAATTAGTGCGTGTGTTCGGAACGAGCGAAAGCATTTTAACCTGTAAGGTAAACAACCCAGTTTCATTAAGAAGAGGGTATATTTCTCGTTCAGAGTGCGAATAAAGTGCAGTTAGATAGTGATCATTATAATCCGATCACTAAAGTGTTTAATTTTTAATCTATAAGATTGAAAAGAAGCAAGGTAGTACAGTGACCAATTTTATTGTTTATCTGTTTTCACTGATCATAATTATCAACACTCTTGTACTGACGCAAAGACAACCAAACTTTTAATAGCAAACACTGTATCAATTTATTTAGAGGATTAAATAATCCAATGTAAGAATATTTGTGTTAGAGTTAAGTATTATAATATTTGTTAGGATATAAGCATACGAAACGATCGTTAACCTCAAAAGTAATTGCGAGTTTTTTTTGTTAGAAGCCAAATATGAATTATTACCACAGTAATGTCTATCAAGGTAATTAATAACGTTCTATTTTTATTTTCAAGAACCTACCCGTGAGGTAACTTATAAAATAAAATTAAAATTTGTTAATAATTATAAAAGTTTTATATTGTTGTAAATTGAGCTAGGCCAGATAGTAGATGGGTAACTTACCATCCAAATTGTATTACTGTAACAATTGTATTTTTCATTTGAGTTGATTTTAAAGGGTATAATAAACCCGTAATGTTATACAGCATAAAATTTGGTTCCAATTATTTCATTTAGATAAGCAATACTCAGCATAGAGTACATTGAGATAATTTTGAGCAGAAATCTTACAGTACTATATCTGAATTATTTTAAATGCCCTAAGCATTTAAACAAGATATAAAGTGAACACATACTATTTTAAAATTTAGCAACTTGTTTTTTCATGGGGTAAACCCCATTACTTTCATGAAGTAAACCCATGTGGCGCCCACATTACATACAAGGAGTTGTATAACCTTGTTATAAAGTATAAGCTGGTTATAAGAGAATCTTGACAGTTTCTTCTGGGTAAGTGAACGTCAGAACTTCAAGTACTACTACCAGGTACGTGAAAGTGTTTTTTTTTATGTTAATTTATTTGTCCAGACAACAGTTGATGGTACTTACACTGACGACATTTAACCAAGAAGAGGAGTTCCACTTCAAGATCGACGCTACCGTTACATTCATTTACCGACCAGCAATTATTATTTTATCCATAAAAATTATCACACTATAATTACATAAATAATATTTACCAATTATCATAAAAGCAAATTACTGCATACAAAATAGAGACTTCATTAAACATTTTTTGTAACCAGTAACTAAAAGAATTTACACATCATCTACTCGTTAAGTTACATCTTTCATTATTATTTTTATAGACTTCAGAATGCTACTGTACACTGAGACATCTTGAACCTTTAAATTGTTTAACATAGTATTGAAAATTTACAAGACAGTGTATCCCTCTTTAATTTGTACGCGTAACAATAATTTTATTTGTTTATTTGCAGTTCTGGAAGCATATTTTTCAAAATAGTAGTTGGGGGGCTGCACCACTTGTTCAGCCTAGGGGCCCACTAACTCTAAGCCCGGCCCTGACTGCAGGTTTGAGTGTCGTTGGCGCTGAACGTCACGATGAATTTGATAAGTTCCAGGTAGACTCATCCTGTAAAAGTGAATAACCGACATAAAATCCTGTCGTAATAATGGGTGACGGTACGTAGTGCTGGCCGCCCACTACTTTCAATCCACGCCGGACGACTTCGTCTAAGGAGACCGTAAAAATAAAGCGCTTCAAATTAACCCAACTCTGGTGTTACGCTGGGAAGAGCCATTAATGACGAAATAACAAGACGTAGCTACGATTCTATTTCATGGTAATTAAGAGATTTTACCGGTTGTAAACATTTTGTTTTAAAAAGCGTTTCATATAACCAATTAAACATCAGAGATTTTCATTTGCACTATGCGTTTCCACACTGATTTTCAAACAAAATCGTCGTATTTACAGTAATTGAGTATAAAGCAAATTTCACTGTACGCATTGTGCGTACAATCGACTATCGCTGGATGCCCACATGATTAACCACACAAGGCAGCAGGATCGATACCGTAATTAACTACTCGGCCACCGAGGATAACATCTGTTATACGTATCTGTCATGTTCACACAGTTCAATGTTTGTTTACTTTTAGCCGTACATTCTACGCGTACAAAGATTTTTATACAAGTCCCGTTCTGTTGACCCACGAGCCGTACGTTCGAATCTCGCTTAACGAGTTTAACCTTTTCACGCGATTCTTGCCCTCGACTGCATTCACTTTAGTTATAAGTGGTCCAAAGTTAAACCCCAGGGAAGCATTATAGGAATAAGACGACTGTTAATTCTCTCTCTCTCTCTCTCTCTCACTTTCTCGCGCGCGCATTGAATTAATTATATGGTACATACATAATTGTGTGTAAACAGTTGGTAATCGCCTTTAGAGGAGTTAACATGATATATGAGGGAATTATTTAGTTATAAATATCGGTATGGAGAACCATACATGACTTCCATGTTCTAAGATTTATATTTAAAATCATTTTCGAAATGAATTATTTCCACAGAAACCAGCTCTTTCTTCAGCCTTAACCACAGTACTGTGGTCACTAACGTATACCACCTCACGTTTGCGCAATCGATTTTCACTTATTGCACTGCCGAACGCAATCGATGGCACTGCCGAACCTCTGGTTTTGCAGAAAACATTGGACCACGGCCAAACAGCCCGGGAAGGAATTTTACCAACAAACTACTTGTTTGTTGCTGATAACGTAGTACACATATAAAAAAATATCTCCCCTTCAAATAAATTATTCCCCCTTCATTTATAGAAAATTACTCCCTCCCCTTCAACTACCCTTTTCATTTATAGACATTTCATCTACCTTTCTACAGTGGATTATTATGACCTTTTCAGAATACTTTATTTATCAAAATTAAATACCTTACTCTTGTTAAAAAGTAAAAGTTGCAGGTAAACTACCCCTTCCCCTTAACCGATCTTCACCAAAATCAACAGGCCTTGAGTCCTCTACAACTCGGGCACATACGCAAAAAATTATTTGATTGTGTTTAACTTTGCGGCAGTTATCGTTCGCCATAGAAAATTCTACACACAGACATACAGACACGCACACAGACACTTTTCGGAAAATGACTTTTCTTCGTGTTTTGAGGGTAGTACAATCGGAATCAGCACTTATCTCGAACACGATTTTTTTCGCCATCACCATAGTTCCATTTTCTTATGGAACATGGAAGTAATAAGGAAAAATACATACAATACGAGTTTTATTTTATGATTATTTATTTTTTCCATAATTGTTTCCTGTATAAGTCCCTAAAATATTATTTTTACTCTGCAATTACGTTCAGACCATATTATTCAATAACCATATGGCTCTGGTTATATTATTTTCAGACGATAACGTTATATTAAGGAAATTTTATTTAATATGGAAATGTACATTTGTTTACTAAGCATGAAGCCATCCAGTTGAAATATACACGTGCAGTTTTTGTCTGTAAATGGTTAGTTGTGAAACCTGTTTCCCAATTCGTTTCAATGCACGATTTTGCGTGGGTCGGCGATGGTTATTTAGCTTTATTTTGTGCCTTGATCCTGTCTGCACAGTAAAACTGCACCAAACACAGCTCCCATTAGGTAGGCCTATGTGTGTGTATCAACTCTCTGTCCACTGCTGACGGATTGTTTCCAATCTCAATTCTCTCGGGTGGTTTTCTTGGACAGTTCACTGTACCACAGTGTTACAGCAGGGTACCGCTCAAACTACAACCCATATTTCCTCAATATTCAATGTCAATATTTCATACCATAGGCCTGTGTTTGCAGAAGAGCCCGTGTTTCACTACCATACTGTACATTAAAGTTTGTACCTTATGAAACTTCAGCTGCGTCTCCCTCTGTGTCTTATTCTTTAACAGTCGTCGTAACTGTTCTACAGGTATAACCAAATTTATTTAGTTTTTCGCTAAATATCTTGAGTATTCCTATATGAGATAGCACATCTCAAATAATAATAAATGACACCTGCTCCAAAATATGTTACTATCAACTAAAATTTCTTTTCTTACACGGTTCTTCCCTAGAAAGGCAATTTATTCGAGATTTTAAAATTGTATTTCTTGCAGATTTTATTCAATGTACAAGTAAAGCTTAGTAACCTATTTCACATTTTCCCTACAATTATTTGGTCATCTGCGTATAGTAACATGTTAATGCATTCCTTCTATGGGATTCGTATACCTGTATGACAGTCATCGATTCTTGCAGAAAATTTAAATATCCTTGAAGAGAGACGTACAGTCTTGCCTGACACCTTGATTTATTGCCACTTATTGTGATAAACTTCCTTTACCTAAATCTATACAAATAGTTGTCCTTCTGAATGACGCGGACACGGAAATCCTCAGCTTATTAAAACACACCACAATATATTTCTGTATACCCTATCAAAGGCTTTCCATAATCGATAACAGTCATGTTTGTCACAAAATGCATGGCGCGTCTCTTTTCAGTTATTTGTTTAACTAAAAGAATATTATCACGATCTTCCAATTCTGAAGCCACAACGTGCATCAGAGCTCATTTATAACATACATTTAATAGTATGATGCCTCTGTATGTATCGCAGATGCTGTTGCCCTTCTTAAATACGGATATCACTGTTGCCTGGAACAGAGACTTACGGACCCTACATTCTCTTCAACGTTTACTGAATACATTCAACTTGTAAATTACTCCGTAGCAATAATAGTGCTACAATCTATATTGCCTTTGTAAGTTTTAGAAATAAGTGAGCAATTTGTGAGTACCGCTATTCAGGACCACCACCACCACCACTACCAACAATTAAATAAAAAAAATTATAATAGTAATTATTATTTTTTTTTACGAGGAAGACTGTGGAAAACTAATGTTCGCCGCTGCAGGGTCCGCACTCCTACGGTGTGTGGGACTCGTACCCACCAAAACCACAAACCCTGTTGCCCATGGCACGGATCCACCTAGGGACTCAGCTTTCGCAATACTTCAAGGTGTTGCCATTTGTACTTCGTCCTGTGGACGTTCATTTGTTTTAAAACTTCAGAGGGTCCACGTTACCTGCGTTCTGCTATTCTGCCACCGGTCCTAGCAAGATCACTTTCTGCTTCCTACTTTTGCCTTAGTACTTTCCTTAAGCTGCTACCTGATCCCAGTGGTTTTCGCTTTGCAGCATTAGTCCGATGATATACTACTTCTACTAGTACTAACAACAACAACAACAACAACAGCAACAGCAACAATAACAACAACAACAACAACAATAATTATAATAAAAATAAGAATAATGATGATGATGATGATGATGATTATTATTATTATTATAACTACCATAAAAATAACAATAGTAATAATAAAGTGCAAGAAGAATAAGAAGAAGAAGGAAGGAAGGAGAGGAGGAAAAGGAAGACGAGAATACAACTGGGTGCACGGCTCGTCAATGCGAGATCAACAGTTAGTTACAGAAGTTGAACCGTATAGCTTAGTGAGAAACCAATGAGAAACGAGTCGTACGTGGCCGGATGTCCTGACCATATCTTTATGTGGCTTCTGGTGGTTTAATGTGAGTTATCCTTGGAAGCCATACACGTTGAACACTGATATTCAATAGGCCTGACGGTGTTAAACAAAGCGAAACTATTTTTTGTTGTTTTTCCCGGCAATGTGTGTCGTGAAAAGTAACACACGTTCTTTTCTTTTTCCTGCACCACTGATGTACTTTTGTGACCGGTCACTGTGTTTACATTCTTATACTGCGTACAATAGTCTTTTACGACTTTCTTCATAGTTTATATTTACAATTTTATGTACATGTATTATTTTATTATAAAATTGTTGTACCCAAGTACTTATTTCTTGATTTTACTAATGAACATCTTTACTGGTCAACAACATCAGAGTAATTAAACACAGTTTATATGTTCTTTTAAAATACAACGTTTTTTTAAAGGGAGAATGAAAACAAGTTAATATGTGCATAGAAAAATTTTTATAATATAATAAATAATTTATATAAATATTCAAGAAAATGTTAAATAATCATATACATAAATAACTTTTCAAGAATAGAACATCTAATAAGCATATACAAAAACGTGATGCACGTTTTACAGAACAATCTGTATTATCAGAGGTTTCAATGAGAATTAACCAATTATCGATTTTGTTCCAGTTACAAAATAAATTAACGAATAACCGATTTTACTTCGATTAAAATTTTATATTGTTGTATTTTAACGCGTACAGAATAATTTCATAGAATTTTCAGTAGCTGTAAATATAAACAGATTCTGTCGTTGAGAATACTGGTAATTTCGTGTTTAATTATAATGAAACTATAAAAATCATTTGCGATGGACAGATAGTTTGTGGTGCTTAAATGTATTGTAAATAATATTGTATACACGCATAAATCAAATAATATGTTTTCTGTATAATATATCGATTTCAATATATATTAATTTTCAATAAAAACGAATCTGACTGCCAAGAATGTAGTGATTAGTTTACATTTACTAAAATATAAATTATTAATTGTATATTTAAAAATGTATTATATTATTCAATAATAAATTACTTTTAAAAGTGTATTTTAATTTGTATGAGTGCTTTACACGCTTTCACCTGACGCACGTTTCACAGATTAAGTCTGTAACATCAGAGGCTTCAATATGAATTAACGAATGATCGATTTTGTTTCTATTACACTACAAATTAACGAATAATCGATTTTATTTCGATTGTCGATTTCTGTAATTTTTGTTTATGTAGTTAGCGGATTTGGTATTATTAAAGTGCTTAGTACTGTTTATATTTTCTTTTATTTAAAAAAAAAATATAATTTTAAATAATTCATCTTGTTTTGTTTATACTTGTATTTGTTCTTTAATTAGCGTATTAATTAGCTTATAGCAGATTCACAAGAGAGAATGGCACTGGAGGCGGATCGCGGGGAGTTCAGGCCTGAGAGCGTAGTCGAGTTTATGGTTCGTGGTAAGGAGGAATGGGACCGAATTTCTGCATTTATTCAGTGGGTCCTACTAGAAAAGAAAAGACAGACCCAACTTGCACCCAAAAGGCAGTAGAAGATAAGGGACAACTAGAAGGAGCCCGATAGTGACGCAATAGGCTCCATCCTGAAGTAATACGTTAAGTGGTTTCAGGATGGATATGCCTGCTTGAATTAGACGTGTGCCTTTTAGAGGGTGAGTGGCCCACACATCAGGGGAAACACGGTTTCCTGTGTCAGTGCATAAAGCATTTTTCCCCTTCTAAAAAAAAATTATTTATTTTTCTAAATATTCAGATTTCCACAGATATTCATTTTTTATGTCCTTTTTTTTATTAATTTAACATTTTTAATATCTGTAAGTTGATGTTTATTATAAAAGACAGTTTGTGTGGTTAAATTATATTTATATATATATTAGGCTTGAAAAACGCTTTACGGTGTTCAAGGAATCTATCGACTAGTTTTCTCGTTTGGCCTATGTAAAATTTATTACAATCTGGACATTCTATTTTGTATATTCCGTTTTACTGTAATCGCTGGATTTAGTTTTAGGTTTTATTAGGTTTATTAAGAATTATATTATCTGTGTTATGAGATATTTTAAAATTTGTATATTTAAATAGTTTTGTTATTTTTTGAGTTGTATTTATAAGTAAAGGTTATATATATTATACAACTATCATTAATAGTTGTATAATTGGAGTGGGCTTGTTAGGGGTTTATTTTGTGAGTTATTTTATGGGCTTGTTTATTTTATTTCCTAATTTATTAATAGTTTTAATTTGTATTCATTATGTATTGCTGTTTGTTAATAATATTTTTTCCTTTATTTGCTTCTTTGTCATTTAATGTGATTTTCAGAATCAGCCATTTTATGGTGGGACGGATGGTTAGAATTACTTGGAATTATCAAATCAGTTTGGTAAGCTTTTCCATGCAGAGTGTTGCAAAATTAAGTTCCATAACTTTACGCAACGATCAAACACGAAAAAACAAAGAAGAAAACTTTCTACAAACTGCTTCGTTTTCCGTCTGTCTGTATGTGTTTTTTTTACAAAAAATTAATATCTCAAGAACGGATTAAAGTAAAACCTTTAAATTTGATACGCTTATTTATATGAGTATACATAATTATTAAAAATTTCGTTATGGTTGTCAGTTTCAAAATGGCGGCCGTTTAAAATGTTTGATGCCAAACTTCATGAAATTCATGAAAACCGGGTTGATTTCCGAAATTCTACAAGAATAATAAAATATGCAGTTTGTTATGCAGAATCCATTGATGTGCCATTTATTAGTATTCGACTATAAATAACGGAAAACAACATTACGAAAAAAATTATTAGCAAAAAACAAAGTAAAAACAACAACGCTGACTATATTTAAAAAAGTTAATTCAAAATCATACAGTGGTCTACCTATGGGTCCACCGTCTTTCTCTCTCTCTCTATCTCTTATCCCCCTATCTCACTCCCTCCCCTCTCTCTCGTTCCCTCCTTATCATTTTCTCAGAACTTTATACAAAAATTAGTGAATAAAAGAAGGGCAAACATAGGAACAGCTAGCCAGTTATCAGCAGATCAAAGGCGCGTCCGCTTCAAAGAAACACTGAAAGCGCGAGCGGGCGGTAAGGGCACAGCGGAGGATGGGTAGAGCTTGGCCAAGAGACTAGGGGTTGGTAAGTCTCTAGGGGTTGTGGTGGTACGGCGGTTACGGTGGCGTTGAAACACAAAAACGTAAAACAACCCCAAACTCTCGCCCCCTTCTCTCCAATAATTTAAAGCGATACAGGTTGTAGCTGGTGGATATTCTCAAACAGATACAACGAGTACGAGTCAAACATATTTTCCTTATCGCATACTTTTTCCTTTATTTTCTCTCAAACAGAGAGATTATTACTTTATTCTATAGAATGTAGAAGGAAAACGTTTGCATAAGAGCGACGTTACTTTACTTCTCAAAGCAAAGAAATTCACAAAACAAAGGACTGTAAAAATATAATAATAATAATAATAATAATAACATATTTGTTTATACACAACTTTAGTCTTACGGTTGATGATGACACTAACCAAAGTCAATGTATAAGACAATCCCACCCGAGACACGGGGCTAGTACTGCCTTAGGGAACCGGGAAGTTATTTCGTACTAATCTGAATATAAGAAGAACATGTCTGTCTAAATTTCGTAAATCCCAGTTTACTCAGTAAACGCTCAATTTGCAGTATTGGACTCGGAAGGTATTCGACAACGCTCAATACAGAAGGTATTGGACTTCAATTCGTGTTAATGGAAGGGTATACGCCCAACAGAAGAGCAATGTACTCGTAAAATGCAGAATTAAATTTTTCAATTATGGCATCTGCTTAAATTTGTCAAGTTATTCAACTATTTTTCAAGTATACTTCTCTTGGAGAACGCAATATTGTCCTCAAGTTAATGCATACAGATGAAATAGTGAGACATGAAACGGTTTGCGCAGATCGACGTGGGGGGCAGGAAAGGCAGTGCAGGAAGTGGGGTGTGAGGAGACCAATCATGACACACAACCATATGACATACCAACCACGTAACTGTTCTGAACACAAAATGACTGAATGGAAAACAATGCATTCTAAGTTACGCATGCGTAATGAGATCTTTTGACACTTCGCATCAGACATCCGATTCATGTTTAACTATTTAGCTATAGACGCCTCTTACAGAATTTCGTTGTTCTAACGTGGAAGGTGCCTGCTTGAAGTTCGCCCTCAGCATAGAGGACACAATGATTTAAACGCTTGTCCCCAGTTGACAGATGCATTCTCTTTTTTTCCATCGGTTTCACTGTTTACTAAAAATGAATATATTTTTTAATGTGATAAGCTTATCACGAAATGAGTACTAAAAGAGGCCTAATTTACCATGAGCCAAGAAGTGATTATATTTAGCGAAACTGTAAATGGTTAAGACTTATGGTCAGTAAATTAACAACTTAGCTGTAACATAGTATCAAGACGCTAATGGCATACACTGTAGTGTTGTGCTAGTGAGACAGTGTGTATGTCAGTGAAACAATGAATATGTCAGTAAAGAAACTCGTGTTCGAGAACAATAATATTCTACCCATTCACGAACACGCTACTTAGTAAATTTTAGTGTGCGGAATGGTGAGGCACATAGACAAATAATTTAAACTTTAATAAATAAAATATTATAAATCCTAATTAAGGGTTCAAGTGTACGTAATTCACAATTTAAACCACGTAGCATCGAAGATTCTCGATTGCCGGACAACATGCAGCTGGTGGTCTGCATGTTAGAAAACGTTTAGAAAACATGTTTCGTTCGAGATGGGTAGATTATTTACAAACATGTTTCATTCGAGATGGCAGATTATTTACAAACATGTTTCGTTCGAGATGGCAGATTATTTATAAACATGTTTTGTTCGAGATGGCAGATTATTTACAAACATGTTTCGTTCGAGATGGCAGATTATTTACAAAAATAAATCAGATTGCAGGATTATTTTTCTGGAATGAGACATGAAACCAAACTGCACCTGTCACGATCAAAATCATGAAGAATATTGATTTGGACGGCGAATCAAGAAGGCGTTGTCCTCGTTCTCTTGAATCCTTAATTATGGTTAATAATTTTTTTTACACAAACAGGGCACCCGTGGACGACGCGAATATCATTTCCTTTTCTTCTCCTGCCAGAAGGTCCTCATTCGCACACTATACGCCGCCTTCCTTTCCACTCTCCACCCCATTCTCGTCTTCGTCTCACCGCAGAGAACCTCAAGATTTTGAATTTTGTTCTGTATGTATTTCTATCCACACAGTTGTTCAAAGAGATACCCAGTTTCATCATTTCCTCCTTGAGTTGTTTGGTGTATCCGTTCAGACTGGAAAGTTGCCAAATATATTTGAAAATTTGTTTGTTTAATCTGGACCGATCCATCCGAACCATATTTAAAATATTATGTGTAAAATAAATAATATTTTATTTTATTATGATTATTAGCGGGGGTCCTACAGTCTATGCCGCATCCCGCATTTCGATCGCCATTTCTCCCTATCTTTCAAGTCATCGTCTTCAATAGCTCGATCTCTCATGCTTTTCCTAATTCCTGTTCTTCATTGTGTTGTCAGTCTTCATTTTCTTCTCCTGTTTTGTAGTGTATAAGTCAAATATTTTATTTTATTAAAATTTAAATTATTTTTCTCTATTTGGCCCACCACGTTTGTCAGCCTAAGGTGCCAGGATTTGTTGACTGGCACAAGCACGAGCACAAGGTAACTTACATTGTTGATTGGACCTAATGTGCGAGGTCTTCAACACTGTTGGGTCGTAATAACCTGGGATAGAGGCAGGATCGAAGGAGAAGAACGGGAGACCGCATCAAGATTATCAGGCAACGAAGCCGAACCCATCACGATTCACCCTGACTAGTCATCAGTACCGGGGAAGAGAAAAACTATTAAGTTTATTAATATTGTGTGAAGAACAATAGAAAAATAACATTTTAGATTATCATAAACATTTAAAACAATTTACTAATTTTAAAGATTCTTTAAAATTTTGCCACTGTAAAGAATTAATGTAGGCTATATTCATGAACGTTATTAAAAGACTAATCATAGTACAATTCATAGCGCGTCTTATAAATACAGTAAAATCTAACGTTTCTATTTTCTTAAATAATTTTTAAAAATATTTTTTTAAAGAAAGCCGTTTTATTGAATTATGTTCAAATGAATTATACTTAAGAATTTTTAACATTACACATACATAAAGAACTATATTTTCTTGGATTTCATTGTCCGTTGATTAACTAAATATAAGTACTGTATATCACTACCGACTCGGAACACAACGTTTTAACTTATAGCTTGAACCAGTTTTCGCTTATTATAAGCTTTGTCAGAGCTCATGTCAGGCTCTGACGAAAGTTATAATAAGCGAAAACTGCTTCAGGCTATAAGGTAAAATTTTTACGTTTTTACCAATAAAAAACATTGTTTTATTCTTCGTATTGTTTAAATTAGCAGCCATCCTTACTATTTCTTTTATGAATTTGCTAACTGCTATAATTTTTTTATTGTTCGACTAAGCTTTTCGTCATTACTGACATCTTCAGGTCTTAAACAACCTAAGGTCGTTTGTTTAAGACCTGAAGATGTCAGTAATGACGAAAAGCTTAGTCTAACAATAAAAAAATTATAGCAGTTAGCAAATTCATAAAAGAAATAAAAAACATTGTGTTCCGAATCGGTAGTGATATACTTATATTTAACTATATTTTCTTTTAAATTCAACTCGATTTATTTCAAGTGGATGAAAAAACAATAAATAAAAGTGTTTTTTGTTTGAAATTTGTTGTACCAATAAGTGTATTAACCAGTATTCACAAAAAGAGCTTCTACAATTTCTTTACAGACTCCGATCTGTAGTGTACAAAAACAGGCCATTAACACATAACCAGGTCATCCAATTTCTGATCTTCCAAAGTCGCGACAATGAAGCCTCCCTACATCTCATGGCCTTCAATCTGTGAATTTTTGTTATCTTTTGCCATCGTTTCTGCTTTCCATCTCCACTTCACGTGTCTTATTTCTATAAGAGCTGGTACAGTTTGGTTGCACATTCATTTATTTATTTATTTGCTCCCCTTGTTGAATCTAGAGTTGTCTTTCTGAATGTTACCTTCCGGGTCTTTTTTCAAAGTTGATGAAATATTGTCTTCAAATCTGCTTTTACATACATAAGTATCTTTATCTTGTTCATAAATAGAGTAACGTGAGAGGCGTTTAGTTGAACGACAGAAGCGAGTTCTCAGTTTGGCATTTGTCTCTGTCTACTTGTGGCGTGTCTGACGATTACCTTTTAACGCATCATTAGATTTTTGTAAAACTTGACACGGGTGTCCACACTTTTTCCGTACACAACCTTAATGTTTTTGAGATTGATGTTTCCAAAAATATAGGGGAGGGAGACAAAAATGCGGGGTGGGGGCAAAAATTGTGACACGCAAAAGCTCATGTGGGGTATCAAATTAAAGGGAATTTTATGCAGATTCTGAATATAGTTTTCATTTTTGAAAATTGTTTTAGTATATGTACCGCAGAAGCGAGTTTTGTTTAGTTGTTTACATGTCTGACCATTTTATTATTTTAATTATAGAGTTTGTGTATATGTTTAATCTGTAGACAATAACAAGAAGAGCTGTCTACAGCATTTACTTCTCAAAGCAAAGAAATTCACAAAACAAAGGACTGTAAAAAAATAATATATTTGTTTATACAGAACTTTAGTCTTACGGTTAGTGATGACACTAACCAAAGTGAGTGTATCAGAGAATCCCACCCGAGAGGCGAGGCTAGCACCAGCTTAGAGGCCCGGGAAGTTATTTCGTACTAACTTGAATATAAGAAGAACATATGGTACTGCCTAAATTTCGTGAACCCCAGTTTACTCAGTAAACGCCCAATTTACGGTAGGCTATTGGACTCAGAAGGTATTCGAGAACGCTGAATACACAAGGTATTGGGTTTCAGTTCAAATGCAGATTTACATTTTTAAATATGGCATCTGCTTAAATTTTTCAAGTTATTAACATTTTTCAAGTGTACTTCTCTTGGAGAACGCTTAAGTTAATACATACAGATGAAATAGTATGTATGAAAAAATCGCAAAAGCTCACGTGGGGGTATCAATTTAAAGGGAATTTAAATCACAATCTGAACATAGTTTTCATTTTTGAAAATTTCAAACAGTTTAGCCGACAGAAGCTACAAAAAATTGGGTTAAAATGTTGATTAAGTCAAAAAAATTCATGTGCGGTATAAAATTAAAGAGAATTTTGACACTAATATCTGAATGTAGTGTTAAGTTTTGACAATTTCATGATTTTGAAACCCCAAAAAGTCCCAAAAAAAAGATAAAAAATTTGAAAAAATTGTCAAAATGCAGCACACTAAAATGAACTGGAATGCTTCGAATTTTTAGCGTTTATTGTATGATTATATGTTGTACAATTGTTACAATACTAAAGGAATAGTAGGGAAATCGTGATTTTTGTAATTTTTCCCATAACTGAAAAATTATGTAATATCGAAATTTGTACGATAATAAATAATGTAGTTGGTTCAAAATAGTGAACGAGTCCTGCGCCTAAGGGAGCATACTAGTGTGTATATTGTTTCTAGACGTACGCGGACAAGTCAACAGTAGGTTATATATACGATCGACACGTCTGCACTGTCACGACTTATTACTCCGACACCTGAATGATGGCACTTTGTAGTCAACAATGTGTTTAACGCGTGATCTGTTTACACTAGCAGCTAATCTGCCTCCCGCGTATTTGCACTACAGTAGCTGGAGAGTCTGTCCTTGACTCTGGGTGAATACATACGACATTGTAATGTTATGTTGTATTGTTTCGTTATAGATAGCTTTGTGGCTACTAATGTACGCGTCGGAGCAATAAAATCAAAGTGCGTTGTTTCATATGAGGACTTATATCTTCTTCATTTTCCGAGGTTGCCTGAGCCGAAGGACACACGCGTGCGCGAAGGGAGAGGATTACTTGCTATTGTTATGATAAATGTGTAAAACCACGTATGCCACTGCCACAATTTGTGATCTACCTCGTTTCCTGAACTACCAGCTCCCGTGTCGTGAGACAGTTTGTGATCTACCTCGTTTCCTGAACTACCAGCTCCCGTGTCGTGACACAGTTTGTGATCTACCTCGTTTCCTGAACTACCAGCTCCCGTGTCGTGACACAGTTTGTGATCTACCTCGTTTCCTGAACTACCAGCTCCCGTGTCGTGACACAGTTTGTGATCTACTTCGTTTCCTGAACTACCAGCTCCCGTATCGTGAGACAGTTTGTGATCTACCTCGTTTCCTGAACTACCAGCTCCCGTGTCGTGACACAGTTTGTGATCTACCTCGTTTCCTGAACTACCAGCTCCCGTGTCGTGACACAGTTTGTGATCTACCTCGTTTCCTGAACTACCAGCTCCCGTGTCGAGACACATTTTGAGATCTACCTCGTTTCATGAACTACCAGCTCCCGTATCGTGAGACAGTTTGTGATCTACCTCGTTTCCTGAACTACCAGCTCCCGTGTCGTGACACAGTTTGTGATCTACCTCATTTCCTGAACTACCAGCTCCCGTATCGTGAGACAGTTTGTGATCTACCTCGTTTCCTGAACTACCAGCTCCCGTGTCGTGACACAGTTTACACATAAATAAATTAAAAGTAGTCTACACGAATGTTCACTAATTATTAAAGTTTACTTATTAGTCTAATAGCACTGAAATAATAATTAATGACCTGATTGTTATTAAAAAACTAAGAACGGAGAAATTATTTATAATAAATAAAACTTTTAGGCGTGCATAGAAACAAAGAAAAAACTTCTTGGATTTCGTTGTCCATGACGTGTTCGTTACTTAACTAAATATAATTAATTCACTGCCGACTCGGAACACAAAGTTTTTTACGGGTAAAAACGTAAAAGTTTTACCTCATAGCCTGAACCGTTTTTTGTTTTTATAAAGCTTCTTCAGAGGCTGCCTATGACTAAGCTTTTTGAAAGCGAAAACCGGTTCAGGCTATAAGGTAAAACTTTTACGTTTATACCCGTAAAAAACTTTGTGTTCCGAGTCGGTAGTGAATTAATTATATTTAGTTAAAGAAATAACCTCGAGACACAAAGCAGAACGCTTAATAGGCGTTGAATATGCACTGGGTTTGAAACAACTGGGTTTCAAGCTTCTCAAGTCCGTAACCTACGTTGAAGGATATTGAAGTCCATGGGACCATAAGCATTTACTTATAGGGGTGTACACCCAATTTAAAATCATATTTTTACTAACATCCACTGTTTTGACTCTTCCTTTACGCTTAAATAAATTATACATAGGCTACTAAATTCTATAATTCCAACTTTGTCGTGTTTACTTGCTGAACTGTTACTTGTCATGTTCTGGACGAGGCCTTTCAGTGTTTCCACCATTTTCAACTCCAAAACCACAACGACTGAAAACATCCGGGAAACACTGAAAGACCTCGACCGGAATATGACAACTAGCAGTTCAGCAAGTAAACACGACAAAGTTGGAATTACAGAGACTGCTAATTCAAATAACAAGATGATTAATTCTATAAAATTGAGTATGTAATTGCTTTTTGAAACACTGTAAATAAATTTTCCAGCCGGACTTTACAACCAACCAAACACCCCCTCGGGTCTTAGCAGTGGGTCGTGCCCCATAGGTTGAGAAACGCTGCTGTAAACGACATGTTTGTCGTCTGTACTGATAAGAAGTGGGAACGTATGTCATGTCCTATGGGAGAGCCATCTTAAAAATCATAGCTTAATGGTTACATCAAAGAACGCCAAATACACGTTCCTTTTACGTTTTCAAGTGTCACTACAGAAGTTATGTTAAATAGATCTTAGATGAGAGATAGTTACCCGCTGTGTGTGATGGATGGCTGCAACACCAGGCGCCTTCCGAAAGTATACTGTAGCCTACAGAGAAATATCTAGAGTATTGTGTGTAGGGACAATGATAGGTGGCTTGAAGGTAGTGTAAACTAACAGAACTATTAACAGAGGGTTAACTAACAGAGTTAGTGTGGGAATGATTAACTAACAGAAGTGACTGGTGCAAGGGGCTGATTAAACAGTAGAACCGGGTGGCGCACAAAAATATAACTACGAGACATACAAATGCTCTAAAACAATTCTTACCATTTTATGAATGTTTTAGAATTAAGAAATTGGACCAGTTCAGGCAGTACTGAATTTAAGCATAGTCTACATACGCTATTGGCGAGTGCCATAAAACCAAATCCCATTGAAAATAGTATACTACAATCTTTTTATGATGCAGAAAAATTGTGATTTATTTACAGATTTGTACAATGTAAATATTTTTTTTAAATATGTTTAATTTGCGATAATTACAATTATATTGTTTTACTTTTCTTTTGAAATCTTATATTATTTTTTTATTGTTTTTATTTTTTATCCTATGTTTTGTTTTTTATTCTGTTTAGGGTCTTTCGAGTGTAGAATAAAATGAGTGCAATATTTGTAACACCACCAAATGTTACTGTAACGAGCAGAAAATTTTAAAATTTTAAATTTTTCACCTCGGCAGAGTACGTTCACACGAGGCAGTGTCAACGACTTATAGTTGGCGCAATAAATAAGGAGTAATGAGAAGATGTCAGTGAGGCGTCGCTGACTTGACAATAGAAACACATTAAGTTCGATCCAACTATAGAAATTGGTGGCGTAAGATGACAGGGAAAGTTTCGTCCAGAATTATTGCTCTCCGCAGCTGTAACAAAGTAAGCCAGGACATTCACACCCGTACCGAGAATTGTAGCAGATGTTGACCATGTTACGTCAGTAGACGGTAAACGACAAAAGGAGTGAAACTACACCATTACAATGGAACGACTGCACTGCACCTTAAGAAACAATACAGTAAGATAGGCCTGACAAAGACTAAAGTCATGTTACGCAGCTGGAGTTATCGTCTAATTGACAGACAAGAATTTACGAAGGGAAAGTTGGGGTGACTTCACCAGCCAGCAGATGTTCAAAATTGTTAATAGCCAGAAAAAAGGGGTTAGAACTTGGAACAATGCGTCAGGAAGACTGAAAGTACAGATAATGGGAATCTATAGAAACACAGAGTTTACTCAGACAATAGGCTGATCGACAAGTGTCTAATAGCCATAGTTTCGTCGAAACGGGTCAACGTTCGTCAGAGCAAAAATCGGGGAGACGTAAGAACCTATCAGATGCCTTCAGACAGCGAGAAATTTGGTGGTGAGGAGTGTTTCCATAGCAACTGAAACGAAGGACCTATCGGGAGAACTATGACGTAGAATCTTGACATGGTGGCACAGTATTTTCCAAGAAAACTAAAAAACAATACTTCAATCTCGAATGAAGTAGGCGTGAAGCGCGCCAGAGACAAAATTTTGAGTAGGGACGAATTAATAAAAACTATCTGCCCAGGACAGAGGACAGCAGTGATACTCAATTTTTAGACAGTCTACACTCAATTTTTGAAACAGTAATACTCAATTTTCGACAGTTTTACTAAAGTTTTCAGACAGTTTTTACACTCAAATTTTCAAATAGTTTAACTTCAAGTGCGAGAGACGGTATATCATAAACTTTCAACAGTTTACGCTAGTTATTCGGAGTTAGTATTATTTAAATTTCAGAAGAGTACATTAATCGTGCGGAATATTAACTCGAGTCCGGAGTTAAAATTATACAAAGTGAACAATCAGACCGTTACACCAACAGACATTATCACTTAACGATATACAAAACAGTTGAACTTAATATAGTGTACTACACATTATCAACAACATAATGAACACGAAATATTAAACAAATTAATAAACAATACGAATGTTTAATGAAGCAGCGACAAGTGGAACTAGACATGTATATTAACATTAAAACGAACTCACAGCACACACAGTAAGATGAAACATTTGGTTGAACACTGAACTTTAATTATTCACATATACAAACGTCTACGCGAGTAATCGGAAGAGTGAGTGTTAAGTGATTGTGATAAAGCAGCATCCGACGGAATGTGTCTACGAGCCATCTTCATCTCTGGAACTCGACTTCAACAACAACTAATGGATATTCAATAACCAAGTAACCATTATTATAATTATTTCTAATTAGTAACTTCTACTGACCTGGTTTCTTTCAAAGAATTCACACCTGAGAAAATTATTAAGAAAAGTAATGAATAAATCTGAATAAAGTAATTAATGAATGTATTAACAAAAGCTTATTTGGGATTTAATGAACGCATTAAATAAGTAGTATATGAATTGTTATATTATTTGATTTGTATATGTATGTATGTTTTCTTTGTTTTCAGCATATATTGAACATGTATTTGTTATTATAAAATATGTATGTATTTCAGGTACAGCGACGTATCATATGTACAATTATAATGTATTATGAATGATAATTAAACTAGTACTTTAAGTTGATCATAAATATGCGTTCATTATTACCAAATGCAACCCAAATATTAACCTAAAGTTTGAAGTAATACAAATAGATTTTAAGAGTTTCATGTGTTCAAATAAAGTAAATGAATTGATAACGTTAATCTATTAAATGATATCACGTATGTGTTGATGAGAATCAGAAAGTTATACATAATGTTAAATGGCTGTTTCACACACGGCATGAAAGTAATCAATTGAAGCAAGTAAATACATATTATCTATTGCACATGAATTTATATAGAATTCACTATATAAACCGTATATCAACACGTTGGTATAGATAATCAGAGTAATAAATAAGATTCAATTATACACATACATGTGAGAGATCGATAAATTTATATGCTTAATAGCAAACACAATTACATAATTAATTATCACAAATGTAATTCTTCATTTACATTTATTTTGCATAAATTGACATTTATAAAATGGCGTCCAACTTCGGGGCCAGATACATGTAAAAAAAAATCAATAAAATATTTATGCAATTAATACACACTTATAAATTTACATTTATAAAATGGCGCCCATTCGCACGGCATGATACGCATTAACAAAGATTGTTAACACGTACAGCTTTGGTAAAGAACAGGCAGTAGAAGTAATAGATAAAGTAGTGTCATAGAAATAGAAGTAAGATGAGTGTTATTAGTGTAAGTCAGTTTGAATGATTACGCGTAGGAGGGCAAAAATGGCGAGCAATTCCGACAGCGTAGAATTCGACATTAATAACCAATTAGGTACCGTAAATACAGAAGACAATACTACACCTACCGAACCAAGTAGCGTGGTAGAGAGTCCAGAAGATAGGGCGCGAGGACAGACATCAAAAACAGAAGATGTAAGTCTACAAACGTTGATGGAGTTCATCCGTCAACAGAGTGAAAAACAAGAAGAAAGTAACAGAAAACAAGAAGAGAGTATCAAATTAATTAGTGAGAAATTAGATAAGCAGAAGGAAGAACAAGAAGAAAACAGTAAATTAATTAATGAAAAACTCGACCAGCATAAGGAAGAGATTACACAAATAAGGTCTGAGATACGTGAAAGCCAGCAGACCTGGGAAAGAAAGGTTAACGAACTACAGAAGAAGCAAGATGATATCGTGAAAGACTTGAGAGAAGAAGCCAATAAGAAGTACGTAGAAGTACAAGAAAAACAAGAAAATGATCGTCAAGAATGGATGGCAGCAATACACACTACCCAGACGACCGTTAAAAAGATTAATCACAAGTTCGATGTTCACGTCAAGGATTACAATAAGAAACACGAAGAACTCAAGGCCGAGATACACGATACCATACTGCAGAAACAACAGGAGCAAGAAGGAACAAATAATAATATTATACAGAAGTTGGAAGAAGTTGACGGTAGACAACGTTCAACAGAACAGAAGTTGGACGAGACTACGAAAGAGAAGACAACGAGGATCGAAGAGTTAAAAGGACATTTAACTAAAGTGAAAGAAAACCAGGAAAGACTGCAGCGACAGTTAATGGAAGGTGAGTGTGGTATATTAAATCGAATTAACGGGCCTAACCACAATGACCTTAAATACAATGGCACGGACAGATTCCCTATGGAATTCCTCAAGGAACTCTCCGAAATACAAGAGTTATACTACCCCGCTGACAATATCAAGTGGATTGGTAGACATCTGGAGTTAGACGCAGGAATTTGGTGGCGAGTGATACGTAACCAAATATCAAATTTCGAAGAATTCAAGGAAGCGTTCTCTCTGAAATATTGGGGCCAAGAACGACAAGACAGTATCCGGGATCATTTGGAGTATGGCAGGTTTGATTGGCGTGGACCAGTTACTGCTATTCAGTATATTGAACGTATCTTATTGGAGAGTCGGCAGTTAACACCCACTCTGACTGATAATCAGCTTATACGTAAGATATCTCGTCACTTTGGGCGTGAGATTCAGCTCGCGGTGGTCACAAGAGGAATTGTGACGATACCAAACTTCGAATCATTGATCATAGAGTATACACAGATTCAACCGAGAAATAATAGAGAGTCGAACTATGTGGCGACAAACGAGGGAAGAAATGCCTATAAGGAAAGTGAAAGCGGTTTGAACAAAGGAAGTGGGACCCAGAAGAAAACTTGGGGTGACAGACCGGCCATAAATACCCAACAACATCGTAATGCGGACCGACGCGCCGTCAACACAATAGAGTTTACAAACACGACTGCCGGTGCATCGGGCACTCAACCCAAAAGGAACCGTCAACAAGAAGAAGAAGAAAAAAAAAATCCCTCCACTCATTAACGGAGATAGCCGACAAAACAAATGACTACCAGACGAATATAATCCTACCGGACTTACGAAGCGATTTATTATGTAATGATGATGAAGAGATTTCCCAACGAATAATTAAGTGTCCAGAGATAAATATCAAGTTCAACAATAAGGTTAGTGTACAAGCGTTGCTCGATACTGGATCCGTTATTGCCGGATTATCCGAGTCGTGGTTTCACCAAAACAAACATGACATTACACCTTATGAAATATTACCGATGTCTAACACATTAATAGTTAGCGCGGTTGGTAATAAGTCAAAGCTAATAAGAAAACAAATATTATGTGATATCTATATTGAAGAAATTAAATATGAATGTGTTTTTCTCATAATACCAGATTTGATAAAACCTTGCATATTAGGAACCAATTTTCTTCAAGAAACAGGATGTCTCATTGACATGGGAAGAAGGATCGTCGAGTTAAGAAGAGAGGATGGCAAAGCGACGTACACAGTGCCAATGATGCATATAAAAGTGGTGGACGTAGAAGAAGAAGAAGAGATCATCAGAAACATTGACAAGAAGATAGAAAGTATTGAATGCGGAGATAAAGGAACGTTGGAAAGATTAAGGGAGATTCTGGTTAGGAATAGGAGTTTATTCAGAGAATGCCCCGGAAGAATCGAAGGGTATGTTCACGAGTTCCAAGTCACCGACCAGACACCGTACTTCCAGAGAGGATGGCCTGTCCCATTAGCGTATAAAGGGAAGGTAGATGATGAGATTAGGAAAATGTTGCGGTATGGGGTCATTGAGAGATGCAACAGCGCATATATCAACCCACTTGTTACTTTAATTAAGAAGGACGGTAGTGTACGATTGTGTTTGGATGCGAGGAAGGTGAACAGCGTGACTATCCCAGACTACGAGGGTGCTCCTCCGATAAACGACATTTTGGCGAGATGTGGCGAGATGAAATATTTATCCACCGTAGACTTAACTAGCAGTTTCTGGCAAGTACCACTGAAGCTGGAGTGCCGGAACTTCACCGCTTTTATGTACGACGGCAAGTGTTATCGTTTTACAGTTACACCATTCGGACTGAGTACCAGTTCTGCGGCATTAACCAGGGGATTGGACGCAGTATTAGAAGATGAAGTTAAAGAAAATACCATTATTTATGTCGACGATTGCCTGTGTTATTCTGAAGATTTAGAAACGCATTTGTTACATTTAGATTCATTATTATCCAATTTAAGAAGGGCAAATTTAACCATCAATTTGGAGAAGTCGCAATTCTTCAGACAAGAAATCGCGTACCTTGGGTATCGATTAACGACACAAGGAATACGAGCAACAGACGAGAAGATCGATGCCATTATGAAGTTCCCTACACCTCGGAACCAAAAACAATTAAAAGGTTTCCTGGGTTTGACAAATTTCTACAATCGTTTTACAGACAAATACGCTGAAACCACTAAACCACTACTTGAATTGTTACGGAAGGGACAGAAATTTACCTGGACACAGGAGTTAAATGAATGTTTTCAGCAGGTTAAAAGGTTATTCGTGGAAACAGTCGTCTTAAAATTTCCCCGAATAAATCAAAGATATTATATGCAGTGTGACGCCAGTAACTTTGCATATGGCGGACAATTATATCAACTGGACGAGGAAGGAAAAATTGGAGTAATAGCTTTTACCAGCAAGACATTCAAGGGTGCAGAAATAAATTATTACACTACGGAGAAGGAGCTTTTGTGTATTGTACGAAGTCTTGAGAGGTTCCGTATATACATACTAGGACAACCGTTAACTATAATTACTGATAATAAGGCACTGACTTTTATGAATAAATGTCACTTAAACAACTCGCGAATTACACGCTGGATCTTAAGTATCCAGGAGTACAAATTCGACATTGTCCATTGTAAAGGTAAGGACAATATTATTGCTGATCTGCTAAGCAGAAATCCAGAAGATGCCACGCTAGAAGAAATTAGTGACAATATTTCCGAATACTTAATTAACCACATGACAATCAAAATGGATAAGAAGGTAAGCAAAATCCTAATGGATATTGGAAAGTACCAAATTCAAGATAATAAGCTTAAGAATGTTATTGATAAGATTAGGGAAGAGTGTATAGATAAGGAATTAAATAAATTTTATAGATTCGTCGATGAGAAATTGTACAGATTACGTAGGAGGGAATGGAAACTGTACATACCGAACAGTGTGTCCGGCGAAATAATTGCTGAAATACACCGTATGTATGGTCATCCCGGTGCTAAGAGATGTATTAAATTATTGCAAGAGTATTTTACCATAGACGGTATGTAGAAAAGGGTGAAAAATTACGTACGGGCTTGTGACACTTGTCAACGGAAAAAAGATTCCGGCAACAAAAATTTGTTCGGAGGAACGAAAGCCATTATACAGTTACGCAAGGGTGACATAGTGAGCGCCGATTACTTTGGCCCGCTACCTGCTTCGTCCGCCGGCGTAAGATATTTGTTTGTTATGGTTGACAACTTTACCAAATACGTACGACTTTTCACACTTCGAAGGGCAACGACCGCAGCGACACTGAGAAGGATACACCAGTATTGTAAAGAACTGGGGTCTCCTAGAATAATTATCACAGACAACGGAACGCAATTTTCATCTAAAAAATGGTTAAATGGGTTAACTGAACTAAATATTCAACCAAGATTTACCGCAATAAGGAACCCTTGTGCGAATCTGGCTGAAAGAATCAACAGACAGCTTGGGAACTTATTTAGGATCTTTGTCGGTGATCAACATACAAAGTGGTCGCGTTACGTACCAATCGTTGAGAGTTGTATTAACGAAACGTACCACGAGACGATAGAAGTAACACCGTACGAGGCACAGCTCGGGAAGAAACCTACCAGAGCGTGGGAGAAATACATAAACAAGGACATACTTCTAGTTAAAGGAGTGGACCATAACCAAATATTCATCAAAATGAAGGAGAAGAGGGAAAAACAAGCGAAGTTATGTAATGAGACCAAGACCATTACAAAATTCAAAATTGGTGAAAAGGTGTTAATCAGAACATATCATCAATCGGACGCGGTCCAGAAGAGAACTGAAAAATTTTGCGAACTGTACTGCGGACCATATAAAGTGCATCAAATTCTCGGAGAAGCTACTTATCTACTCGTCGATTGCGATGATGACAAGAAGCTCCGCGGAAAATTGAATGCCAGACAATTGAAAAAATACCATGAACCAGAAAATTGAAAATGAAGGAAGAGGAAGAAATTGAAGAAGATGTCATAAGAAGCTAGCTGATGCTGATGAATCATCTGCGTTAGGGTAATTGACGCGTTGATATCATTCAAGCTGGCTTAACCAAGAAAATTATGTACTTTAATTGTCAAACATAACATAAAGTGTATTTAGTTAATTAAGCACTAATTAAATGTTAGATACTAAGATAAATTAACATTTAGTGTGACATTTTATAAAAATATTGTAGTGAACGCAAAGGACATTTAAGTGCTATCACTTGATTCACATAGTGATAAGATACTAGGACAAAGTGAAAGAAAGGGACACTTAAAATCAAATAAATGATATTATTCAAAGAACTAGATCGTAAATGAACTTTATGAATGTGAGTGTATATAATTAATAGGCTAAGATTGTAAATGATGCTAGCATGAAGTAGGTAAATCATTAAAACAAAATGTATTACGTGTATGTAAATTATTAAAATAATTACAACTAAAGTAGCGAATGTGTTAATTAACAATTTAAATTTTTATAACATCTTAAAAGATTTTATTGGTAAGGTTATAACCTCTTCTCTTGAGTTATAAGAGAGGGAACCCAAAGTAATTGGTTCTCCCAATTACTTAAGGCTGCCTTATTCGGGACGAGCTGAAATTTAAACAGAACAACACACAGTAAATATAAAAGGAATCAGGGAAGGGATAACTGTTGATTTATGTACTTAGTATATGTGTGTAACAAGAAGATTCCCCTTTATTAAACATTTAAAAAAACAAATGACATTTACTCAAAATACAGATCTCATTACGTTATTAATTAAATTATCAAAATTATTTAAATTGCTTTATATATACTGTGGGATCACAACAAATTATATTTAGCTTTTCCCCGGATCCGGGTAACCATTGGTATTTAGTCTTTAAACTTTTAATCATATTCAATTCAAGATATTAGCTTGCAAGACTGTTACTTTTACTTTTACTTTTAAGTTTCATTATTATTCCATTTGAAGAATGGTATTAATTATACTAAGATACGTTAAAATCTAAACTGTTACAATTGTAAGAAGCCTGAATAGTTACAATTAAATTCTTAGATTTAAATTTTTATATTCTTATAAAGTCAATCGTCTCTGAAAGTATCTTTAAGAGAGTATTGTGTTACAATTACTATTATTATTATTCCTCGATAGACGTGCTATCGAGTCACCTTTAATTTGGGCTGTAGAAATCTCCTCCATATGGTTACATCTTGGGAATCCTAAGGGCGTCGTCCTCGTCTAGGTCTGGTCTCAGTTGTTCACGGCTTAAACGTCTTCAGGATAGAGTAGGCCTTCTACACAGGTACTCGTTGATTCTCAGATGTCTCGAACTGCATTATCGGTCGGGTCTACGAGAGTAGTAATTCTGATGATTCATGTCTCCAGGTAGGATGTTGTGGAGAGTCGTCAATCGGAGAAGATAGCTGTTATAGTTATTAACACTCGTACTTTTGGTTGTCACATATTTCTTCTTGTTACAACGTTTTTTTTAATTTTTTCTTTTTCTTAACGTTACATATTACACTCTTTTGTAGCAGTTAGTAAAATACATAAGAATTAATCCAAACTAATAACCAATCACATAACATTTCAACAGAGCATTTCGCTCGTGCGTGTGCACTGCTTGGAGTCGTCATAGCGAGAGCGAGATTTTTCGTCCGCTACCACTGGTACAGGACAATAGATAGTGGGGTGTTTATTCCACGAGAATATAGTCCCGGTCTCTCTCTGAATAAAACTTTTTATTTACACAAACTATCGCTAGATAAAAATACATCATTTAAATTAGTTGTTTTCGTGACTATCTGTGTCTTCAGATTCTTTAATTATTAACATTATTTTTCTATATTATTTTTAATTACAGAAGACTCGGTAAACATGTCGAGTCCGGTATCAACAGGTAGGCGCCTGATAACAAGCAAAGGGTTAAATGCGACAATAATAATTATTTACAATATGTCTTTTCTTTACCGTTTCTTTGCCCTTATTAATTACTACTTCCATTCACACTTAGTACCTACATGTTTTTTTATTATCATTGTGAGATTTAAATGGTTAATTGTTCGCAACTTACAATTTTTTTATTTCTTTATTTTTTTTATAATTGTCACAATTTAAATCGTCACATACTCCGCCTCTTAACCAACACCGACTCCGGAAAATTTGGTTAGATACGTACCGAGAGTATGCTTGGGGAGTACAGTGTGAAATTTCTCTCACCCGTTTCTAGCTGTATGTAATTACTAACAGCATCGGTCATTCTTGACTTGCTGATTCTTACTATCTTTACATATACTTCATATTTTACACACTAATTAGATTACTACATAAAATTCACACACTATAAAAGTATTTTCAACATTCTAAATTTTCTTAACTCTACTACTTATGACTACTACCTGATTTTTTTTTCTTTCGTGAGAGTTTCTCTAGTTATAGAATGTACTCTTTAATTACTCCAATTTTTTTTTTTTTTTAATTGGATGTCAGCTGACTTCTTGCTTTGCTCTACTTTCGATGAAGAGGATTCAAGGTTGATCAGGCCTCGTACCTACTTATACGACAAGGTAGCCAAAGGTTACTCAAGTACTTTTGCAGTTGAGTACTAAACATTGTTTTCACATTTATTTATTTATTTAACTGGCACTCTACTATTTTCTTCTTCAAGATAATGTTTTATCTGTGAAATATGTGTCCTTCGCACATATTTGTGAGTAGAGGGTTCATACAGAGTTACAGTTACCGGAGTTAAGTATTTTTGAATTTGATAAGGACCGCACCATCTGTATGATAGCTTGGAAGTTGTCTTATCGACTGCACTACTCGTTGGGTGCGTTTTATACATAACTAAGTCTCCGATTTGGTACTTTACTTTATTATTATTATTCTTTTGCTCGTAATATTTCCTTGACTTCTCTAAGTTTGTTCGTAAATTAGCACGCGCTTCATTCCATATTTTCCTAATATTTTTATCCCTAATTTCAAGGGGTAATAATTCATTTATTTTCCACTTTGTGGATAATGGGTGGTTAGGTTTATACTTGAACAATAATTCGAATGGGGTAGACTTATGTCCTTCATGATATGCCGAATTAAAGGCGAATTGTATCCAGGATAGGTTCTGGTCCCACGAAGTATGGTCGTTAGCATGGTAGGCTATTAAAGCAGATTTTAGGTTTCGCAAATACCTCTCAGCTATATTACCTTGCGGACGATACTCTGTAGTGGTAATGTGGTCTATACCTAGTCTGAAACACATGTTCCTGAATTCCTTAGACTTAAACTGTGGTCCGTTGTCCGACACTAGATGGACTGGAATACCAAATTCTTTGAATAATCTATTCTGTAGAATGCTTACTGTTGTCGTAGCTAAAGCTCGCCGCATGGGGTACATCCAGACGAATTTACTAAACGAATCTACGCAAATTAGTAACATTGTATTTCCTGATTTGGAACGTGGGTAGGGTCCAGAAAAGTCTAAATAAATTTTGGAGAATGGGGTCGCAGGAATCTCTGATATTAACTGACTTATTTGGCTGTTTCTAGCTGGTTTGCTGAGTGCACACAACTTACACCTTTTTACAAATTTAGCAATCTCACTGTTCATATTTTCCCAGTGGTATTCTCTACGAATTCGATGTATTGTTTTATTTATTCCCATATGTGCTCCAATGGGGGAAGAGTGATAATATTCCATTAGCATAGGTTTAATAATATCCGGGGCGATGATTCGTGAATATTTTCCGTTCGCTATTCTACAACATAATACTTTCTTACTTAATAGGTATTTTTCTGACTTGTTTCCTTTTTCAAGTTGGTCGATAATCGGACTCAAGCGTGGGTCTTGTTGTTGATAATGGGCTAAATCCGTAAATGCAAGAGGAAATTCGGTAATTAACGTATTAATAATCGGTGTCTCTCTACTCTTGTTTTCGTAATTCTTACTACTCGGCTGGAACATACGTGACAGGGTATCGGCAACTACGTTTTGGGTGCCTCTAATATGTTGTACTTTGAACTTAAAACAATTTAATCTTAATACCCATCTTCCGATACGACATAATTGTTTTGGGTGATTTAGTAGCCACGATAAAGCTTGATTATCTGTTTCTAACAAAAACTCTTTATGTTCTAAAAATGGTTTGAACTTCTCAAACGCGAAAACGATAGCTAAACATTCTAATTCGTAAGCAGAGTATTTCTTTTCTTGGTCTGTCAGGGTGCGTGAAGCGTAACTAATTGGTAAGCGAGAGTTATCTACTTCCTGATATATTACTGCACCTAGGGCGACACTTGAACTGTCTGTTTGCACAACAAACGGTTTAGTAAAGTCGGCTAATTGTAGTACAGGGGGTGATATGATGCTTTCTTTTAATATCTCAAATGCGGTTTGGTGTTGCTCTTTCCACTCAAATTTTACTCCCTTCTTTCTTAAAGTATTTAGCGGTGCTGCTATTTCGGCTAGATGTGGAATATACTTGTGGAAATAATTTATCATTCCTAAAAATCGGGCAATTCCTTTTGCATCCCGCGGTGGTAAAAATTCTCTGATAGCACGGGTGCGCTCTGGGTCTATGCTTACCTTTCCGTTGGCTTTTACGATGTGACCTAAAAATGAGAATTGTGTCACAGCAAAATTTACTTTACTGGGGTTTACAGTTAATCCAGCTTTCTCTAATCGGGATAGTACTTCTCGTAAATGTTCAAGATGTCGTTCCATTGACTCACTGTAAATAACAATGTCATCTAGGTAGTGATACACATATTTAAACTTTATGTCATGAAATAATTTTTCTAATAATCTGCTACATACAGAACTACCTTGGGATATACCAAAGGGTACCCTTGTAAATTGGTATAGGTTGAAAGGGACGGCAAAAGCGGTGAGACGTTTCGATTCTTCCGAAAGGGGTATCTGATGAAATGCCTGATTCAAATCCATAATGGTAAAAATTTTTGCTTTCGTAAAATAATGAAAGGCACTGTGGATGTCGGGAAGTGGTATTGATTCAAATTCTATCCGTTTATTTAGTTGTCTATAGTCTACAACTAATCTATGTTTATCGTTGCTTTTGGGTACTAAAAACGCGGGGGATGAATAAGATGACGTAGAGGGTTCGATGACTCCTTGTTCTAATAATTTATTAATTTGGTTCCTCATTACTTCCATTTTTGGCGGTGATAACTTGTATGGGGCTAAACGTATTATTTTATTATCGGTCAAATTTATTTTATACTCTATCATGTCCGTCAGTCCTAACTTTGGGGTGAGGACATTGGAGAATTGATTTATTAACTTTTGTATGTTCCGTCTATCGTTACTTTCCAGATGACCTAATTCACATTCGTGATGCTTTACATGTGAAGAAGTAGTGCTAGTACTTTCTCTGTTATTTGAATTATCCTCCAATTTATATTTCCGTGAACGATCGAATCCAAAGTAAAATTTCTTATCATGAATATTTAGAATTATTCCTGTTTTACTGATAAAATCAGCTCCCAATATTAACTCGGGTCCTAATTCGTCGCACACTAACATTGGAAAATACCACGTAAAATTTTTAATTTTTACTTTACATGTAATGATAAGTTTTATCATTAAGTTTTGCTTGTTAGCGGTTGAGCACTTAATATTTACAGATTGACTGCGTTTAACTAAATTATGTTTAAATAACTTATTGGCGAGGTCATGACTAATTAAACTTCGCGTTGATCCGGAATCAATTAAACCGAGGATGGATGTTACACCAAGGTCAACTTGTACATAAGGTAATTGACACTTACTGAGGTCACACTTATTAATAGCGTTACATTTATCGATAAATTTTTTTACATAGGGGTCTAGTTTTCTTTTGTTATTATTATTAATTTGTTTTATTTTATTGACTCTCAGGGGTTTACCTTTTTTCACGATGCTGCGGAAGACACAGGGTTTCGGATCTCCCTGCCTTACATGTTTTTTGGATAATGAGTTCTTTGATTATACTGTTTCTGTTTACAGTTTCTACTGAGATGTCCGGATTTTCCGCAGTTATAGCATACATACTCTTTACGTTGGGTCTCACTGGTTTCCTGTCGCGGTTGAGCCTCCTTGGACTTACCATGGCCATAGGTTGATCTTCGAAATGGTTTTCTTTCTCGTAGACTTCTTGCGTCAGAGACTAAGGCTTGCATTTCTTTTCTATGTTGTGTAGTGGATACCGATGCATGTCTGTGCTGATCTGCGTACCACACATTTGAAGAGTGAATACTACATTGTTCAAAGTCCGCGAACGTAAGGGGTCTACTTATTAGTGCTAAACGGGAGCGTTCATCAGGAGATAAGCCTACTAGGATAGTATCGACCAATTGTTTTTCAGTCCAGTCGACTTGTAGTATACGTGACGATTCACGGATGTCCGCAATATAGTGGGCCAGTCTTTCATGAGCTCCTTGTACTCGAAGTACAGTATTTCTTTTGATATCCTCATAAATTCCAGTGGGGATAAAATATTTGATTATTTTCGTATGAAGTTCTTCTACTGGAAGACTCGAGTTTAATGTTTCTAGTACACGATCTCGTAATGGTGGTTTACATTTGGGTAATATTACTTGCAGTATTTGCCGATCGTTTAATTGTTGTAGTTCTTTTATTTGCAGTAGGTATTTGATAAAAGTTAACAGTATCGTTATACTTAACCCATCGGTGTAAGGAATTTCATTAATTATTTTCTCTACTGGGTGGGAAATCTTTCCGTAGAGGTCAACATTAAAATTTACGCTTTGTATTTCTTTCGAAGAATTAGTGGTTGCATTAGGGTTAGCAATCGCATATTGACTAGTGCTAGTACGCTGAACGTTAGGGGGTGGGGGTTCTAACATAGTTAAGGTATTTAATTTTCTACTAGGTAATTGTTCAGGACTCGGTTGTATCTTAGATACGGTGGGTGATTCGGGGTTCGAGGTGGCGGGAGGGAGTTCTACAATAGGGGATTGATCAGGGGAGATATATAATTTTTGTAAGTCTAGCTCAATTTCCTCCATTCTCGATGCATCTGACTTTCGTCGTAAGTCGTTAATAATTATGGGTAATTGGCTTAATGCCTCGTCTGCAAATTTCTGCACATCGGCGGGGACTACGGTGACGTCGGGCCAGCTTAATAAATTATTCAATCGGCGGGTTAAATGTTCTATACGTTGAGTAACGCGCAAAAGTTCCGTAGGTGATTTCTTTTCCTCAAGGTTCTGAGATAATACTATCAGTTCCCTATATTTCGCATAACAGGTTTCTCGTTCGCCGTCATAATCGAGTTCACGCAATTTGTCTAACTGCGAGCTTGTCTCAGATCTGGATTGGCGTAATGATTTTCGTAATTCAGACACGGTTACATTCATGTGTTTTAGACCTCGTAAAAGTGCTTCGTAGCATAGCTCATCTTTTACTAATAAATCAGGATTAAATTCAGCCATTTTCGTGAAGTGGCTAGAACTAATTATTCTACTATTTGTATTTACTACTATACAACGCTATATCATTTTACACGAACATAACAATATAAATAAATCGTATTCTTACACATTTATTAATAAACAATTAAAATGAGATGACAAAGGTTGTCATTTTACATAGGTAGAGAGAGAGAAATCTCACACATGCTTACAGATGCGTACGGCAAAAGGGGGAATCCGCGGCAACGACACACAGGAAAGGACACGCTACTTATAACAATAGAGCTAACACAGAGGGTGAAGTGATTGTTTAATTCCGCGATGGGGGAGTCTCACAATGACAATATACACACTCACAGGAGCGGACAAGAATTCGACCGGTCTGATATTGTTTACAAACAGACGTGAAAATTCAATGCCAGACAATTGAAAAAATACCATGAACCAGAAAATTGAAGATGAAGGAAGAGGAAGAAATTGAAGAAGATGTCATAAGAAGCTAGCTGATGCTGATGAATCATCTGCGTTAGGGTAATTGACGCGTTGATATCATTCAAGCTGGCTTAACCAAGAAAATTATGTACTTTAATTGTCAAACATAACATAAAGTGTATTTAGTTAATTAAGCACTAATTAAATGTTAGATACTAAGATAAATTAACATTTAGTGTGACATTTTATAAAAATATTGTAGTGAACGCAAAGGACATTTAAGTGCTATCACTTGATTCACATAGTGATAAGATACTAGGACAAAGTGAAAGAAAGGGACACTTAAAATCAAATAAATGATATTATTCAAAGAACTAGATCGTAAATGAACTTTATGAATGTGAGTGTATATAATTAATAGGCTAAGATTGTAAATGATGCTAGCATGAAGTAGGTAAATCATTAAAACAAAATGTATTACGTGTATGTAAATTATTAAAATAATTACAACTAAAGTAGCGAATGTGTTAATTAACAATTTAAATTTTTATAACATCTTAAAAGATTTTATTGATAAGGTTATAACCTCTTCTCTTGAGTTATAACAGAGGGAACCCAAAGTAATTGGTTCTCCCAATTACTTAAGGCTGCCTTATTCGGGACAAGCTGAAATTTAAACAGAACAACACACAGTAAATATAAAAGGAATCAGGGAAGGGATAACTGTTGATTTATGTACTCAGTATATGTGTGTAACAAGAAGATTCCCCTTTATTAAACATTTAAAAAAACAAATGACATTTACTCAAAATACAGATCTCATTACGTTATTAATTAAATTATCAAAATTATTTAAATTGCTTTATATATACTGTGGGATCACAACAAATTATATTTAGCTTTTCCCCGGATCCGGGTAACCATTGGTATTTAGTCTTTAAACTTTTAATCATATTCAATTCAAGATATTAGCTTGCAAGACTGTTACTTTTACTTTTACTTTTAAGTTTCATTATTATTCCATTTGAAGAATGGTATTAATTATACTAAGATACGTTAAAATCTAAACTGTTACAATTGTAAGAAGCCTGAATAGTTACAATTAAATTCTTAGATTTAAATTTTTATATTCTTATAAAGTCAATCGTCTCTGAAAGTATCTTTAAGAGAGTATTGTGTTACAATTACTATTATTATTATTCCTCGATAGACGTGCTATCGAGTCACCTTTAATTTGGGCTGTAGAAATCTCCTCCATATGGTTACATCTTGGGAATCCTAAGGGCGTCGTCCTCGTCTAGGTCTGGTCTCAGTTGTTCACGGCTTAAACGTCTTCAGGATAGAGTGGGCCTTCTACACAGGTACTCGTTGATTCTCAGATGTCTCGAACTGCATTATCGGTCGGGTCTACGAGAGTAGTAATTCTGATGATTCATGTCTCCAGGTAGGATGTTGTGGAGAGTCGTCAATCGGAGAAGATAGCTGTTATAGTTATTAACACTCGTACTTTTGGTTGTCACATATTTCTTCTTGTTACAACGTTTTTTTTAATTTTTTCTTTTTCTTAACGTTACATATTACACTCTTTTGTAGCAGTTAGTAAAATACATAAGAATTAATCCAAACTAATAACCAATCACATAACATTTCAACAGAGCATTTCGCTCGTGCGTGTGCACTGCTTGGAGTCGTCATAGCGAGAGCGAGATTTTTCGTCCGCTACCACTGGTACAGGACAATAGATAGTGGGGTGTTTATTCCACGAGAATATAGTCCCGGTCTCTCTCTGAATAAAACTTTTTATTTACACAAACTATCGCTAGATAAAAATACATCATTTAAATTAGTTGTTTTCGTGACTATCTGTGTCTTCAGATTCTTTAATTATTAACATTATTTTTCTATATTATTTTTAATTACAGAAGACTCGGTAAACATGTCGAGTCCGGTATCAACAGGTAGGCGCCTGATAACAAGCAAAGGGTTAAATGCGACAATAATAATTATTTACAATATGTCTTTTCTTTACCGTTTCTTTGCCCTTATTAATTACTACTTCCATTCACACTTAGTACCTACATGTTTTTTTATTATCATTGTGAGATTTAAATGGTTAATTGTTCGCAACTTAAAATTTTTTTATTTCTTTATTTTTTTTTTTAATTGTCACAATTTAAATCGTCACAAGGTCATTAGTAATTCACAAAAATGTATATGTATAGGAGATTTTTTTTGATGTCATGTAAAGTGTTACACTGAACCAATTGATTATTTGATAATATCTTGTGAATATGATATTTTAGAAAGTAAAATTTTATTCAATTGATTAAATTATTTAATTGCTCATTAAATTTATGATTTGTCTTATAATTATAAGGATAAGGTATTTATATGTAAATACGAAAATGTGAAATGCGTTCAGCTATCCCAAATAGCTAGCAATAAATTCAGAGAACCGATTAAAACCAAAAGGGGGTGTACCACTTGTAATGTAAGCCTTTAAGAATAGGTTATCATGTATTGCTTTCCCTTTTGAAGAAGATGAACACGGCGAGGCGACGTACAGGGCGCAGAATTTAGATTTGAGTTGTTCCCTGAGGTCACATCGTCAAATCGAAATTAAGGACACTGTAACGAGCAGAAAATTTTAAAATTTTAAATTTTTCACCTCGGCAGAGTACGTTCACACGAGGCAGTGTCAACGACTTATAGTTGGCGCAATAAATAAGGAGTAATGAGAAGATGTCAGTGAGGCGTCGCTGACTTGACAATAGAAACACATTAAGTTCGATCCAACTATAGAAATTGGTGGCGTAAGATGACAGGGAAAGTTTCGTCCAGAATTATTGCTCTCCGCAGCTGTAACAAAGTAAGCCAGGACATTCACACCCGTACCGAGAATTGTAGCAGATGTTGACCATGTTACGTCAGTAGACGGTAAACGACAAAAGGAGTGAAACTACACCATTACAATGGAACGACTGCACTGCACCTTAAGAAACAATACAGTAAGATAGGCCTGACAAAGACTAAAGTCATGTTACGCAGCTGGAGTTATCGTCTAATTGACAGACAAGAATTTACGAAGGGAATGTTGGGGTGACTTCACCAGCCAGCAGATGTTCAAAATTGTTAATAGCCAGAAAAAAGGGGTTAGAACTTGGAACAATGCGTCAGGAAGACTGAAAGTACAGATAATGGGAATCTATAGAAACACAGAGTTTACTCAGACAATAGGCTGATCGACAAGTGTCTAATAGCCATAGTTTCGTCGAAACGGGTCAACGTTCGTCAGAGCAAAAATCGGGGAGACGTAAGAACCTATCAGATGCCTTCAGACAGCGAGAAATTTGGTGGTGAGGAGTGTTTCCATAGCAACTGAAACGAAGGACCTATCGGGAGAACTATGACGTAGAATCTTGACATGGTGGGACAGTATTTTCCAAGAAAACTAAAAAACAATACTTCAATCTCGAATGAAGTAGGCGTGAAGCGCGCCAGAGACAAAATTTTGAGTAGGGACGAATTAATAAAAACTATCTGCCCAGGACAGAGGACAGCAGTGATACTCAATTTTTAGACAGTCTACACTCAATTTTTGAAACAGTAATACTCAATTTTCGACAGTTTTACTAAAGTTTTCAGACAGTTTTTACACTCAAATTTTCAAATAGTTTAACTTCAAGTGCGAGAGACGGTATATCATAAACTTTCAACAGTTTACGCTAGTTATTCGGAGTTAGTATTATTTAAATTTCAGAAGAGTACATTAATCGTGCGGAATATTAACTCGAGTCCGGAGTTAAAATTATACAAAGTGAACAATCAGACCGTTACACCAACAGACATTATCACTTAACGATATACAAAACAGTTGAACTTAATATAGTGTACTACACATTATCAACAACATAATGAACACGAAATATTAAACAAATTAATAAACAATACGAATGTTTAATGAAGCAGCGACAAGTGGAACTAGACATGTATATTAACATTAAAACGAACTCACAGCACACACAGTAAGATGAAACATTTGGTTGAACACTGAACTTTAATTATTCACATATACAAACGTCTACGCGAGTAATCGGAAGAGTGAGTGTTAAGTGATTGTGATAAAGCAGCATCCGACGGAATGTGTCTACGAGCCATCTTCATCTCTGGAACTCGACTTCAACAACAACTAATGGATATTCAATAACCAAGTAACCATTATTATAATTATTTCTAATTAGTAACTTCTACTGACCTGGTTTCTTTCAAAGAATTCACACCTGAGAAAATTATTAAGAAAAGTAATGAATAAATCTGAATAAAGTAATTAATGAATGTATTAACAAAAGCTTATTTGGGATTTAATGAACGCACTAAATAAGTAGTATATGAATTGTTATATTATTTGATTTGTATATGTATGTATGTTTTCTTTGTTTTCAGCATATATTGAACATGTATTTGTTATTATAAAATATGTATGTATTTCAGGTACAGCGACGTATCATATGTACAATTATAATGTATTATGAATGATAATTAAACTAGTACTTTAAGTTGATCATAAATATGCGTTCATTATTACCAAATGCAACCCAAATATTAACCTAAAGTTTGAAGTAATACAAATAGATTTTAAGAGTTTCATGTGTTCAAATAAAGTAAATGAATTGATAACGTTAATCTATTAAATGATATCACGTATGTGTTGATGAGAATCAGAAAGTTATACATAATGTTAAATGGCTGTTTCACACACGGCATGAAAGCAATCAATTAAAGCAAGTAAATACATATTATCTATTGCACATGAATTTATATAGAATTCACTATATAAACCGTATATCAACACGTTGGTATAGATAATCAGAGTAATAAATAAGATTCAATTATACACATACATGTGAGAGATCGATAAATTTATATGCTTAATAGCAAACACAATTACATAATTAATTATCACAAATGTAATTCTTCATTTACATTTATTTTGCATAAATTGACATTTATAAAATGGCGTCCAACTTCGGGGCCAGATACATGTAAAAAAAAATCAATAAAATATTTATGCAATTAATACACACTTATAAATTTACATTTATAAAATGGCGCCCATTCGCACGGCATGATACGCATTAACAAAGATTGTTAACACGTACAGCTTTGGTAAAGAACAGGCAGTAGAAGTAATAGATAAAGTAGTGTCATAGAAATAGAAGTAAGATAAGTGTTATTAGTGTAAGTCAGTTTGAATGATTACGCGTAGGAGGGCAAAAATGGCGAGCAATTCCGACAGCGTAGAATTCGACATTAATAACCAATTAGGTACCGTAAATACAGAAGACAATACTACACCTACCGAACCAAGTAGCGTGGTAGAGAGTCCAGAAGATAGGGCGCGAGGACAGACATCAAAAACAGAAGATGTAAGTCTACAAACGTTGATGGAGTTCATCCGTCAACAGAGTGAAAAACAAGAAGAAAGTAACAGAAAACAAGAAGAGAGTATCAAATTAATTAGTGAGAAATTAGATAAGCAGAAGGAAGAACAAGAAGAAAACAGTGAATTAATTAATGAAAAACTCGACCAGCATAAGGAAGAGATTACACAAATAAGGTCTGAGATACGTGAAAGCCAGCAGACCTGGGAAAGAAAGGTTAACGAACTACAGAAGAAGCAAGATGATATCGTGAAAGACTTGAGAGAAGAAGCCAATAAGAAGTACGTAGAAGTACAAGAAAAACAAGAAAATGATCGTCAAGAATGGATGGCAGCAATACACACTACCCAGACGACCGTTAAAAAGATTAATCACAAGTTCGATGTTCACGTCAAGGATTACAATAAGAAACACGAAGAACTCAAGGCCGAGATACACGATACCATACTGCAGAAACAACAGGAGCAAGAAGGAACAAATAATAATATTATACAGAAGTTGGAAGAAGTTGACGGTAGACAACGTTCAACAGAACAGAAGTTGGACGAGACTACGAAAGAGAAGACAACGAGGATCGAAGAGTTAAAAGGACATTTAACTAAAGTGAAAGAAAACCAGGAAAGACTGCAGCGACAGTTAATGGAAGGTGAGTGTGGTATATTAAATCGAATTAACGGGCCTAACCACAATGACCTTAAATACAATGGCACGGACAGATTCCCTATGGAATTCCTCAAGGAACTCTCCGAAATACAAGAGTTATACTACCCCGCTGACAATATCAAGTGGATTGGTAGACATCTGGAGTTAGACGCAGGAATTTGGTGGCGAGTGATACGTAACCAAATATCAAATTTCGAAGAATTCAAGGAAGCGTTCTCTCTGAAATATTGGGGCCAAGAACGACAAGACAGTATCCGGGATCATTTGGAGTATGGCAGGTTTGATTGGCGTGGACCAGTTACTGCTATTCAGTATATTGAACGTATCTTATTGGAGAGTCGGCAGTTAACACCCACTCTGACTGATAATCAGCTTATACGTAAGATATCTCGTCACTTTGGGCGTGAGATTCAGCTCGCGGTGGTCACAAGAGGAATTGTGACGATACCAAACTTCGAATCATTGATCATAGAGTATACACAGATTCAACCGAGAAATAATAGAGAGTCGAACTATGTGGCGACAAACGAGGGAAGAAATGCCTATAAGGAAAGTGAAAGCGGTTTGAACAAAGGAAGTGGGACCCAGAAGAAAACTTGGGGTGACAGACCGGCCATAAATACCCAACAACATCGTAATGCGGACCGACGCGCCGTCAACACAATAGAGTTTACAAACACGACTGCCGGTGCATCGGGCACTCAACCCAAAAGGAACCGTCAACAAGAAGAAGAAGAAAAAAAAAATCCCTCCACTCATTAACGGAGATAGCCGACAAAACAAATGACTACCAGACGAATATAATCCTACCGGACTTACGAAGCGATTTATTATGTAATGATGATGAAGAGATTTCCCAACGAATAATTAAGTGTCCAGAGATAAATATCAAGTTCAACAATAAGGTTAGTGTACAAGCGTTGCTCGATACTGGATCCGTTATTGCCGGATTATCCGAGTCGTGGTTTCACCAAAACAAACATGACATTACACCTTATGAAATATTACCGATGTCTAACACATTAATAGTTAGCGCGGTTGGTAATAAGTCAAAGCTAATAAGAAAACAAATATTATGTGATATCTATATTGAAGAAATTAAATATGAATGTGTTTTTCTCATAATACCAGATTTGATAAAACCTTGCATATTAGGAACCAATTTTCTTCAAGAAACAGGATGTCTCATTGACATGGGAAGAAGGATCGTCGAGTTAAGAAGAGAGGATGGCAAAGCGACGTACACAGTGCCAATGATGCATATAAAAGTGGTGGACGTAGAAGAAGAAGAAGAGATCATCAGAAACATTGACAAGAAGATAGAAAGTATTGAATGCGGAGATAAAGGAACGTTGGAAAGATTAAGGGAGATTCTGGTTAGGAATAGGAGTTTATTCAGAGAATGCCCCGGAAGAATCGAAGGGTATGTTCACGAGTTCCAAGTCACCGACCAGACACCGTACTTCCAGAGAGGATGGCCTGTCCCATTAGCGTATAAAGGGAAGGTAGATGATGAGATTAGGAAAATGTTGCGGTATGGGGTCATTGAGAGATGCAACAGCGCATATGTCAACCCACTTGTTACTTTAATTAAGAAGGACGGTAGTGTACGATTGTGTTTGGATGCGAGGAAGGTGAACAGCGTGACTATCCCAGACTACGAGGGTGCTCCTCCGATAAACGACATTTTGGCGAGATGTGGCGAGATGAAATATTTATCCACCGTAGACTTAACTAGCAGTTTCTGGCAAGTACCACTGAAGCTGGAGTGCCGGAACTTCACCGCTTTTATGTACGACGGCAAGTGTTATCGTTTTACAGTTACACCATTCGGACTGAGTACCAGTTCTGCGGCATTAACCAGGGGATTGGACGCAGTATTAGAAGATGAAGTTAAAGAAAATACCATTATTTATGTCGACGATTGCCTGTGTTATTCTGAAGATTTAGAAACGCATTTGTTACATTTAGATTCATTATTATCCAATTTAAGAAGGGCAAATTTAACCATCAATTTGGAGAAGTCGCAATTCTTCAGACAAGAAATCGCGTACCTTGGGTATCGATTAACGACACAAGGAATACGAGCAACAGACGAGAAGATCGATGCCATTATGAAGTTCCCTACACCTCGGAACCAAAAACAATTAAAAGGTTTCCTGGGTTTGACAAATTTCTACAATCGTTTTACAGACAAATACGCTGAAACCACTAAACCACTACTTGAATTGTTACGGAAGGGACAGAAATTTACCTGGACACAGGAGTTAAATGAATGTTTTCAGCAGGTTAAAAGGTTATTCGTGGAAACAGTCGTCTTAAAATTTCCCCGAATAAATCAAAGATATTATATGCAGTGTGACGCCAGTAACTTTGCATATGGCGGACAATTATATCAACTGGACGAGGAAGGAAAAATTGGAGTAATAGCTTTTACCAGCAAGACATTCAAGGGTGCAGAAATAAATTATTACACTACGGAGAAGGAGCTTTTGTGTATTGTACGAAGTCTTGAGAGGTTCCGTATATACATACTAGGACAACCGTTAACTATAATTACTGATAATAAGGCACTGACTTTTATGAATAAATGTCACTTAAACAACTCGCGAATTACACGCTGGATCTTAAGTATCCAGGAGTACAAATTCGACATTGTCCATTGTAAAGGTAAGGACAATATTATTGCTGATCTGCTAAGCAGAAATCCAGAAGATGCCACGCTAGAAGAAATTAGTGACAATATTTCCGAATACTTAATTAACCACATGACAATCAAAATGGATAAGAAGGTAAGCAAAATCCTAATGGATATTGGAAAGTACCAAATTCAAGATAATAAGCTTAAGAATGTTATTGATAAGATTAGGGAAGAGTGTATAGATAAGGAATTAAATAAATTTTATAGATTCGTCGATGAGAAATTGTACAGATTACGTAGGAGGGAATGGAAACTGTACATACCGAACAGTGTGTCCGGCGAAATAATTGCTGAAATACACCGTATGTATGGTCATCCCGGTGCTAAGAGATGTATTAAATTATTGCAAGAGTATTTTACCATAGACGGTATGTAGAAAAGGGTGAAAAATTACGTACGGGCTTGTGACACTTGTCAACGGAAAAAAGATTCCGGCAACAAAAATTTGTTCGGAGGAACGAAAGCCATTATACAGTTACGCAAGGGTGACATAGTGAGCGCCGATTACTTTGGCCCGCTACCTGCTTCGTCCGCCGGCGTAAGATATTTGTTTGTTATGGTTGACAACTTTACCAAATACGTACGACTTTTCACACTTCGAAGGGCAACGACCGCAGCGACACTGAGAAGGATACACCAGTATTGTAAAGAACTGGGGTCTCCTAGAATAATTATCACAGACAACGGAACGCAATTTTCATCTAAAAAATGGTTAAATGGGTTAACTGAACTAAATATTCAACCAAGATTTACCGCAATAAGGAACCCTTGTGCGAATCTGGCTGAAAGAATCAACAGACAGCTTGGGAACTTATTTAGGATCTTTGTCGGTGATCAACATACAAAGTGGTCGCGTTACGTACCAATCGTTGAGAGTTGTATTAACGAAACGTACCACGAGACGATAGAAGTAACACCGTACGAGGCACAGCTCGGGAAGAAACCTACCAGAGCGTGGGAGAAATACATAAACAAGGACATACTTCTAGTTAAAGGAGTGGACCATAACCAAATATTCATCAAAATGAAGGAGAAGAGGGAAAAACAAGCGAAGTTATGTAATGAGACCAAGACCATTACAAAATTCAAAATTGGTGAAAAGGTGTTAATCAGAACATATCATCAATCGGACGCGGTCCAGAAGAGAACTGAAAAATTTTGCGAACTGTACTGCGGACCATATAAAGTGCATCAAATTCTCGGAGAAGCTACTTATCTACTCGTCGATTGCGATGATGACAAGAAGCTCCGCGGAAAATTGAATGCCAGACAATTGAAAAAATACCATGAACCAGAAAATTGAAAATGAAGGAAGAGGAAGAAATTGAAGAAGATGTCATAAGAAGCTAGCTGATGCTGATGAATCATCTGCGTTAGGGTAATTGACGCGTTGATATCATTCAAGCTGGCTTAACCAAGAAAATTATGTACTTTAATTGTCAAACATAACATAAAGTGTATTTAGTTAATTAAGCACTAATTAAATGTTAGATACTAAGATAAATTAACATTTAGTGTGACATTTTATAAAAATATTGTAGTGAACGCAAAGGACATTTAAGTGCTATCACTTGATTCACATAGTGATAAGATACTAGGACAAAGTGAAAGAAAGGGACACTTAAAATCAAATAAATGATATTATTCAAAGAACTAGATCGTAAATGAACTTTATGAATGTGAGTGTATATAATTAATAGGCTAAGATTGTAAATGATGCTAGCATGAAGTAGGTAAATCATTAAAACAAAATGTATTACGTGTATGTAAATTATTAAAATAATTACAACTAAAGTAGCGAATGTGTTAATTAACAATTTAAATTTTTATAACATCTTAAAAGATTTTATTGGTAAGGTTATAACCTCTTCTCTTGAGTTATAAGAGAGGGAACCCAAAGTAATTGGTTCTCCCAATTACTTAAGGCTGCCTTATTCGGGACGAGCTGAAATTTAAACAGAACAACACACAGTAAATATAAAAGGAATCAGGGAAGGGATAACTGTTGATTTATGTACTTAGTATATGTGTGTAACAAGAAGATTCCCCTTTATTAAACATTTAAAAAAACAAATGACATTTACTCAAAATACAGATCTCATTACGTTATTAATTAAATTATCAAAATTATTTAAATTGCTTTATATATACTGTGGGATCACAACAAATTATATTTAGCTTTTCCCCGGATCCGGGTAACCATTGGTATTTAGTCTTTAAACTTTTAATCATATTCAATTCAAGATATTAGCTTGCAAGACTGTTACTTTTACTTTTACTTTTAAGTTTCATTATTATTCCATTTGAAGAATGGTATTAATTATACTAAGATACGTTAAAATCTAAACTGTTACAATTGTAAGAAGCCTGAATAGTTACAATTAAATTCTTAGATTTAAATTTTTATATTCTTATAAAGTCAATCGTCTCTGAAAGTATCTTTAAGAGAGTATTGTGTTACAATTACTATTATTATTATTCCTCGATAGACGTGCTATCGAGTCACCTTTAATTTGGGCTGTAGAAATCTCCTCCATATGGTTACATCTTGGGAATCCTAAGGGCGTCGTCCTCGTCTAGGTCTGGTCTCAGTTGTTCACGGCTTAAACGTCTTCAGGATAGAGTAGGCCTTCTACACAGGTACTCGTTGATTCTCAGATGTCTCGAACTGCATTATCGGTCGGGTCTACGAGAGTAGTAATTCTGATGATTCATGTCTCCAGGTAGGATGTTGTGGAGAGTCGTCAATCGGAGAAGATAGCTGTTATAGTTATTAACACTCGTACTTTTGGTTGTCACATATTTCTTCTTGTTACAACGTTTTTTTTAATTTTTTCTTTTTCTTAACGTTACATATTACACTCTTTTGTAGCAGTTAGTAAAATACATAAGAATTAATCCAAACTAATAACCAATCACATAACATTTCAACAGAGCATTTCGCTCGTGCGTGTGCACTGCTTGGAGTCGTCATAGCGAGAGCGAGATTTTTCGTCCGCTACCACTGGTACAGGACAATAGATAGTGGGGTGTTTATTCCACGAGAATATAGTCCCGGTCTCTCTCTGAATAAAACTTTTTATTTACACAAACTATCGCTAGATAAAAATACATCATTTAAATTAGTTGTTTTCGTGACTATCTGTGTCTTCAGATTCTTTAATTATTAACATTATTTTTCTATATTATTTTTAATTACAGAAGACTCGGTAAACATGTCGAGTCCGGTATCAACAGGTAGGCGCCTGATAACAAGCAAAGGGTTAAATGCGACAATAATAATTATTTACAATATGTCTTTTCTTTACCGTTTCTTTGCCCTTATTAATTACTACTTCCATTCACACTTAGTACCTACATGTTTTTTTATTATCATTGTGAGATTTAAATGGTTAATTGTTCGCAACTTACAATTTTTTTATTTCTTTATTTTTTTTATAATTGTCACAATTTAAATCGTCACATACTCCGCCTCTTAACCAACACCGACTCCGGAAAATTTGGTTAGATACGTACCGAGAGTATGCTTGGGGAGTACAGTGTGAAATTTCTCTCACCCGTTTCTAGCTGTATGTAATTACTAACAGCATCGGTCATTCTTGACTTGCTGATTCTTACTATCTTTACATATACTTCATATTTTACACACTAATTAGATTACTACATAAAATTCACACACTATAAAAGTATTTTCAACATTCTAAATTTTCTTAACTCTACTACTTATGACTACTACCTGATTTTTTTTTCTTTCGTGAGAGTTTCTCTAGTTATAGAATGTACTCTTTAATTACTCCAATTTTTTTTTTTTTTTAATTGGATGTCAGCTGACTTCTTGCTTTGCTCTACTTTCGATGAAGAGGATTCAAGGTTGATCAGGCCTCGTACCTACTTATACGACAAGGTAGCCAAAGGTTACTCAAGTACTTTTGCAGTTGAGTACTAAACATTGTTTTCACATTTATTTATTTATTTAACTGGCACTCTACTATTTTCTTCTTCAAGATAATGTTTTATCTGTGAAATATGTGTCCTTCGCACATATTTGTGAGTAGAGGGTTCATACAGAGTTACAGTTACCGGAGTTAAGTATTTTTGAATTTGATAAGGACCGCACCATCTGTATGATAGCTTGGAAGTTGTCTTATCGACTGCACTACTCGTTGGGTGCGTTTTATACATAACTAAGTCTCCGATTTGGTACTTTACTTTATTATTATTATTCTTTTGCTCGTAATATTTCCTTGACTTCTCTAAGTTTGTTCGTAAATTAGCACGCGCTTCATTCCATATTTTCCTAATATTTTTATCCCTAATTTCAAGGGGTAATAATTCATTTATTTTCCACTTTGTGGATAATGGGTGGTTAGGTTTATACTTGAACAATAATTCGAATGGGGTAGACTTATGTCCTTCATGATATGCCGAATTAAAGGCGAATTGTATCCAGGATAGGTTCTGGTCCCACGAAGTATGGTCGTTAGCATGGTAGGCTATTAAAGCAGATTTTAGGTTTCGCAAATACCTCTCAGCTATATTACCTTGCGGACGATACTCTGTAGTGGTAATGTGGTCTATACCTAGTCTGAAACACATGTTCCTGAATTCCTTAGACTTAAACTGTGGTCCGTTGTCCGACACTAGATGGACTGGAATACCAAATTCTTTGAATAATCTATTCTGTAGAATGCTTACTGTTGTCGTAGCTAAAGCTCGCCGCATGGGGTACATCCAGACGAATTTACTAAACGAATCTACGCAAATTAGTAACATTGTATTTCCTGATTTGGAACGTGGGTAGGGTCCAGAAAAGTCTAAATAAATTTTGGAGAATGGGGTCGCAGGAATCTCTGATATTAACTGACTTATTTGGCTGTTTCTAGCTGGTTTGCTGAGTGCACACAACTTACACCTTTTTACAAATTTAGCAATCTCACTGTTCATATTTTCCCAGTGGTATTCTCTACGAATTCGATGTATTGTTTTATTTATTCCCATATGTGCTCCAATGGGGGAAGAGTGATAATATTCCATTAGCATAGGTTTAATAATATCCGGGGCGATGATTCGTGAATATTTTCCGTTCGCTATTCTACAACATAATACTTTCTTACTTAATAGGTATTTTTCTGACTTGTTTCCTTTTTCAAGTTGGTCGATAATCGGACTCAAGCGTGGGTCTTGTTGTTGATAATGGGCTAAATCCGTAAATGCAAGAGGAAATTCGGTAATTAACGTATTAATAATCGGTGTCTCTCTACTCTTGTTTTCGTAATTCTTACTACTCGGCTGGAACATACGTGACAGGGTATCGGCAACTACGTTTTGGGTGCCTCTAATATGTTGTACTTTGAACTTAAAACAATTTAATCTTAATACCCATCTTCCGATACGACATAATTGTTTTGGGTGATTTAGTAGCCACGATAAAGCTTGATTATCTGTTTCTAACAAAAACTCTTTATGTTCTAAAAATGGTTTGAACTTCTCAAACGCGAAAACGATAGCTAAACATTCTAATTCGTAAGCAGAGTATTTCTTTTCTTGGTCTGTCAGGGTGCGTGAAGCGTAACTAATTGGTAAGCGAGAGTTATCTACTTCCTGATATATTACTGCACCTAGGGCGACACTTGAACTGTCTGTTTGCACAACAAACGGTTTAGTAAAGTCGGCTAATTGTAGTACAGGGGGTGATATGATGCTTTCTTTTAATATCTCAAATGCGGTTTGGTGTTGCTCTTTCCACTCAAATTTTACTCCCTTCTTTCTTAAAGTATTTAGCGGTGCTGCTATTTCGGCTAGATGTGGAATATACTTGTGGAAATAATTTATCATTCCTAAAAATCGGGCAATTCCTTTTGCATCCCGCGGTGGTAAAAATTCTCTGATAGCACGGGTGCGCTCTGGGTCTATGCTTACCTTTCCGTTGGCTTTTACGATGTGACCTAAAAATGAGAATTGTGTCACAGCAAAATTTACTTTACTGGGGTTTACAGTTAATCCAGCTTTCTCTAATCGGGATAGTACTTCTCGTAAATGTTCAAGATGTCGTTCCATTGACTCACTGTAAATAACAATGTCATCTAGGTAGTGATACACATATTTAAACTTTATGTCATGAAATAATTTTTCTAATAATCTGCTACATACAGAACTACCTTGGGATATACCAAAGGGTACCCTTGTAAATTGGTATAGGTTGAAAGGGACGGCAAAAGCGGTGAGACGTTTCGATTCTTCCGAAAGGGGTATCTGATGAAATGCCTGATTCAAATCCATAATGGTAAAAATTTTTGCTTTCGTAAAATAATGAAAGGCACTGTGGATGTCGGGAAGTGGTATCGATTCAAATTCTATCCGTTTATTTAGTTGTCTATAGTCTACAACTAATCTATGTTTATCGTTGCTTTTGGGTACTAAAAACGCGGGGGATGAATAAGATGACGTAGAGGGTTCGATGACTCCTTGTTCTAATAATTTATTAATTTGGTTCCTCATTACTTCCATTTTTGGCGGTGATAACTTGTATGGGGCTAAACGTATTATTTTATTATCGGTCAAATTTATTTTATACTCTATCATGTCCGTCAGTCCTAACTTTGGGGTGAGGACATTGGAGAATTGATTTATTAACTTTTGTATGTTCCGTCTATCGTTACTTTCCAGATGACCTAATTCACATTCGTGATGCTTTACATGTGAAGAAGTAGTGCTAGTACTTTCTCTGTTATTTGAATTATCCTCCAATTTATATTTCCGTGAACGATCGAATCCAAAGTAAAATTTCTTATCATGAATATTTAGAATTATTCCTGTTTTACTGATAAAATCAGCTCCCAATATTAACTCGGGTCCTAATTCGTCGCACACTAACATTGGAAAATACCACGTAAAATTTTTAATTTTTACTTTACATGTAATGATAAGTTTTATCATTAAGTTTTGCTTGTTAGCGGTTGAGCACTTAATATTTACAGATTGACTGCGTTTAACTAAATTATGTTAAAATAACTTATTGGCGAGGTCATGACTAATTAAACTTCGCGTTGATCCGGAATCAATTAAACCGAGGATGGATGTTACACCAAGGTCAACTTGTACATAAGGTAATTGACACTTACTGAGGTCACACTTATTAATAGCGTTACATTTATCGATAAATTTTTTTACATAGGGGTCTAGTTTTCTTTTGTTATTATTATTAATTTGTTTTATTTTATTGACTCTCAGGGGTTTACCTTTTTTCACGATGCTGCGGAAGACACAGGGTTTCGGATCTCCCTGCCTTACATGTTTTTTGGATAATGAGTTCTTTGATTATACTGTTTCTGTTTACAGTTTCTACTGAGATGTCCGGATTTTCCGCAGTTATAGCATACATACTCTTTACGTTGGGTCTCACTGGTTTCCTGTCGCGGTTGAGCCTCCTTGGACTTACCATGGCCATAGGTTGATCTTCGAAATGGTTTTCTTTCTCGTAGACTTCTTGCGTCAGAGACTAAGGCTTGCATTTCTTTTCTATGTTGTGTAGTGGATACCGATGCATGTCTGTGCTGATCTGCGTACCACACATTTGAAGAGTGAATACTACATTGTTCAAAGTCCGCGAACGTAAGGGGTCTACTTATTAGTGCTAAACGGGAGCGTTCATCAGGAGATAAGCCTACTAGGATAGTATCGACCAATTGTTTTTCAGTCCAGTCGACTTGTAGTATACGTGACGATTCACGGATGTCCGCAATATAGTGGGCCAGTCTTTCATGAGCTCCTTGTACTCGAAGTACAGTATTTCTTTTGATATCCTCATAAATTCCAGTGGGGATAAAATATTTGATTATTTTCGTATGAAGTTCTTCTACTGGAAGACTCGAGTTTAATGTTTCTAGTACACGATCTCGTAATGGTGGTTTACATTTGGGTAATATTACTTGCAGTATTTGCCGATCGTTTAATTGTTGTAGTTCTTTTATTTGCAGTAGGTATTTGATAAAAGTTAACAGTATCGTTATACTTAACCCATCGGTGTAAGGAATTTCATTAATTATTTTCTCTACTGGGTGGGAAATCTTTCCGTAGAGGTCAACATTAAAATTTACGCTTTGTATTTCTTTCGAAGAATTAGTGGTTGCATTAGGGTTAGCAATCGCATATTGACTAGTGCTAGTACGCTGAACGTTAGGGGGTGGGGGTTCTAACATAGTTAAGGTATTTAATTTTCTACTAGGTAATTGTTCAGGACTCGGTTGTATCTTAGATACGGTGGGTGATTCGGGGTTCGAGGTGGCGGGAGGGAGTTCTACAATAGGGGATTGATCAGGGGAGATATATAATTTTTGTAAGTCTAGCTCAATTTCCTCCATTCTCGATGCATCTGACTTTCGTCGTAAGTCGTTAATAATTATGGGTAATTGGCTTAATGCCTCGTCTGCAAATTTCTGCACATCGGCGGGGACTACGGTGACGTCGGGCCAGCTTAATAAATTATTCAATCGGCGGGTTAAATGTTCTATACGTTGAGTAACGCGCAAAAGTTCCGTAGGTGATTTCTTTTCCTCAAGGTTCTGAGATAATACTATCAGTTCCCTATATTTCGCATAACAGGTTTCTCGTTCGCCGTCATAATCGAGTTCACGCAATTTGTCTAACTGCGAGCTTGTCTCAGATCTGGATTGGCGTAATGATTTTCGTAATTCAGACACGGTTACATTCATGTGTTTTAGACCTCGTAAAAGTGCTTCGTAGCATAGCTCATCTTTTACTAATAAATCAGGATTAAATTCAGCCATTTTCGTGAAGTGGCTAGAACTAATTATTCTACTATTTGTATTTACTACTATACAACGCTATATCATTTTACACGAACATAACAATATAAATAAATCGTATTCTTACACATTTATTAATAAACAATTAAAATGAGATGACAAAGGTTGTCATTTTACATAGGTAGAGAGAGAGAAATCTCACACATGCTTACAGATGCGTACGGCAAAAGGGGGAATCCGCGGCAACGACACACAGGAAAGGACACGCTACTTATAACAATAGAGCTAACACAGAGGGTGAAGTGATTGTTTAATTCCGCGATGGGGGAGTCTCACAATGACAATATACACACTCACAGGAGCGGACAAGAATTCGACCGGTCTGATATTGTTTACAAACAGACGTGAAAATTCAATGCCAGACAATTGAAAAAATACCATGAACCAGAAAATTGAAGATGAAGGAAGAGGAAGAAATTGAAGAAGATGTCATAAGAAGCTAGCTGATGCTGATGAATCATCTGCGTTAGGGTAATTGACGCGTTGATATCATTCAAGCTGGCTTAACCAAGAAAATTATGTACTTTAATTGTCAAACATAACATAAAGTGTATTTAGTTAATTAAGCACTAATTAAATGTTAGATACTAAGATAAATTAACATTTAGTGTGACATTTTATAAAAATATTGTAGTGAACGCAAAGGACATTTAAGTGCTATCACTTGATTCACATAGTGATAAGATACTAGGACAAAGTGAAAGAAAGGGACACTTAAAATCAAATAAATGATATTATTCAAAGAACTAGATCGTAAATGAACTTTATGAATGTGAGTGTATATAATTAATAGGCTAAGATTGTAAATGATGCTAGCATGAAGTAGGTAAATCATTAAAACAAAATGTATTACGTGTATGTAAATTATTAAAATAATTACAACTAAAGTAGCGAATGTGTTAATTAACAATTTAAATTTTTATAACATCTTAAAAGATTTTATTGATAAGGTTATAACCTCTTCTCTTGAGTTATAAGAGAGGGAACCCAAAGTAATTGGTTCTCCCAATTACTTAAGGCTGCCTTATTCGGGACAAGCTGAAATTTAAACAGAACAACACACAGTAAATATAAAAGGAATCAGGGAAGGGATAACTGTTGATTTATGTACTCAGTATATGTGTGTAACAAGAAGATTCCCCTTTATTAAACATTTAAAAAAACAAATGACATTTACTCAAAATACAGATCTCATTACGTTATTAATTAAATTATCAAAATTATTTAAATTGCTTTATATATACTGTGGGATCACAACAAATTATATTTAGCTTTTCCCCGGATCCGGGTAACCATTGGTATTTAGTCTTTAAACTTTTAATCATATTCAATTCAAGATATTAGCTTGCAAGACTGTTACTTTTACTTTTACTTTTAAGTTTCATTATTATTCCATTTGAAGAATGGTATTAATTATACTAAGATACGTTAAAATCTAAACTGTTACAATTGTAAGAAGCCTGAATAGTTACAATTAAATTCTTAGATTTAAATTTTTATATTCTTATAAAGTCAATCGTCTCTGAAAGTATCTTTAAGAGAGTATTGTGTTACAATTACTATTATTATTATTCCTCGATAGACGTGCTATCGAGTCACCTTTAATTTGGGCTGTAGAAATCTCCTCCATATGGTTACATCTTGGGAATCCTAAGGGCGTCGTCCTCGTCTAGGTCTGGTCTCAGTTGTTCACGGCTTAAACGTCTTCAGGATAGAGTAGGCCTTCTACACAGGTACTCGTTGATTCTCAGATGTCTCGAACTGCATTATCGGTCGGGTCTACGAGAGTAGTAATTCTGATGATTCATGTCTCCAGGTAGGATGTTGTGGAGAGTCGTCAATCGGAGAAGATAGCTGTTATAGTTATTAACACTCGTACTTTTGGTTGTCACATATTTCTTCTTGTTACAACGTTTTTTTTAATTTTTTCTTTTTCTTAACGTTACATATTACACTCTTTTGTAGCAGTTAGTAAAATACATAAGAATTAATCCAAACTAATAACCAATCACATAACATTTCAACAGAGCATTTCGCTCGTGCGTGTGCACTGCTTGGAGTCGTCATAGCGAGAGCGAGATTTTTCGTCCGCTACCACTGGTACAGGACAATAGATAGTGGGGTGTTTATTCCACGAGAATATAGTCCCGGTCTCTCTCTGAATAAAACTTTTTATTTACACAAACTATCGCTAGATAAAAATACATCATTTAAATTAGTTGTTTTCGTGACTATCTGTGTCTTCAGATTCTTTAATTATTAACATTATTTTTCTATATTATTTTTAATTACAGAAGACTCGGTAAACATGTCGAGTCCGGTATCAACAGGTAGGCGCCTGATAACAAGCAAAGGGTTAAATGCGACAATAATAATTATTTACAATATGTCTTTTCTTTACCGTTTCTTTGCCCTTATTAATTACTACTTCCATTCACACTTAGTACCTACATGTTTTTTTATTATCATTGTGAGATTTAAATGGTTAATTGTTCGCAACTTAAAATTTTTTTATTTCTTTATTTTTTTTTTTAATTGTCACAATTTAAATCGTCACAAGGTCATTAGTAATTCACAAAAATGTATATGTATAGGAGATTTTTTTTGATGTCATGTAAAGTGTTACACTGAACCAATTGATTATTTGATAATATCTTGTGAATATGATATTTTAGAAAGTAAAATTTTATTCAATTGATTAAATTATTTAATTGCTCATTAAATTTATGATTTGTCTTATAATTATAAGGATAAGGTATTTATATGTAAATACGAAAATGTGAAATGCGTTCAGCTATCCCAAATAGCTAGCAATAAATTCAGAGAACCGATTAAAACCAAAAGGGGGTGTACCACTTGTAATGTAAGCCTTTAAGAATAGGTTATCATGTATTGCTTTCCCTTTTGAAGAAGATGAACACGGCGAGGCGACGTACAGGGCGCAGAATTTAGATTTGAGTTGTTCCCTGAGGTCACATCGTCAAATCGAAATTGAGGACACTGTAACGAGCAGAAAATTTTAAAATTTTAAATTTTTCACCTCGGCAGAGTACGTTCACACGAGGCAGTGTCAACGACTTATAGTTGGCGCAATAAATAAGGAGTAATGAGAAGATGTCAGTGAGGCGTCGCTGACTTGACAATAGAAACACATTAAGTTCGATCCAACTATAGAAATTGGTGGCGTAAGATGACAGGGAAAGTTTCGTCCAGAATTATTGCTCTCCGCAGCTGTAACAAAGTAAGCCAGGACATTCACACCCGTACCGAGAATTGTAGCAGATGTTGACCATGTTACGTCAGTAGACGGTAAACGACAAAAGGAGTGAAACTACACCATTACAATGGAACGACTGCACTGCACCTTAAGAAACAATACAGTAAGATAGGCCTGACAAAGACTAAAGTCATGTTACGCAGCTGGAGTTATCGTCTAATTGACAGACAAGAATTTACGAAGGGAAAGTTGGGGTGACTTCACCAGCCAGCAGATGTTCAAAATTGTTAATAGCCAGAAAAAAGGGGTTAGAACTTGGAACAATGCGTCAGGAAGACTGAAAGTACAGATAATGGGAATCTATAGAAACACAGAGTTTACTCAGACAATAGGCTGATCGACAAGTGTCTAATAGCCATAGTTTCGTCGAAACGGGTCAACGTTCGTCAGAGCAAAAATCGGGGAGACGTAAGAACCTATCAGATGCCTTCAGACAGCGAGAAATTTGGTGGTGAGGAGTGTTTCCATAGCAACTGAAACGAAGGACCTATCGGGAGAACTATGACGTAGAATCTTGACATGGTGGCACAGTATTTTCCAAGAAAACTAAAAAACAATACTTCAATCTCGAATGAAGTAGGCGTGAAGCGCGCCAGAGACAAAATTTTGAGTAGGGACGAATTAATAAAAACTATCTGCCCAGGACAGAGGACAGCAGTGATACTCAATTTTTAGACAGTCTACACTCAATTTTTGAAACAGTAATACTCAATTTTCGACAGTTTTACTAAAGTTTTCAGACAGTTTTTACACTCAAATTTTCAAATAGTTTAACTTCAAGTGCGAGAGACGGTATATCATAAACTTTCAACAGTTTACGCTAGTTATTCGGAGTTAGTATTATTTAAATTTCAGAAGAGTACATTAATCGTGCGGAATATTAACTCGAGTCCGGAGTTAAAATTATACAAAGTGAACAATCAGACCGTTACACCAACAGACATTATCACTTAACGATATACAAAACAGTTGAACTTAATATAGTGTACTACACATTATCAACAACATAATGAACACGAAATATTAAACAAATTAATAAACAATACGAATGTTTAATGAAGCAGCGACAAGTGGAACTAGACATGTATATTAACATTAAAACGAACTCACAGCACACACAGTAAGATGAAACATTTGGTTGAACACTGAACTTTAATTATTCACATATACAAACGTCTACGCGAGTAATCGGAAGAGTGAGTGTTAAGTGATTGTGATAAAGCAGCATCCGACGGAATGTGTCTACGAGCCATCTTCATCTCTGGAACTCGACTTCAACAACAACTAATGGATATTCAATAACCAAGTAACCATTATTATAATTATTTCTAATTAGTAACTTCTACTGACCTGGTTTCTTTCAAAGAATTCACACCTGAGAAAATTATTAAGAAAAGTAATGAATAAATCTGAATAAAGTAATTAATGAATGTATTAACAAAAGCTTATTTGGGATTTAATGAACGCATTAAATAAGTAGTATATGAATTGTTATATTATTTGATTTGTATATGTATGTATGTTTTCTTTGTTTTCAGCATATATTGAACATGTATTTGTTATTATAAAATATGTATGTATTTCAGGTACAGCGACGTATCATATGTACAATTATAATGTATTATGAATGATAATTAAACTAGTACTTTAAGTTGATCATAAATATGCGTTCATTATTACCAAATGCAACCCAAATATTAACCTAAAGTTTGAAGTAATACAAATAGATTTTAAGAGTTTCATGTGTTCAAATAAAGTAAATGAATTGATAACGTTAATCTATTAAATGATATCACGTATGTGTTGATGAGAATCAGAAAGTTATACATAATGTTAAATGGCTGTTTCACACACGGCATGAAAGTAATCAATTAAAGCAAGTAAATACATATTATCTATTGCACATGAATTTATATAGAATTCACTATATAAACCGTATATCAACACGTTGGTATAGATAATCAGAGTAATAAATAAGATTCAATTATACACATACATGTGAGAGATCGATAAATTTATATGCTTAATAGCAAACACAATTACATAATTAATTATCACAAATGTAATTCTTCATTTACATTTATTTTGCATAAATTGACATTTATAAAATGGCGTCCAACTTCGGGGCCAGATACATGTAAAAAAAAATCAATAAAATATTTATGCAATTAATACACACTTATAAATTTACATTTATAAAATGGCGCCCATTCGCACGGCATGATACGCATTAACAAAGATTGTTAACACGTACAGCTTTGGTAAAGAACAGGCAGTAGAAGTAATAGATAAAGTAGTGTCATAGAAATAGAAGTAAGATAAGTGTTATTAGTGTAAGTCAGTTTGAATGATTACGCGTAGGAGGGCAAAAATGGCGAGCAATTCCGACAGCGTAGAATTCGACATTAATAACCAATTAGGTACCGTAAATACAGAAGACAATACTACACCTACCGAACCAAGTAGCGTGGTAGAGAGTCCAGAAGATAGGGCGCGAGGACAGACATCAAAAACAGAAGATGTAAGTCTACAAACGTTGATGGAGTTCATCCGTCAACAGAGTGAAAAACAAGAAGAAAGTAACAGAAAACAAGAAGAGAGTATCAAATTAATTAGTGAGAAATTAGATAAGCAGAAGGAAGAACAAGAAGAAAACAGTGAATTAATTAATGAAAAACTCGACCAGCATAAGGAAGAGATTACACAAATAAGGTCTGAGATACGTGAAAGCCAGCAGACCTGGGAAAGAAAGGTTAACGAACTACAGAAGAAGCAAGATGATATCGTGAAAGACTTGAGAGAAGAAGCCAATAAGAAGTACGTAGAAGTACAAGAAAAACAAGAAAATGATCGTCAAGAATGGATGGCAGCAATACACACTACCCAGACGACCGTTAAAAAGATTAATCACAAGTTCGATGTTCACGTCAAGGATTACAATAAGAAACACGAAGAACTCAAGGCCGAGATACACGATACCATACTGCAGAAACAACAGGAGCAAGAAGGAACAAATAATAATATTATACAGAAGTTGGAAGAAGTTGACGGTAGACAACGTTCAACAGAACAGAAGTTGGACGAGACTACGAAAGAGAAGACAACGAGGATCGAAGAGTTAAAAGGACATTTAACTAAAGTGAAAGAAAACCAGGAAAGACTGCAGCGACAGTTAATGGAAGGTGAGTGTGGTATATTAAATCGAATTAACGGGCCTAACCACAATGACCTTAAATACAATGGCACGGACAGATTCCCTATGGAATTCCTCAAGGAACTCTCCGAAATACAAGAGTTATACTACCCCGCTGACAATATCAAGTGGATTGGTAGACATCTGGAGTTAGACGCAGGAATTTGGTGGCGAGTGATACGTAACCAAATATCAAATTTCGAAGAATTCAAGGAAGCGTTCTCTCTGAAATATTGGGGCCAAGAACGACAAGACAGTATCCGGGATCATTTGGAGTATGGCAGGTTTGATTGGCGTGGACCAGTTACTGCTATTCAGTATATTGAACGTATCTTATTGGAGAGTCGGCAGTTAACACCCACTCTGACTGATAATCAGCTTATACGTAAGATATCTCGTCACTTTGGGCGTGAGATTCAGCTCGCGGTGGTCACAAGAGGAATTGTGACGATACCAAACTTCGAATCATTGATCATAGAGTATACACAGATTCAACCGAGAAATAATAGAGAGTCGAACTATGTGGCGACAAACGAGGGAAGAAATGCCTATAAGGAAAGTGAAAGCGGTTTGAACAAAGGAAGTGGGACCCAGAAGAAAACTTGGGGTGACAGACCGGCCATAAATACCCAACAACATCGTAATGCGGACCGACGCGCCGTCAACACAATAGAGTTTACAAACACGACTGCCGGTGCATCGGGCACTCAACCCAAAAGGAACCGTCAACAAGAAGAAGAAGAAAAAAAAAATCCCTCCACTCATTAACGGAGATAGCCGACAAAACAAATGACTACCAGACGAATATAATCCTACCGGACTTACGAAGCGATTTATTATGTAATGATGATGAAGAGATTTCCCAACGAATAATTAAGTGTCCAGAGATAAATATCAAGTTCAACAATAAGGTTAGTGTACAAGCGTTGCTCGATACTGGATCCGTTATTGCCGGATTATCCGAGTCGTGGTTTCACCAAAACAAACATGACATTACACCTTATGAAATATTACCGATGTCTAACACATTAATAGTTAGCGCGGTTGGTAATAAGTCAAAGCTAATAAGAAAACAAATATTATGTGATATCTATATTGAAGAAATTAAATATGAATGTGTTTTTCTCATAATACCAGATTTGATAAAACCTTGCATATTAGGAACCAATTTTCTTCAAGAAACAGGATGTCTCATTGACATGGGAAGAAGGATCGTCGAGTTAAGAAGAGAGGATGGCAAAGCGACGTACACAGTGCCAATGATGCATATAAAAGTGGTGGACGTAGAAGAAGAAGAAGAGATCATCAGAAACATTGACAAGAAGATAGAAAGTATTGAATGCGGAGATAAAGGAACGTTGGAAAGATTAAGGGAGATTCTGGTTAGGAATAGGAGTTTATTCAGAGAATGCCCCGGAAGAATCGAAGGGTATGTTCACGAGTTCCAAGTCACCGACCAGACACCGTACTTCCAGAGAGGATGGCCTGTCCCATTAGCGTATAAAGGGAAGGTAGATGATGAGATTAGGAAAATGTTGCGGTATGGGGTCATTGAGAGATGCAACAGCGCATATGTCAACCCACTTGTTACTTTAATTAAGAAGGACGGTAGTGTACGATTGTGTTTGGATGCGAGGAAGGTGAACAGCGTGACTATCCCAGACTACGAGGGTGCTCCTCCGATAAACGACATTTTGGCGAGATGTGGCGAGATGAAATATTTATCCACCGTAGACTTAACTAGCAGTTTCTGGCAAGTACCACTGAAGCTGGAGTGCCGGAACTTCACCGCTTTTATGTACGACGGCAAGTGTTATCGTTTTACAGTTACACCATTCGGACTGAGTACCAGTTCTGCGGCATTAACCAGGGGATTGGACGCAGTATTAGAAGATGAAGTTAAAGAAAATACCATTATTTATGTCGACGATTGCCTGTGTTATTCTGAAGATTTAGAAACGCATTTGTTACATTTAGATTCATTATTATCCAATTTAAGAAGGGCAAATTTAACCATCAATTTGGAGAAGTCGCAATTCTTCAGACAAGAAATCGCGTACCTTGGGTATCGATTAACGACACAAGGAATACGAGCAACAGACGAGAAGATCGATGCCATTATGAAGTTCCCTACACCTCGGAACCAAAAACAATTAAAAGGTTTCCTGGGTTTGACAAATTTCTACAATCGTTTTACAGACAAATACGCTGAAACCACTAAACCACTACTTGAATTGTTACGGAAGGGACAGAAATTTACCTGGACACAGGAGTTAAATGAATGTTTTCAGCAGGTTAAAAGGTTATTCGTGGAAACAGTCGTCTTAAAATTTCCCCGAATAAATCAAAGATATTATATGCAGTGTGACGCCAGTAACTTTGCATATGGCGGACAATTATATCAACTGGACGAGGAAGGAAAAATTGGAGTAATAGCTTTTACCAGCAAGACATTCAAGGGTGCAGAAATAAATTATTACACTACGGAGAAGGAGCTTTTGTGTATTGTACGAAGTCTTGAGAGGTTCCGTATATACATACTAGGACAACCGTTAACTATAATTACTGATAATAAGGCACTGACTTTTATGAATAAATGTCACTTAAACAACTCGCGAATTACACGCTGGATCTTAAGTATCCAGGAGTACAAATTCGACATTGTCCATTGTAAAGGTAAGGACAATATTATTGCTGATCTGCTAAGCAGAAATCCAGAAGATGCCACGCTAGAAGAAATTAGTGACAATATTTCCGAATACTTAATTAACCACATGACAATCAAAATGGATAAGAAGGTAAGCAAAATCCTAATGGATATTGGAAAGTACCAAATTCAAGATAATAAGCTTAAGAATGTTATTGATAAGATTAGGGAAGAGTGTATAGATAAGGAATTAAATAAATTTTATAGATTCGTCGATGAGAAATTGTACAGATTACGTAGGAGGGAATGGAAACTGTACATACCGAACAGTGTGTCCGGCGAAATAATTGCTGAAATACACCGTATGTATGGTCATCCCGGTGCTAAGAGATGTATTAAATTATTGCAAGAGTATTTTACCATAGACGGTATGTAGAAAAGGGTGAAAAATTACGTACGGGCTTGTGACACTTGTCAACGGAAAAAAGATTCCGGCAACAAAAATTTGTTCGGAGGAACGAAAGCCATTATACAGTTACGCAAGGGTGACATAGTGAGCGCCGATTACTTTGGCCCGCTACCTGCTTCGTCCGCCGGCGTAAGATATTTGTTTGTTATGGTTGACAACTTTACCAAATACGTACGACTTTTCACACTTCGAAGGGCAACGACCGCAGCGACACTGAGAAGGATACACCAGTATTGTAAAGAACTGGGGTCTCCTAGAATAATTATCACAGACAACGGAACGCAATTTTCATCTAAAAAATGGTTAAATGGGTTAACTGAACTAAATATTCAACCAAGATTTACCGCAATAAGGAACCCTTGTGCGAATCTGGCTGAAAGAATCAACAGACAGCTTGGGAACTTATTTAGGATCTTTGTCGGTGATCAACATACAAAGTGGTCGCGTTACGTACCAATCGTTGAGAGTTGTATTAACGAAACGTACCACGAGACGATAGAAGTAACACCGTACGAGGCACAGCTCGGGAAGAAACCTACCAGAGCGTGGGAGAAATACATAAACAAGGACATACTTCTAGTTAAAGGAGTGGACCATAACCAAATATTCATCAAAATGAAGGAGAAGAGGGAAAAACAAGCGAAGTTATGTAATGAGACCAAGACCATTACAAAATTCAAAATTGGTGAAAAGGTGTTAATCAGAACATATCATCAATCGGACGCGGTCCAGAAGAGAACTGAAAAATTTTGCGAACTGTACTGCGGACCATATAAAGTGCATCAAATTCTCGGAGAAGCTACTTATCTACTCGTCGATTGCGATGATGACAAGAAGCTCCGCGGAAAATTGAATGCCAGACAATTGAAAAAATACCATGAACCAGAAAATTGAAAATGAAGGAAGAGGAAGAAATTGAAGAAGATGTCATAAGAAGCTAGCTGATGCTGATGAATCATCTGCGTTAGGGTAATTGACGCGTTGATATCATTCAAGCTGGCTTAACCAAGAAAATTATGTACTTTAATTGTCAAACATAACATAAAGTGTATTTAGTTAATTAAGCACTAATTAAATGTTAGATACTAAGATAAATTAACATTTAGTGTGACATTTTATAAAAATATTGTAGTGAACGCAAAGGACATTTAAGTGCTATCACTTGATTCACATAGTGATAAGATACTAGGACAAAGTGAAAGAAAGGGACACTTAAAATCAAATAAATGATATTATTCAAAGAACTAGATCGTAAATGAACTTTATGAATGTGAGTGTATATAATTAATAGGCTAAGATTGTAAATGATGCTAGCATGAAGTAGGTAAATCATTAAAACAAAATGTATTACGTGTATGTAAATTATTAAAATAATTACAACTAAAGTAGCGAATGTGTTAATTAACAATTTAAATTTTTATAACATCTTAAAAGATTTTATTGGTAAGGTCATTAGTAATGCACAAAAATGTATATGTATAGGAGATTTTTTTGATGTCATGTAAAGTGTTACACTGAACCAATTGATTATTTGATAATATCTTGTGAATATGATATTTTAGAAAGTAAAATTTTATTCAATTGATTAAATTATTTAATTGCTCATTAAATTTATGATTTGTCTTATAATTATAAGGATAAGGTATTTATATGTAAATACGAAAATGTGAAATGCGTTCAGCTATCCCAAATAGCTAGCAATAAATTCAGAGAACCGATTAAAACCAAAAGGGGGTGTACCACTTGTAATGTAAGCCTTTAAGAATAGGTTATCATGTATTGCTTTCCCTTTTGAAGAAGATGAACACGGCGAGGCGACGTACAGGGCGCAGAATTTAGATTTGAGTTGTTCCCTGAGGTCACATCGTCAAATCGAAATTGAGGACACTGTAACGAGCAGAAAATTTTAAAATTTTAAATTTTTCACCTCGGCGGAGTACGTTCACACGAGGCAGTGTCAACGACTTATAGTTGGCGCAATAAATAAGGAGTAATGAGAAGATGTCAGTGAGGCGTCGCTGACTTGACAATAGAAACACATTAAGTTCGATCCAACTATAGAAATTGGTGGCGTAAGATGACAGGGAAAGTTTCGTCCAGAATTATTGCTCTCCGCAGCTGTAACAAAGTAAGCCAGGACATTCACACCCGTACCGAGAATTGTAGCAGATGTTGACCATGTTACGTCAGTAGACGGTAAACGACAAAAGGAGTGAAACTACACCATTACAATGGAACGACTGCACTGCACCTTAAGAAACAATACAGTAAGATAGGCCTGACAAAGACTAAAGTCATGTTACGCAGCTGGAGTTATCGTCTAATTGACAGACAAGAATTTACGAAGGGAAAGTTGGGGTGACTTCACCAGCCAGCAGATGTTCAAAATTGTTAATAGCCAGAAAAAAGGGGTTAGAACTTGGAACAATGCGTCAGGAAGACTGAAAGTACAGATAATGGGAATCTATAGAAACACAGAGTTTACTCAGACAATAGGCTGATCGACAAGTGTCTAATAGCCATAGTTTCGTCGAAACGGGTCAACGTTCGTCAGAGCAAAAATCGGGGAGACGTAAGAACCTATCAGATGCCTTCAGACAGCGAGAAATTTGGTGGTGAGGAGTGTTTCCATAGCAACTGAAACGAAGGACCTATCGGGAGAACTATGACGTAGAATCTTGACATGGTGGCACAGTATTTTCCAAGAAAACTAAAAAACAATACTTCAATCTCGAATGAAGTAGGCGTGAAGCGCGCCAGAGACAAAATTTTGAGTAGGGACGAATTAATAAAAACTATCTGCCCAGGACAGAGGACAGCAGTGATACTCAATTTTTAGACAGTCTACACTCAATTTTTGAAACAGTAATACTCAATTTTCGACAGTTTTACTAAAGTTTTCAGACAGTTTTTACACTCAAATTTTCAAATAGTTTAACTTCAAGTGCGAGAGACGGTATATCATAAACTTTCAACAGTTTACGCTAGTTATTCGGAGTTAGTATTATTTAAATTTCAGAAGAGTACATTAATCGTGCGGAATATTAACTCGAGTCCGGAGTTAAAATTATACAAAGTGAACAATCAGACCGTTACACCAACAGACATTATCACTTAACGATATACAAAACAGTTGAACTTAATATAGTGTACTACACATTATCAACAACATAATGAACACGAAATATTAAACAAATTAATAAACAATACGAATGTTTAATGAAGCAGCGACAAGTGGAACTAGACATGTATATTAACATTAAAACGAACTCACAGCACACACAGTAAGATGAAACATTTGGTTGAACACTGAACTTTAATTATTCACATATACAAACGTCTACGCGAGTAATCGGAAGAGTGAGTGTTAAGTGATTGTGATAAAGCAGCATCCGACGGAATGTGTCTACGAGCCATCTTCATCTCTGGAACTCGACTTCAACAACAACTAATGGATATTCAATAACCAAGTAACCATTATTATAATTATTTCTAATTAGTAACTTCTACTGACCTGGTTTCTTTCAAAGAATTCACACCTGAGAAAATTATTAAGAAAAGTAATGAATAAATCTGAATAAAGTAATTAATGAATGTATTAACAAAAGCTTATTTGGGATTTAATGAACGCATTAAATAAGTAGTATATGAATTGTTATATTATTTGATTTGTATATGTATGTATGTTTTCTTTGTTTTCAGCATATATTGAACATGTATTTGTTATTATAAAATATGTATGTATTTCAGGTACAGCGACGTATCATATGTACAATTATAATGTATTATGAATGATAATTAAACTAGTACTTTAAGTTGATCATAAATATGCGTTCATTATTACCAAATGCAACCCAAATATTAACCTAAAGTTTGAAGTAATACAAATAGATTTTAAGAGTTTCATGTGTTCAAATAAAGTAAATGAATTGATAACGTTAATCTATTAAATGATATCACGTATGTGTTGATGAGAATCAGAAAGTTATACATAATGTTAAATGGCTGTTTCACACACGGCATGAAAGTAATCAATTAAAGCAAGTAAATACATATTATCTATTGCACATGAATTTATATAGAATTCACTATATAAACCGTATATCAACACGTTGGTATAGATAATCAGAGTAATAAATAAGATGCAATTATACACATACATGTGAGAGATCGATAAATTTATATGCTTAATAGCAAACACAATTACATAATTAATTATCACAAATGTAATTCTTCATTTACATTTATTTTGCATAAATTGACATTTATAAAATGGCGTCCAACTTCGGGGCCAGATACATGTAAAAAAAAAATCAATAAAATATTTATGCAATTAATACACACTTATAAATTTACATTTATATTACATAACCAAGACACACATCAGAAGGGTAAAATATTACACTAAAGTTATAGAAGTGAATCATTTGTAATGAATGTAGCAAAGAAGAGAAGGACCAGCAAAGAAGAAAGAAGAGGAAGGATCCCAAGAAGCAGTGATGAATACACTGCATGACACTACAACAAACACAATGACTGACTTTAACTCATGGACATGCAAAGTTCACAATAAGCTGTCAAGCGAACCAGGTCATGACATTAATGTGTAGAGTCATGTAAATGGAAACTAAATAACAAATGACTTTAATAAAAGTAATAACTATAACAGCATTTTGGCTGAAATTAGAAGAACTATGATAAATAAATAACAAAGCCTATGACTATACTAGCTATAGCCACAAGGATATATAAAGACTAGCTTTACAAACCCAGATGTAACATTATTGGATAAAGATAATTATAAAAGGAAGTCTTATGTGTATAAGCAACTTCCTTATTAAACGAAATGTAATTAGTAATATTAATTAAGGAATAAACATGGTGCTATGAATGTATCTAGACCATACATAAACGAATTTATGTCAGTAAGTTAATAGGGAAACAGGAATCCTAATGAACATTAAATTTACTGAACAATAAATATAATTAAATGAGATGTGAAATACCACCACTCAATTATTATTGTATACCTTTAAATTGAGTAGGCCAAGTAAAATGTATTTAGAGAATAAGGAATTTTTATAATAACGTATTATCATAATTATATTAAGATTTAATGTTGTTCAGCTATAAACAGCTTTTAATTGTCATAATATATGTATTATTATTCAAATAATAACGTTCTAAAGAGAACACAGTGTAAATAACAAAATGTAAAAAGATAGGAAATGGTCGCATTGTGCATTATTAGCAGACGACAATAAGAAACCATGTTTCAAAACACTATTTGTATGTATTGTAAGAGAAAGCGAGGTTAAAACCGGCATTAAGCCATATCAAATTAAAGAGCAGAGACTAAACTTTAATTTGATAATAATAACCTAGAGATCGGAATTATAATAAGTGAATAGTGAGTGTTAGCATCATTTTTTTATCGAAATTAAGAAATTGTCAGTGAATGCGGACAACAACGACAGTTGGACGAAAGATACGCTCCGGTGGCAGTTAACAAAAACAATACGTCATCGTAACGGTTTGTTGTACCAATCAAAAAGGAGTTTACTTAGCGACTTTTGTCCCTAACGGCGATGAAGACGAGGGGTATAATCTTATAGCAACTTGTTTTTTCATGGGGTAAACCCCATTACTTTCATGAAGTAAACCCATGTGGCGCCCACATTACATACAAGGAGTTGTATAACCTTGTTATAAAGTATAAGCTGGTTATAAGAGAATCTTGACAGTTTCTTCTGGGTAAGTGAACGTCAGAACTTCAAGTACTACTACCAGGTACGTGAAAGTGTTTTTTTTTATGTTAATTTATTTGTCCAGACAACACTTGACGGTACGTACACTGACGACGTTTAACCAAGAAGAGGAGTTCCACTTCAAGATCGACGCTACCGTTACATTCATTTACCGACCAGCAATTATTATTTTATCCATAAAAATTATCACACTATAATTACATAAATAATATTTACCAATTATCATAAAAGCAAATTACTGCAGACGAAATAGAGACTTCATTAAACATTTTTTGTAACCAGTAACTAAAAGAATTTACACATCATCTACTCGTTAAGTTACAGCTTTCATTATTATTTTTATAGACTTCAGAATGCTACTGTACACTGAGACATCTTGAACCTTTAAATTGTTTAACAAAGTATTGAAAATTTACAAGACAGTGTATCCCTCTTTAATTTGTACGCGTAACAATAATTTTATTTGTTTATTTGCAGTTCTGGAAGCATATTTTTCAAAATAGTAGTTGGGGGGCTGCACCACTTGTTCAGCCTAGGGGCCCACTAACTCTAAGCCCGGCCCTGACTGCAGGTTTGAGTGTCGTTGGCGCTGAACGTCACGATGAATTTGATAAGTTCCAGGTAGACTCATCCTGTAAAAGTGAATAACCGACATAAAATCCTGTCGTAATAATGGGTGACGGTACGTAGTGCTGGCCGCCCACTACTTTCAATCCACGCCGGACGACTTCGTCTAAGGAGACCGTAAAAATAAAGCGCTTCAAATTAACCCAACTCTGGTGTTACGCTGGGAAGAGCCATTAATGACGAAATAACAAGAAGTAGCTACGATTCTATTTCATGGTAATTAAGATAATTAAGAGATTTTACCGGTTGTAAACATTTTGTTTTAAAAAGCGTTTCATATAACCAATTAAACATAAGAGATTTTCATTTGCACTATGCGTTTCCACACTGATTTTCAAACAAAATCGTCGTATTTACAGTAATTGAGTATAAAGCAAATTTCACTGTACGCATTGTGCGTACAATCGACTATCGCTGGATGCCCACATGATTAACCACACAAGGCAGCAGGATCGATACCGTAATTAACTACTCGGCCACCGAGGATAACATCTGTTATACGTATCTGTCATGTTCACACAGTTCAATGTTTGTTTACTTTTAGCCGTACATTCTACGCGTACAAAGATTTTTATACAAGTCCCGTTCTGTTGACCCACGAGCCGTACGTTCGAATCTCGCTTAACGAGTTTAACCTTTTCACGCGATTCTTGCCCTCGACTGCATTCACTTTAGTTATAAGTGGTCCAAAGTTAAACCCCAGGGAAGCATTATAGGAATAAGACGACTGTTAATTCTCTCTCTCTCTCTCTCTCTCACTTTCTCTCGCGCGCATTGAATTAATTATATGGTACATACATAATTGTGTGTAAACAGTTGGTAATCGCCTTTAGAGGAGTTAACATGATATATGAGGGAATTATTTAGTTATAAATATCGGTATGGAGAACCATACATGACTTCCATGTTCTAAGATTTATATTTAAAATCATTTTCGAAATGAATTATTTCCACAGAAACCAGCTCTTTCTTCAGCCTTAACCACAGTACTGTGGTCACTAACGTATACCACCTCACGTTTGCGCAATCGATTTTCACTTATTGCACTGCCGAACGCAATCGATGGCACTGCCGAACCTCTGGTTTTGCAGAAAACATTGGACCACGGCCAAACAGCCCGGGAAGGAATTTTACCAACAAACTACTTGTTTGTTGCCGATAACGTAGTACACATATAAAAAAATATCTCCCCTTCAAATAAATTATTCCCCCTTCATTTATAGAAAATTACTCCCTCCCCTTCAACTACCCTTTTCATTTATAGACATTTCATCTACCTTTCTACAGTGGATTATTATGACCTTTTCAGAATACTTTATTTATCAAAATTAAATACCTTACTCTTGTTAAAAAGTAAAAGTTGCAGGTAAACTACCCCTTCCCCTTAACCGATCTTCACCAAAATCAACAGGCCTTGAGTCCTCTACAACTCGGGCACATACGCAAAAAATTATTTGATTGTGTTTAACTTTGCGGCAGTTATCGTTCGCCATAGAAAATTCTACACACAGACATACAGACACGCACACAGACACTTTTCGGAAAATGACTTTTCTTCGTGTTTTGAGGGTAGTACAATCGGAATCAGCACTTATCTCGAACACGATTTTTTTCGCCATCACCATAGTTCCATTTTCTTATGGAACATGGAAGTAATAAGGAAAAATACATACAATACGAGTTTTATTTTATGATTATTTATTTTTTCCATAATTGTTTCCTGTATAAGTCCCTAAAATATTATTTTTACTCTGCAATTACGTTCAGACCATATTATTCAATAACCATATGGCTCTGGTTATATTATTTTCAGACGATAACGTTATATTAAGGAAATTTTATTTAATATGGAAATGTACATTTGTTTACTAAGCATGAAGCCATCCAGTTGAAATATACACTCTTGAGCTACAGATATCTATCAATTGATAGCTTTTTTCTTTGACCTATGTTTCATTTAAGGTAATATAGAGTTCGTTTTTTATATAGGCTACGCCATTTGGTTTATTTTTATAAATATAGTGATAACATGTACGTTATTGTTATTCTAATTTATGTCATGTAATTTTAGTAACAATACTTTTTATAATATCGAATAGTCTGGCCTATACCTAACGCGTAAACGTGGAGAACTAGGATCTTGTCTACACGATAACCAACGAACAATCTCGGTTTCAATGAGCCGGAAATTTGTCCTCTCAATATTCACAACAAAGGCTTTTGCGTGTTTGTGTCTGTTAACTTTATTCTAAGCAGTTCAAGAGCTGTAGCAAATCCCAGTTGTTAGGCACTGTCTATCGCAATCCGACAGTCTTCGAGGAAGGATATTGGGGAAAACCTATGGACTTGTGCACGGATGTTTCGGCTTAATCGCCAATCAAGTCAGTGAATACACGATGAGTTTTATCAAAACAGAATAGCGTTGATTTGGTACTTGGAAATAACGAAATGAAAACGGAGAGTCAGAAAATTGCCGCGGAGACCTCAAGTCCATGGGACAAGAGAAATAAGAGAAAGATTTATGGCTGAAAATTTAAAAACAAATTACAACAATGCTTACCTGAATGTGTAAGGGCAGATGGAAGTCTTATTGTGAATAAAGGGAATTTCGCAGAAGGTTGTGGTCAAGTAGAAGAAGAAGATGAAGAAGAAGGAGGAGGAGGAGGAGGAGGAGGAGGAGGAGGAGGAGGAGGAGGAGGAGGAGGAGGAGAAGAAGAAGAAGAAGAAGAAGAAGAAGAAGAAGAAGAAGAAGAAGAAGAAGAAGAAGAAGAAGAAGAAGAAGAAGACAACGACGAATATAATTAATGTGAATATTATTACTACTATATGAAATGTTTTTGTGTATCTGAAAACTGAAATATTTGCTGTTTGTAGACCACATATTTAAAATATCTATGGGCCAATACGTATGTATGTATGCATACTCAGATGCACATATACGTAGATAGGTATTGCAAGACCTACAATGCAATTATCTTCTACAGAGCTGCTGCGACTAGGTACCTGTTAGGGTTGGCTGCACTCAAAGCCCAGCTGAACGTACTATGAACGCTAAATTCTAAGCGGGATACGAACTCACGACGTGCCGCTTTGGAAACCAGTTCGCTGACCACAGCGCCAACATTTTAATATGGCGTTGTTGCAGCTTACCATTAACATTTCGCAAAATAATATAAATTTGTTACGAAACTATAAAAGAGCATTTTGACAAATTCAATAATACGCGTCGATAACGTCAGACTTGCGGAGGAGTCGCGGCGCGGCGATATAACAGTGATTTATCGCTGTGCCCGGTGTAAGGCAATCATAATGGCATTGTAAGTGCCGGTTTTACGGCGGTCATAAACCGCGCCGAGCTGAGCCGAGCAGAGAGCGCCGTAAACGTGGGCTGACCTCGTGCGCTATTAACTGTAGCTAATCTCTTTCCTTAACGATGATTGGTAAAGCGATAAAACAACGAATTGAACCGTCACAGGCGGGAAGCTAGTTAGTTAGTAGTTGACGCGTAACGTTGCACTGCTTCGTCGGCGAATGGATTACGTTATAGCATCCGTCTCTAAACATTCCGTCCTCTCTGCGTATACTGGACACATTATCTGGTACTGTACCTTTATCCGTTCCTGCAGTCATTTTCGTTATTTCGATTATGCGATTTTTTTGGCTTCGATGTTTAGTGAATACCGCACATAATTGTATGTAGGTAAAAGAATTATACTAATCTGAATGCCGTATGTTGCAAAATAGTTGGCTGGCGATTTCAGTTGGTGTTCTGTTCTTTTCTTAATGAAAAATGAATGTAGCCGTAATATATCACAGTTGCGTACCTGTGACGCCAAAAGTTGATGTTGTTAGGTTAACATGAGAACTGAAATTACACATGGAAAGTGATACGTGTGTAATGTAAAACTCGTTTTTTGCACAAACTACGAAAAAACCCAACTCGAAAGTAAGGAGGGGGGTTGGGCCACCCCTTGCCTATTACTATACACGTCACTTTTTTGTGGGAGAACTAGTTTTTTCGGTAATATTCGTTTTCCAACAAGTACTCGTTTTGTTGCTAACCAAAAAGAAACGTTCATTATGTAGGCCTACAATATGTAGAGCGTATATTGTCATTTCTTAGTACATTGTTTTTTGTGTTTTCCATTAACCATAAATATTTCTGTTTTTTTTTTTAAGTTTACCATTGCTGTTGTAGTTTTGTTAATTTGTCAACTCAAAAACGTTAGGTTCTTTAAGTATTACTGTGTTATAAGCATTGTAACGTTCTGATTTCCTCAACCATGGCTTTTATTTATTTCAGCAGTAAACTAAAAAACAAAAACCATTGTCACCAAACTTCACAAGTGAAAACAACACGTATTTTCGCTTTGCATTAAAAAATAGGATAATTTACAATTAGTAAACTTCATTTCCACGTCGTAATATATCGATAGAACCGCATATTAAAAACATCGAGAATGTGCTGCGGAAACGGATAAAGGTATAGTTCGCGAAATTTTAATACCGTATAAGAAGGTTATTCAATTTCATATTTTGTTACGAACGACTTCCGTTTTTTTCATAGTTACAACTAACAAAAACGAAGCTCAAAAAAGAAATAAATTTAAAGACGTACAAGCGTAAAATGTGGTATGAAAGAAATGAGCTTCAGAAATAGCAAAGAAATCTCATTAACTATTGCGCTAGCGATGGCTGATGTTACATGTACGCACACAACTACGTATATAAGTAAATATGTACATGTACACATATTATCTCATAGGAACTGCATTGGTTGTGAAAAGAGCTCTCACGCGGGAGGAAAGCGGACACAACTTATGCGCATGCGCTAGTCGTTATTCACAAAGCAAAAACACAGTGGAGTGAAAACTGTTTTTTAAAAAACAATTTTATATTTGTACCTTTAAGACGAACTTGCACACTTCATATTATTTCTATAAAAGAAAAAAACATAGCAGACCTAAGAATAATTTTAGATTACGGATCCAAAATGTTGGGCAGACTAATGTTTGTAGTTTGCTTATCCACATGAGAACTCTCTTCACGGCTGTACACTACGTGTCTATTGCAATATTAGCACAAGTATCGCAAGTACAGAACCTTGATCTGTCACCATGTGAGTACATTATCTTTTATTATAAATAAAATTATTGTTATATTTACGTTATTCTTGTAATGGTAATTTTAAATATTTAGTATAAGCTGACACTCTTTAAAATATTACGCTTTGCTTAACATATACGATTTGTGGAAGTGGGTAAAATTTTGTGTAGCATTTTGGGATCGGAAATGTGGGAAAAAGAGGTTTGATTGACCTGGCAACACTGCTTTTTCGGTTCACATATTTCGTTACACGTTGAATCAGTAGACGGTAAGTCTACGAGTCTGAAGCGTACGGGAATGAACCGGGCACCATAGTGAAGGGGGTAGAGGTGAATTTTGTTATGACGAAGAGGTTTTAAATAAAAGGATCACTAGGCAATCGTAAGAACGTCAGTATACCGCTGCCAACAACCAACACTCGGATTGACACTGGACAAAGGAAAAGGATTAAAGATAGACGGCTAACAAAAGCATGAAATTTCAGCGGCTCGTTTGACGGGATACAGCGCGGAATTGGTGTTAAAACGCGTTAAAAAATATAAACAGACTTCTGTAAAATTATGTTAATCCTATTACAACGGAGCGGATCATAGTCAGCCGTTGGCATAGTTAATCCCTCTTTTCAAAGGGCTCTGTGTATAATGTTTAGAGAACTGTAAAATAACTTTTTGTCTTCCGCTGAAGACGTGGACGTTGTTCAGTTCATAAAAATGCAAATTTCTTTTGGCGAATTTTAATAATTTAAATATGTGTACACACTAAAACAACCGACGGAGTTCTTTAAAGAAAGGTCAGTTAATTTCGTCCGCGACTTTTTAATCAAAGCGTATATTTTTGTATGAAAAAGGCTTTAACTCAGTACTGCCACTAGTATAAAGTATGAAAATTTATCGGTCACTTCAAAGTTGTTATTTAAATAACACTGTTATTCATTTTTACAAATTCTTCAACATCCTGGATTATAAAATAGCCCGAGTAATAACGTTTTTGTTAATCGGAAGTGTCTTTATCGAGGTAAAAGCTTTGCTGATAAACTGAGGTATTAATAAATGGACATTCAGACTATTATTTTTTGGACATTTATATAGAATAGACGACAATAGGTTGACAAAGCAGATCTTCAAATATCTGTGGGAGAAGTCAACATCAAGTTGGATTAAAGAAGTCCAAAAGGATTTAGAAAAAAATAATATACACGCAGAAGAAGCAATTGAAAAAGAAGTTTTTCGGGCAAAAGTGTTAAAAATGGAAGGAGTCCAGAGCAGGAGAGAGAAAAACAAGTGGACTGAAGACAGGAAGAAGAGACACAGTGAAAAGATGAAAGAATATGGAGAAAAAGAAAAGAACAAAGAATAAAGAATTGAAATTGACATGTGGTCCTTAGATGGCCGATACAAAATAAAAAAATGGGGGCATTCAGAGTGTTTGAAAGATCTGTTGGTAGGTCCTTTCACAAATAGGGACAGTGAAAAGTGAACAGGCTATAAACCAGTAGCATAGGATTCAGTCGACGATTGATTCACGCTTTATTTTTACTACAAACATTAGGGCTGGATAAGAAATACGGACAGAATTACTGACATATGGAAAGTAACACGATTAGATTAACAAGATAAAATTTGTTAGAGGACCAAAACCTGATATGATTAGAACCATTATTAAAAATGAGAAAGAATAATGCTAAATCTAGAAGATAAAAAGTGATTTGATTCAAACACATGTTATAGACTGGAGTCGCCAAAAAATGAAGCATATATGGGACGCTGAATCAAAGGAGAAGAATAGAAATACACGAAGACGAGAACACAGAACTACGGAAAACTCTAAAACTGTGCTGTAGGATCAGTGCCGGATTTAAGATTCTTGAGGCTCTAGGCCAAGTTCTGAGCGGCCCCCGAGTTTTTTTTTTGTTTCCAAATGAGCTTCCTCTTCAAATTTTTTAGTTTACGTTTGTAGGCTCCACTAGCCGTGTGAATGTTTATGTTCATGTTCATGATGAATGCGTTTAGTGTACGGATTCAATTCTGTGTTCATATAGTTTTCACACTAATAATCAACGAAAAAACACGCTGCCCACCACACGAAGGTAAAAACCTTCTTTACATTCAAAACAAAATAAAAACATAACCTCAAATCGCAAACCGTTCAGTCACAACGTAGATAAACAATGATAACAAACGAGGGTGGTACCATGGTCGTATAAATTCGGGGGCAATATAGCGGACGTTCAAAATTCGCATGCTGAGATTAGTTTTCAAGGATGCCAACGTCTTAAAAATAAGCGTACAATATTTAAATAAGAACTGTCTTCCATTTGTATTATTAACAAAAATTGATCATTTAATTAAAAAAAAAATCATACTTAAATAAATAAAAGTGTTTCCTACTGTGCAGTTGCAAATTTAGGTAGTAAATTTTCCCGGCCATATTTCGCGCCGACAATACCGATCGAATATCAATAACAAGGGTTACGTGCGGGCGAGACAGAGTGGCTATATAGCTCGGCCTTGACCGCTATATTGCGATAGCTTGGAGCGACGTAATCTAGTCCGCGGCCACACGTCAGCTGTTTTGTACAAGTTTTCCATACTCGTGCTCGGCAGGCAGGAACCGCTACTAATTCTCATTTTAATTTTTGCTCTCTGACGGGACGCTTGGTCTGGCGGCGTGGTACATTGTGGTTCATCTTTACGAAATGAGTTCGTAATTTTTTGTAAGTGCTTCAGGTGAGCCAAAAGTATTGTATTAATGTTAATTTATTAAGGGCTTGTGTGGGTATTACGTTTATATGTATATATGTGTGTGTGTGACTCAAATGTTACGTCTGGGGTAGCTGAGAACACGTGGCCGACTTGCCTTTGCTTGCTTGAAAATTAAAAAAATAAGACGTCTTTGGAAATTATATTCACATGTAAAGTAATAATTTGATGTAACAAATATTTAAAAGTAAATGTAATTTGAAATGTGAAATTTAATAATTTGAAATTGTGAGGATTACTAATAACACTTAGTTGTCGGTACAGAATTTGGACAGTGTGTCTGTGATCTGGGTTTACGGGGGCGAGAAAGAATTATGCTGAGGTATTTTCTTGACGGCTATCTACAAATAAAATTTTTTCCAGGGTTCTCGCATAGTCAGGAGGAGAAAGGGTTGCGAGGATGGAGACAGGCCATCAGTTTTCATCGGCAGAGCATCGCAATAACCTCCCCAACGCCGTCAGACCCGGAGGAATCCCAACTACATCAGCCTGAACAACTGCCCAGAAAATGAAGTATACTATTCGGAGCTCAAACTCACCAGTTGCCTCAACATAGTCATCATCATCTCTAATTCCATGGGATATTAGTAATTAATATGCAATATTAGTAATTTGGGAAGGAAGCATAGAAGAAGTGCATGAGTTTATAAATGAGGTAAATAATAAGGATAAAAACTTACAATTTAAAGAAGAGATAGGAGGTAAGAAAATAAATTACTTAGATTTAAACATAGAAATTAAAGATAATGAGAAACTACAGTTTGGGATATTTAGGAAAGAGTCGTATTCTGATATAATTATACCGAGAGAGTCTTACCACCCTTATAGATATAAAATGGCGGCAATCAATTCATTTTGTTACAGAGCTCAGAAGTGTTTAAAAGAGACCGAATCAAAAGATAGGGAGTTAAAAACGATAAAGGGAATTATAAGGAATAATAATTATAACACCAACATAGTGGATAAAGTTATGAAAAGGGTTAACATACAAAAAGCTAAAATAGAACCAGAACAAAAGATTATGCAGGGTCATTGACATACATAGGTTCACATACTAGAAAAATTATAAAATGTTTTAATAAATGCGGAGTAGATATAGCTATTAAAAAATGTGAAACGGTATTTGATAAGATAAGGAATAAGAATATAGAAAAAATTCCAGTATTACAGAAAAGCGGAATTTATAAATTAAAATGTAAAGACTGCAACAAAGTGTACCTAGGTGAGACAGGACGAAAATTCGTATGCAGGTTGTCTGACCACAAACGTGGAGAAGGTAATAGAACAACCAATTCGTTATATGCAAGACATTTCATAGAAGACAACCATAAGTTTGTTAATCCTTTGGAAGAATACGAAATTGTAAAAGTAGTAGGCCTAAATAACACAGTTGAAACGAAGCTTAGAGAGAAGTTAGAAATATTGAAAGAAAGAGAAAAAGGGTTAGACAATTTAATTAATATTAAAATTAAATTTGATAATGAAGAAATATTTTATAACATAATTAAGAAGTAAATGATAGAGGACAGATAGATAAGATTAAGAATTATATTGCATAGTACTAATTGGATGGTTTAAAATAAGGGTGTGTGACTGACCCACGTGTGTGGAGAGGAAGAGGGTAAGTTTAAAAGGATGCGCGCGCACACACACACAACACTGAAACACAAGGAATTTGCTAGAAAAATATGTAACTGTACAGATGGTGGGACAGGGTTTAGGGGGTAGGGAAGGGACGTTAATTTATAGCTTGTTGTGTGTGAGCAGGGTGGGGTGAGAGGGGTGAAGGGTTTGTTTTCACATAATTTCTGTCTGTTCCGATCTGACGATGAGCTGTGAAGCTTGAAAGCGCTAATCGGGATAATTTTTTTATATAGTGGTGTGCAACAGTGATCATTCTGCTTGTGATTTCAACCACTAACATAAATTTCTTCATTAAACATCTCTAATTCCGGATAACATGTAATCTTCCAAGTACAGGTGGGAGTATTCCTTATATTAAACCACACACACACAGCATTTAATTGGATTTAACGTATAAAACGAAAGATAGCTTCATAAACAGTAAATGCAGATATTCAATTATTAAAGTTCTGTATAGCATGCCCTGGAGACATGTGAATTGTGTGATTAACTGTATTAAAGAATCTTCCTTTTAATATATGTCCATTGCCATACTGTATTATATAAAACACTAATTGTCTTTTGCTGTGTGTAATTGGCAAAGAAAAATTTTAAACTGTTAGTTGGTCAGTTTTTATTATACAGTTTCTGGTGAATGTAAAATGTCAGTAACAACGTTATGCATAAAATAATGGTAAATTATTATGGGCTAGCTTTTCTAAATCTTCTTTATGAGAAACAGTACATTATCATGATCTATTATAAAACTTGGGTAAGAATAAGTTTCGAAGTATCAGAACTTTGTGGGACCATTTTTCCTGAGCAACTGGTGCATATAAGAATATTATGGTAGTGTCAGTATATAAATATATGTATATTTTTTTAATGCTAAATTTTTTAAATTTCATTTATCAGATATAAACCGACATACTACAGGTTTCTTGTCAGTATTATTGTGTGAGCATAAATTGAATTAATAAGGTACCTATAGAATTGTTATTTAGCAACTTTAGTTAAACTGTGATTTAGACAATGCCATTTGAATAAATGTTAATATATAGAAATGTCGGCTTATGTTGGAACAGTGTACTTAAATGTGTTGAATAATTTGTTGTTTGTTAATGATATTGCCAATTGTGATTAATAATACTTGATAGACACATGTCTATGAAATGAACATTGAGAATTCAATTGTGTACACTGGATTAAAAATGTTATCATGATATGTAACATGAACACTAATAAAACGCTGTTACAGTTATGCAAGTACTTTATTGCAAGTCCTGTCACGATGGGCTCACCACAATTTTCTTCCGTCTAGACCACGAGTCTAGTTTTAAGAATTAAGTAACGACCCCTGATAAAAACAAAAATTTTTAAATTCAGGGGGACGTTTCACTACTTTTATAAAAATACTTCTGTTAAACAAAATATCTGTAGCTTGCGGCCCTCCCTGAGCCCACGGCCCTAGGCCGCGGCCTGGTCGGCCTAATGGTAAATCCGGCACTGTGTAGGATGCAGAGTGTGACTAGAACCCAGCCAAAGCATTGGTAAATCAATCAAAATGTGAAGGTTTTCATAAGGAAAATGGAAAGGAAGAAATTTTGAAGCAAAAGTAGTATTTTTGTAAGGTTTTTGAAACCAAAATTTTTTTAAATGGGTCCTACTACGGAACCGTCAGTATTTTACGAGAATATTGTTGTGGAGCTCATGAAATTAGAGTCGAAAAACACTGCAATATTTTATGTTTGGCGTGAATTTACTTTGTTAAAGAGCCAGTAATGAAACTAAAGCATTACAAAAAAACGTATACAGGATTTAATTCTCAGAAATGTTATGTAAACAAACAATGTTCTGAAAAGAAGTAAAAGTTTAAGAAGTTTGATTTATTTTTATAATTAATATGATGAAAACGTAGCAGAAAAATGTTATAATTTTAAGCCAAAATATAAAGTATTTTTGATATTCAAAAAAAAGTACAACAAAAGTTAACAGCCTAAAAGAAACAAAAGAAATTACAAAATTAAATACAATATCAGTTAAGTAACAGTTTTTAAAGTTACATTACGTAAAAAGAAAAAAAAATAGAAGCCAGTCAATTTTAGGTCGTGCGGACGGTTCTGATTGAGCAGTTCAGCAATTCATGCAATTTATGTTTGTAATATTTTCTTGTTTATTGCAAGTGGTTAATTTTATTTCGAATATGTGTACAGTTTTTCTAATATCAAAAAGGTTATATGTAACACGTTTTAGTTTGGTCTGTTTTAAATAAAAGTCGAATTCCGTACATTTTTAATTGTTTTCAGTCAACTTTACTTACATAAATTTTCTCAGAATTTTAGCGTGTATCAATTTTGTTACATCTTTTATGTGCTTATTTAACATTTAGGTAAGTAAATTTATGCAAAAAGAAAAACTGCGTTTTTCGACTGCAATTGTTTTGGGCTCTACAGTGCAATTTCCGAAAGTACTGGAGACACGTGGAAATTTCTAATTTTTCTAATCAGAAAACACACAAAAAGTCCAATTTCATATCAAAATTTGTGTCCAAAAAACGTTAGTGTCGTCTCATTTTTATTTTGGTACAAGGACAGAGATACAATTTTCTTAACAACGGTAATTAGAAAACAAAGCGCTTAGGAGCTGTGTATATAAACTTTATAGTCGCAAGTAGAACGTATGCTCAAATTACGTATTTCGATTTCTTAACGAGACTTCGTGTATAATTGATATCGATTGAATTTATTTTGTAACATCGTAGTCACTTTAGTATAAAGGCCTATTATACACGCTCTCTCTCTCTCTCTCTCTCTCTCTCTCTCTCTCTCTCTCTCTCTCTCTCTCTCTCTCTCTCTCTCTCTCTCTCTCTCTCTCTCTCACACACACACACACACACACACACAGACACACAGACACACACACACACACAGGTGTGTAGGTACAAGACGGCTGGCCAATAAAATCACCTAGTCTCAGTCCTTTCAGTCCAAAATTTCATTTTACACGCCCAGTGGAATATCTAGACTTTAATCTGGGGGGGGGGGGGTTAATCCGGCCGAGTTGGCTTCATACAAAAGAAAAAAAACAAGTTAAGACTAAGGAAGAATACTATCTTTAAAGTGCTTGGAAAACGTGTGTTAAATCCTGAAATCAGTCCCATTAAATAAACGTTAATGACACACAATAAAATACGCGTTATTAAAACATTGTTCACTGAAGATATTTACTGACTGAATTGATTTTCCTATATTTCATATTTTAAACGTGTTGGCTACGCAAATGCTGCGCAATAAACATGTTTGTATATTTAAAAATGAGTTACTATTAGCGTACACAGCTGAAAAAAAATAATAAAATAGCCTAAAAATTAAGAGAGTAACAAAATTCGTCAACTCTTTGGAATCCTTTGGGGGGGGGGGGTTCATGCCCCAGTAAATACGCCCTGTACATACCTACAAACATTTGAAGCATCAGGAACGTCCGCAGGGCAAGCCTGCGATGGTTCTGTTTTGTAATTTTTGATGATTGATTCCTATGTATGTTTGTGCGCTGAATCCAAAAATGACCTTAGTTTTTTTCCATCACGTCAGAATTTTTTGCAAATCGCAATTTGCTAAATGTAGTATATGTCGAAAAATATCACAAATATGAGACTTAATGACAGAGTGAAATAGGTTTGTTTCGTATAAAACGTATTATTTTGCGGCTTATAATAGACGTAATATAATAGAATATAGAAAATAAAAAACTCACGATTTTAGTCGTTGTGTCGACGTCTTTTTGGACCAGCCATGCTCTGTTTCAGGCTTTTCCGTGCATGTGCTCTTCTGGGATCATCTCGGTGCAACATCCAGCAATAGTCCGCCATCATTGTAGTATTCCATCTTCCTTGGTAACGCTTTTCCATTTCTTTGATGCCCTGATGAAATCTCTCACCCATCTCTTCACTAACAGCACCCAGATTCTCAGGAAAGTAGTCCAAATGTGAGTGTAGGAAATGAACCTTCAAACTCATGGAACAGCCTAAATTTTGGTACTTCTGCAGCATAGTCTCAACGATAGACTTGAAATTCGGATCCTTCTTGTTGCCCAGAAACTTGGTTACTACGTCTTTAAAGGCGACCCAGGCTTCTTTTTCAGCAACTTCCATTTCTTTTTCAAAATTTCCATCTTTGCAAAGTTTTCTAGTGTCCGGACCCGTAAAGACACCCTCTTTTAGTTTTGCGGTTGACAAGGCTGGAAATTTGTTACAAATGTACTGGAAACATTTACCATCTTTTGGTAAGGCTTTCACAAATTGCTTCATCAAGCCTAATTTAATATGTAGAGGTGGAAGGAGAACTTCCGTCGACTCGATGAGAGGTTTTTGGAGCACATTTTTTACTCCAGGTTCCAATGAAGCTCGTTGTGGCCAATCTTTCTGTTTCCAATGATTTTCCCTGTCTCTTTTAAGTGTACCGTTCTTTTAAGTGTACAGAATGCCCTATGGGTATTGACGCATACCTGTTTCCGTTGTGAATCAGGACAACTTTAAGGCTTCGTTTCGACGAATCGATGAATAGTCTCTAATCAGTGCTTTCGTACGGAATGTTGAATGTCTTAAACAGTCGAAACACATCATTGCAGAATACTAAGTCTCCTTCTTCCGAAAAGTATAGAATAAAATCTTTTTCTCTGTACCTGAACCAGGAAAACGAAGCGCCAGCTGCGAGCAAATTCTTACCTTTAAGCCGTGAACCAAGCAATTCTGAAGCCTCTTTGGTCAGATGTAAGTCGCGAATCAAATCGTTCAGTTCAGTTTGTGTAAATGGTTGTGGAGCAGAATTGCCAGGTTCGTACTCCTCTTCGTTATCTTCGGTTTCTTCACTTGATTCAATTTCTGAACCATCAACTTCAGGTAAATGTTCTGGTTGCATAGGCACTGGTACGTCTGGACCATGAGGGACAGGACGTAAAGCCGATGGCAGATTTGGATAGACGATGTTCTTTTTATTCTTTACATTGAAACCGTGAACACCGGTTGAACAAAAGTAACAATCATCACTATGATTTTGTGGCTCTCGCCAGACCATCGGAACACCAAATCTGAAAGCATGTTGTTCACCCTTTGACCACCGTCTCAGTCCTTCAACACACGTATAGCAAACATAGTGGGGGTGCCCAAGTTTTGTCTTGATTCCCTAGTTTTACACCGAAATACGCGAGATAGAATTGCCGCACGAACGATGTTATATGTCTTTTTTGCCTTAACACCATTAACTCACCACAGATGTAACAAAAGGAATCTGCAGACTTTTTACAGCCTCTTGACGCCATTTCGAACACTGTATGTTTGCTTTTTAGCGTATGTCCGCCGACACAAACACTTTTGATCGCGGAGGATACGTACCAACGGTTGCTACAACACTGACAGTTGAGATGTACAACACGTTTAATGACGAAAGTGCTGCCATCTGCCGGTTTATGATGTCAACGATACGTTTTCATCATAAACCGACAGATGGCAGCATTTCCTATGTATTTAAATCTGTCAGTACGTCTTATATTTGTGATTTTTTTTCGATATATAACACATTTGGCTGGTCCAAAAAGCGTCGACACAACGACTAAAATCGTGAGTTTTTTTATTTTCAATATTTCTATATTCTATTATATTATGTCTATTATAAGCCGCAAAATAATACGTTTTATACGAAACAAACCTATTTCACTCTGTCATTAAGTCTCATATTTGTGATATTTTTCGACATATACTACATTTGGCAAATTGTGATTTGCAAAAAATTCTGACGTGATGGAAAGAAACTAAGGTCATTTTTGGATTCAGCGTACAAACATACATAGGAATCCATCACCAAAACTTGAAAAACATGATGCAACCTTAAAAATGCAGGCCTGTGAATCACGCTATTGAAACGTGGCATCAGCCTTCAGCTGTTCTAAGGACCTAAAAAAATAGCGTAAACCAGTGGTTCCCAAACTTTTCAGTCCGCGGAGCCCCCTAAAAATTAAAAATTTCACGGATCCCGTCTGAGTTCTGAAATAAAACAAACAGTAAATATGATAAAAACATTTACATTTTAATTAAAATTTATTAAAATCAAGATTCTCTTAACTTGCAAAAGTAAGTCTATTATTACAATATTAATGGTATCAAATATAGTTTAATGTGAACATTGAAGGTGCTTTTGAACAATTAGCTCTGCAACATTGGGTTTAATGTCTGATAATTTCGATATTAATTCTTTAAGTTCCGGTTGCGTAACCAGCGTTGCGCAGCCAGCGTTGCCAACCTCGGCTCTATCTTCCCAGCCACACGTGGCGAAATCCAGCTACATGGTAAAACGTTTTGCTTAGATACAGTGCTTATAAGCTAGATACATTGCTTACACGTGGACTAACCAGCGCGATCAGTTCTGCGTTGATGCGGCGCTCTAGTCAGTTCAGCTGACAAACAGATCTGCTACACGACATGATTTAAGACACTATTATAAGTATTAGTTTCAAATTACTTTTACAATTACTATTAGTTTTAACAAAAAAAAAATACTGGAATCGTCTACTAATTGTTTTAATATTCTAAAAGTTAGATTTTAGAGCATAAAGATCGGAGAATTATTACGGTATGTTCTATTTTTCCTTAAAAGTGTCCGCGGAACCCCTGAAACATTGTCGCGGTCCCCACTTTGGGAACCACTGGCGTAAACCTTTTAAGGACCACAGCAAGCAATATGCAGACAAATGGCCCAACAACAACGGAGTATACAGTATAAGTTATCAGTCATTTGCTTAATATACACAACATCATTCAAAGTGACCGGTAGATTGGACAGAGCACCAGCACCAGCACCACCACCACAAAGCACAAGATGTGTAGGAAAAGCACTGTCGGCCTACCTGATTCAAACTGTGAGTTCTGTTTGGCAAAGGCGCGCGAGAAGGCGTCGAACACCGTAGCTTTGGCGACGACGGCGGCGGCATCCTTCTGTTTGACCACTGACAACACGCCGTTGCTGTCCGATATCTGAGGAACCAGTTTCTCGTTAGTCATGGTGGCCCGTTTGTGTTGTCCTCACATTACAACGTCATTCAGTCGTCACGTATTGCAGAAACTTCATTTATTTTAAAAACAAATAACAAAAATGTACACAGACAAAAACAAGAATAGTTCACCATTGTTCACTCGTATAATTCTCATATTTTATGAATTCTATATTCTTGTATATTCATTTGTGAATGTAATCAACATGGAACACTGAATCTACCCACTGAGTCCACACACATTTAAAGACTTATGAATAACTAATCTTTCCATCTATCAGACCGTATGTCTATTTCCACTTCACTAAGCGTTCAACTGTAGAGATTGTAGCTTATTTAACTACATACACTGAAAAATAAGAAAAAAAATACATTTACACTGCCTTAAGTTAAACTAATAGTTTTTTAGTATACATATAGCCTACATAAACTTCAGACTACAGTAGAGTCTCTATAGTTCGAGGTAGCTGGGACCAAACCAACCTCGAACTACGCAAAATGCCGGTATTATCTGCCGTTAGCGGATTTACCGCCCTCTGCCGGCGCGCTGAGCACCCCGCGATGTGCTTTCTAATGTGAAGCGTCTCTTTGTGATAATGTAAAGTGTATGCTGGAAATTTATCTAAAACAAATGTTATACAAAATCTGTAAACTGGTGTGCTGTGTATGTGGTTTTTTTTACTAATTTGCGCGAGCTTTCGAGAACATTCGCGAGCGAAAGGAAAATGAAAAATCGACGACGAATCGTCATTCGTTTAATTACGTTATATTCATGAGAATTAAATAAAAATTAAAAAAGTTTTTCGTTAACACTCAAAAATCTATTTATTAAATGCACACACTAAAGTTTCAAATGACATACAGTAATATTAAAAACTGTACTTTATGTATATTTGAAAACAAAATACTTTCCGTGAAACTTACTTTTTAAAAAATAAATCAAGAGTTTTTTTTTTGTTTT